>KZ294904.1:77831-130702 GCA_002406435.1 Spermophilus dauricus | reverse complement strand
GACAAGGGTGGTTGAGAGAGAGAGAGAGAGAGAGAGAGAGAGAGAGAGGAGTGCCTGTTCTTCCACCCCTCAGGATCTCCTGCTCATGAACCGGGTTCCAGAGAGTCCACCGTGAAGGTCGTAGTGGGGTGCATTCTCTCCTCCAGATTGGGCGTCAGAGGTTTGCCGGACTATCACGGTCAAAACCCCTGCGTATAGCCCATCTGAAGTTGCATACCCGATAGGGGAACTCACCTACTGAAGAGCTAGTGTTGTGTAAGTAGCAGCAGCGCTCTAAAGAGTGGACGAGGATGGCAAGCCTTGAGAGAGGGGGCCCTTGAGCAGCGAGGCATTTCCCCTCCTGGGTTTCAGCACCAATGAAAGAACGAACAAGGCTCACTGTCAGAGAAAATGCCTGTTTATTGAGGAACAGCTCTGCATATTTATAGAGCTGTGGGTGGTTGGACAGTTATGACAGTTTAATGGTTGAACGGTTTGACAGTGGGTTGCCGCAGTCTGGCTGGGCACAATTCAGGAGCCACTTGTCAAAAGAAACGAACTTTATTTTTAGAACACACTACCAAACCACACAGCTCTTCAGGAATCCCCTCAGAGCCCAACTGCCACCACCGGCTTCCCACCAGCCTCTTAACCTCCCCCACTCCTCCTGCTCTTGAGGCTGATTGGCTGGGTCGCGTGGACGGAGCCAAAAAAAGTCCCCCAATGAGCAGCTCCGTGGTCTGAAAGGGCAGGGAAATAGCCCAATGAGCATCACCACAGAGGAGCAGCTAGAAGTTTGCTGGGGCCGCTGTGAGCCAATCATCAGCTGGCAGCTGGAAGTTTGCTGGCAGCTGGAAGTTTGCTGGGGCCCCTTCAGCTGTGGCTCTCAACAGTGGGTAAGGATCATATGAGCCAGCAGGGCTAGTCTGATTGATGGGTAAGGTCATGTGAGCCAGCAGGGCTCACCATTGGACGGCAGGATCATGTGAGCCAGCAGGGTTCACCATTGGATGGCTCTTCTTGGGAGATGAGGAAGTTAGCCTTTGGAGCCAGGGCAACTCCTAACACCTGTCACGACCAGCTTTGTGACTTTAGGCAGGTGAGGTTACTGCCACACGGGCCCGATGTCCCTTTAAGGCCAAGAAATTAAGTAGGAGAACTGTGTCATCTGTTGAGCGCCCTTTGGGGGCCAGAAGAATTTATAGAGGTTTGCAAGAGGTGCAGAGAGCAGACTTGTGAGGGAGAAGATGGGAGGAGGGAGGCAGGGTTTAATGGAGGGCAGGGCTGAAAAGAGATGGAGGGATTTTCAAGGAGGGATAGAACCCTTGAAGGAGGAAGTGACCGTAGCCCCTTGTAAGTGAGAAAATCCTTTATATGGTGAGGAAATGAGATGGTTAGCAGGGAGCCAAAGGTAAGCTTGTGTGCTTCTTTCTGGAGGTCATCGGCTGCTGCAAGGGCTCTGAGGCATGGGGGCCAGTGCAAATGTGGAGCCATTTTCCTGACCCAGAATGCCCAGACTTTGTCCCTGTTTTTCATGTACATAGAGGGTGAAGGGTCGGGAGAGGTTGGGGAGATGCAGGGTGGGTGCCTAGAGGAGGGTCTTTTTGTAAAGGGCTTCCCTAAGGGTAGGGGTTCATCTTGGGGGGCCCTTGGCCAGATTGTATAGTGGCCTGTGAGGAGGGAGAAATTCAAAAGTAATCCAGGCCCTAAAGTACCCAGCCAAACCCAAGAAGGAGAGTCATCTTTGGTCTTTGGTGTAGGTATAGACACAATAAGCTGTTTTCTGTCTACTGTAATGGCCTTTTTCCCTTGAGAGATAGAGAACCCTAGATACATGCTATTTGGGCCTTTTATGGAGAGGCCCGATGTCCCTTTAAGGCCAAGAAATTAAGTAGGAGAACTGTGTCATCTGTTGAGCGCCCCTTGGACGGGCTAGAAGAATTTATAGAGGTTTGCAAGAGGTGCAGAGAGCAGGATTGGATCAGAGCAAGAAGAAAGCCTGGAAGAGATCCCTTAGAATGGAGAGATCCAGGGACCCAAAAATGGGCCATTTGCTTTGGTTGTCTAAGGGATAAGTGGGCCAGGCCTGGGTGCTATATTTGATCCAAGAGGCATTGTAGGGGAGAGTCGACCGGCAGAGAGGACACATTACCCATGTAAGGAGGAGGGAAGAGGACTCAGAGAAAGAGGAAACTGATTTATTGGCAAAAGGGGCGTCCAAACTGATTTATTAGCAAAAGGGGCGTCCCCGCTAGAGCCAAAAATTAGGAGTGCCTAAGTGGCAGTTTCGAGCTGCAGAGATTGGTCGTCACCAAATCCTGACAGTCAAAGCTCTCGTCCTAGCCGGAGCCGTGGGAGACCTTGGCCAAGGCTTTTCGGGACCCTTCCTGGAGAGGTTAGATACTCCCAGGGCTGGAAAGAGGGGAGAGGAAGGAGAGGGTAAGCGTCTCTCTAGCGGCTGAGTCTTAAAGGTGAGAGGACTAGGACTTTCAAGTCTGCCTAAGGAAGGAGTCCCTGAGGGCCACCGTAGCCTTAAAGGCTGTGGTGGGGTGCTTTCCTCCCTGCAGGTGGGCAAAGAGATTTGCCGGACAATAATCAATGTATTACAAGAGGGTGGATTTGGGGCACTGGGGGTGAAAAGATTGGAGGTCGGAGGCCAAGGTTTGTCCACAGAGGTGTGGACTATCTTGAAATCCCTGAGGAAGGACATTACAGGTTAAAGGCAAAAGGATATCCTTTAAATCTATGACCGAGAAGTGGGTGGAAGTATGGGGGATTTGAGACAGCAGGGTGTATGGGTTGGGAACCAAAGGATGTATGTGCCTAACAGAGGTGTTGATGAGTCATAGGAGGACCCATTGGGCTTTTTTATCGCTAGTATGGGAGCAAGGGGAATGAGCAGAATGGAGGTACCCCTTGCTAAGAAGGTCCTGAATAATAGGTTGTAGGCCCAGAAGGGCTTTTGTGGACAGGGGGTGTTGAGCCTGATTGGGGAAGGTGTTAGGATCTTTGAGGTGAATGTTAACTGGTGGGCAGGAAATGGTAGAGGGGGTGTGGGTATCCCATACAATCGGGTCAACCAGGTTAGTATGGTATTTCATGTCAGCCTCACAAGTGGAGCAGAATGGCCAGTTTTCTGCCAAAAGAGCCAGAAAAGATGAACAGGCTGATTCTGGGGCCTAACTGATGCCAGGAGCCTGTGTGTTGATTGTTGTATTGAATTTAGAGAGAATATCTCAGCTGAGCAAAGGAACTGGACATTGGGGCATAACTAGGAACATCTGAGAGAATGGAAGTTGTAATTGTGTCAGAAGTTTCTGTTGCATGGACTCACATACTTCGCCTCCAATCTGATTTTGGCTGAGTCTGCAGTGTCTCTGCTGGCTCCATCCACTCACTCCCCTGGAAGTAGTCAAGTCCTAGCTTCTGTTTTCCTCCCTGGGATCGTTCTCTACCTCCTGTGCTATGGAGAGTGGGGCATGGGAACCAGTGAATAAGTACCCCTGCTTTCTGCCCTTATGCTAGATAATTATGGGAGACATCTGTCCCATCCTCATACTGAGAAGGTAGCCCTGGTGTCAAGGAGAAAGTCAACTTTGCACCTATCCCCCTGAATCCGCACCCTGGGTTCCTGTTACTGCTGGGGACAAGGACCCAAGGCTCTGTCAATTGATTGCCATGCCCAGAAGGTCGGAGGATTCCCTGGCCATAGGCCTCCTACGGGATCTAGGACAGTCAGAGTCCCAATGACCTTATTGTTGACATTTAGGGCATGGGGTATGTGGAGTATGTGGTGCGGGGCATGCCCTCGCCCAGTGTCCCTTCTTGCCACACTTGAAGCTGGCATACAGAGTAGGTACCGATTCTCCGCATGGGGGTTTCGGTGATGGGCAGTGACCCAACGAAGCACCCTGCAGGGCCTGGGTGAGCATCTGAAATTTCTCAGTCTCGGGGGTGGCAGGGCCTTGTTCGAGCTTTTTAGTTTGGCCCAGATGTTTAAAAAAAACACAAAGATGATAATTTGGGGGCAGTATGTAATGCCAAAGGTCTATTTGAATTCCCGAAGAAAGAAACACTAAACCTGAGTATTTCTTTAGACAATTCTTAGTTTGAAAAGGACATTAAAAGAATGTTCAACTTTTCCAAAAACCTATAAGTCATATTTGAATATGAATGCACATTTACTTTGGAAATGATATATAAGTATAGCAGAGTATACATAGAGTAGGGGCAATTTTGGAAATTGACGGCCTTATGTGCCGCTTTTTTGAGCCCAGCAATAATATATGCGGAGAATCGGTACCTACTCTGTATGCCAGCTTGTGTATAATCCTAGTCGGGAGTTTCTGGGGCAGCAAGTGGCCCCGGAGGGTGATTGGGATTAATTCAGTGAGTTTCATCCGCATGGGCTCTGGCAAGTTCCAAGACTCTGGTATGTTCCTCAAGAAGTAGAGTATTAGCCAATAACATATAAGTGAGGCTATGAGCCTGGAGGACCCATTGAAACTCTCTTATGTAAGTGGTGGGATCTGTGGTGAATGAGCCCAACCTTTGCTCGAGTTGCATGGGGTCATTCATAAGAGAATGGGACATGTACCCGGATAATGCCCTCAGGTCCAGCAACCTCTCTTAAGGGATTCATGGTTTGTGGGACTAGGGAGCGGGACTAAAGGTGTTGGCCGAGTCAGGGGGAGCACCTGAGGGGCTGGACGGATCCAATGGGGGAGGTCGGTAGGGAGGGGGTTCATCTGCCGGATAGGTGGGGGTGAGAATGAAGAAGAGAAAAAGCCTCAACATCTCCTTCCACTTTTTTGAGTGCTTGCAGAAGTTAAACAGATCTCTGAGAATTGCGGGATCTAGGGATCCTCCTGGGGGCCATTGACTTTGATTGTCTAATTGATAGTAAGGCCAATCTTGTGTGCAGAATTTAATTAGGGGGAGTCTGCAGGGAGGGAAGAAGAGGCCACCATAGGTCAGGAGAGGGACAAGGGTGGTAGAGAGAGAGAGAGAGAGAGAGAGAGAGAGAGAGGAGTGCCTGTTCTTCCACCCCTCAGGATCTCCTGCTCATGAACCGGGTTCCAGAGAGTCCACCGTGAAGGTCGTAGTGGGGTGCATTCTCTCCTCCAGATTGGGCGTCAGAGGTTTGCCGGACTATCACGGTCAAAACCCCTGCGTATAGCCCATCTGAAGTTGCATACCCGATAGGGGAACTCACCTACTGAAGAGCTAGTGTTGTGTAAGTAGCAGCAGCGCTCTAAAGAGTGGACGAGGATGGCAAGCCTTGAGAGAGGGGGCCCTTGAGCAGCGAGGCATTTCCCCTCCTGGGTTTCAGCACCAATGAAAGAACGAACAAGGCTCACTGTCAGAGAAAATGCCTGTTTATTGAGGAACAGCTCTGCATATTTATAGAGCTGTGGGTGGTTGGACAGTTATGACAGTTTAATGGTTGAACGGTTTGACAGGCATACTACAGGGACACAGTCACATCAATGTTTATAGCAGCATAATTCACAGTAGCTAAATCGTGGAACCAATCTAGATGCCCTTGAGTAGATGAATGGATAAAGAAAATGTGGCATATGTATACAATGGATTATTATTCAGCATTAAAAGAGAATAAAATCATGGCATTTGCAGGTAAATGGATGAAGCTGGAGAATATAATGCTAAGTGAAATTAGTCAACCCCCCAAACCAATGCCAAATGGTTTCTCTGATTTAAGGATGCTGATCCATAATATACTCTGTGTGTGTGGGGGGGGTGGAGGGATTAAATGAATTTTAGAAAGGGCAAAGGGGAAAAGGGGAGGGTGGAGAAGGGAGAAGCACAGGGGTAGGAAAGATGGTGGAATGCCATGGACCGCTGTGAGCCAATCATCAGCTGGCAGCTGGAAGTTTGCTGGCAGCTGGAAGTTTGCTGGGGCCCCTTCAGCTGTGGCTCTCAACAGTGGGTAAGGATCATATGAGCCAGCAGGGCTAGTCTGATTGATGGGTAAGGTCATGTGAGCCAGCAGGGCTCACCATTGGACGGCAGGATCATGTGAGCCAGAAGGGTTCACCACTGGATGGCTCTTCTTGGGAGATGAGGAAGTTAGCCTTTGGAGCCAGGGCGACTCCTAACACCTGTCACGACCAGCTTTGTGACTTTAGGCAGGTGAGGTTACTGCCACACGCTCTAGTTGTCTCTCTGTAAAATGGAGGGATAATAATTGTGTCAGAAGTTTCTGTTGCATGGACTCACATACTTCGCCTCCAATCTGATTTTGGCTGAGTCTGCAGTGTCTCTGCTGGCTCCATCCACTCACTCCCCTGGAAGTAGTCAAGTCCTAGCTTCTGTTTTCCTCCCTGGGATCGTTCTCTACCTCCTGTGCTGTGGAGAGTGGGGCATGGGAACCAGTGAATAAGTACCCCTGCTTTCTGCCCTTATGCTAGATAATTATGGGAGACATCTGTCCCATCCTCACGAGACCAAGCAGAATTGAGTCCCTGTTGCTCACCATGGTAATTAAATAACACATCCTGATATTGACTTTTCCTCCTTTCTTGTCTTGCTTCCTCTAGCCTCATTCATGCCTTCAGAGATCACCTTCCAAATATACCTGCACAAAGCCCTTTCTGGAGCTCTGTTTTCAGGTGCAATCCAAGTGACACAATAATACAGCTCACTTAAAAAAAAAAAGTGATCAGGAAATTTATTTGGAATGTTACTCAGAAAGTTATATTATCTGATGTCATCATCATTTATTCCAACAATAATTTAAAAAAAACACAAAGATGATAATTTGGGGGCAGTATGTAATGCCAAAGGTCTATTTGAATTCCCGAAGAAAGAAACACTAAACCTGAGTATTTCTTTAGACAATTCTTAGTTTGAAAAGGACATTAAAAGAATGTTCAACTTTTCCAAAAACCTATAAGTCATATTTGAATATGAATGCACATTTACTTTGGAAATGATATATAAGTATAGCAGAGTATACATAGAGTAGGGGCAAACAGACATGCAAACCCAAACTGGCCTATCCTTAGAAAAGGAACTACAGTTTATCACTTGTTGCACCAAATTAACATCTGGAGTTCAAGCACAAGTCTGATTGTACTAGAGAAAAGAGCCACTGCCCTGTCCTTGATCATGCTGGGTTCTTGACAGATCTGCACCTGGGGTGAGGAGGCTCAGTGTACACACAGTTGCTGCCTGACAGATCTGATGCTTAGGGAAGAAAGATTATTTTAGATTGAGTTTTAGTATAGGGGAAGGGTTAATGCTTTCATATTGAAGTCTACTATTGTACTAACATACAGCATAAATAACACTATAACAAAGTGATTACTTTTCCCCAAATAGTGGTAAAAATTTAGCAGGTTTATGTCACAACTAGTGTACTATATTAGAGTCCTATAGTCAAAAGAAAAATGAATCATGGTAAATAGCAGGGGAATATGAATAAAAGAGGAATTGAAATAAGTACTAATGCCCAGGGCAACATCAAAAGCCTCTTTGTGTGAGGTTTTTAAAATATTGAAATGATCTTAGATTTTCCATATGTGAGGTTTCAGAAGCTAAACTCTCTCTCCTTCTCTTAGCCTCAGGTTCCAACCAGTGTTTTACGATTTCCTGTGTGAAAGGGATAAGTTGGTTCATCAGTAGAATAAAGGCCTGAAACTGTTATCTCTAGCACTGTTTTATTGAAATCTCCACAGATATTCATGTTCTGGGAATTTGGGAGCCTCTTATTGCCAAATTTAAATGAATAAATGATAAATGAATCAATAAATGAGAGGAAACAGCCCCTGGGGCAATGGTGAGATCTCCCTCACATATGAGCTAATGAAAGGTTTGCTGAAAGTAGAGTTATTGCTGGTTCTTACTGATTTCCTCAGAAGGACTCCTGCAAAAGTTAAAGGCATAAAATGCAAGGTTTTTGATCCATCTTCTCCTGCAAACACCCAAACTTTGCTCTCATTCACTAAAGGAAGGGTAAATTCTGAACCTGGAAGGCAAGTTCAATACTGAGAAACGTGGTTCCAGACATGTGTGTTAGATGTGAAGAATAATTATTTTTTTTTAGCTGCATTGATCAGAATTTAGTGATTAAATACTTCTCCTTCCTACTCAGTTTCTATATGCTTATTCATTACAGTCCATACATAAAATGTAATATACACACAAATAAGGTGCTAGAATGAACATGGAATATATATTCTAATGCAAGAGATGAGAAAACACCTGTAGGATAAAGCTTTTAAAATATTAGCTGCATTCTTCCTTGGAAAACTGGGAATGGAACCACCGTTTGACCCAGCTATCCCACTCTGTGGTCTATACCCAAAGGACTTAAAAACAGCATACTACAGGGACACAGTCACATCAATGTTTATAGCAGCATAATTCACAGTAGCTAAATCGTGGAACCAATCTAGATGCCCTTGGGTAGATGAATGGATAAAGAAAATGTGGCATATGTATACAATGGATTATTATTCAGCATTAAAAGAGAATAAAATCATGGCATTTGCAGGTAAATGGATGAAGCTGGAGAATATAATGCTAAGTGAAATTAGTCAACCCCCCAAACCAATGCCAAATGGTTTCTCTGATTTAAGGATGCTGATCCATAATATACTCTGTGTGTGTGGGGGGGGTGGAGGGATTAAATGAATTTTAGAAAGGGCAAAGGGGAAAAGGGGAGGGTGGAGAAGGGAGAAGCACAGGGGTAGGAAAGATGGTGGAATGCCATGGACATCATTACCCTAAGTACATGTAAGAAGACACGAAGGATGTGACTCTACTTTTGTGTATGACCAGAGAGTTGAAAAATTGTGCTCTATATGTGTAATATGAATTGCAATGCATTCTGCTGTCATATATATCAAATCAAAATTTTTAAAAAAGTTAACTGCATTCTCTGTATATCTAATTTACTGTATCTTTTGCCTTTCGCCTTGCCCTTCCCATTTACATGCATGGCTTCATGGAGGTGGACGAGGCATTCATTGCCTCAAAGAAAAGCAAATTGTCTTTGAGTTTCTTCTTAGTTTTAGTTTGTTTGTTTGTTGTTTTGTATCAAAGCCCAGGTTTTGAAAACAGAGGGGACTCTTGGGTTTAGCTAAGAGTGATTTTTGGTAATGATTGTCAAGAATTGGAGGATGCTGCTTGCATCTATTGGCTAAAAGCCAGGGATGCTACTAAACACCTTTTAATGTTCAAAACAGCCCATTACAAAAAAAAGTAATATCTGGTCTAAAATAATAAGTAATGTTAAGATAATCAGTAATGTTAAGGTTGGGATAACCAGAGATTTGAGGTGGTTTGAAGAGAACGGGGCCATCTCTACCGATAGAAAAAGCTTCCCTGGGGTTAAGTAATAGAGGGGAGAGGCCAGAGGAAAGTGATGAGAGTGCAGAAATTTGCACTTTCTGGTTAAATGGGCCCAAAGACTGCTTCCCAGGCAAAGTCCCAGGGATGCAGCAACACAAAAAATTGTGCAATTACAAAGGGAATCTGCATATATCCTGCTCTCCAGGTCATGAATCCCTAGTATATGGGGTCTTGTAATGAGTCCACATAGGCAGAGCCTCATAGATGTTTCATGAGTGTCATTTTTTTTAAAAAAAGATGAAGCTTCAGACCTATAAGTGCCAGTGGACAAGAAAGCTGAATCTCTTAGTGACAAACTTCTTGGATCACTGAGCAATGACATTGGAGACATTTGCCCTTTCCACCATCATCTCCCATAATACCATGGTATAAAAGTGAAAAGGAAGGAAATCTTGACTGTCTGAGGTTATTTTTATCATCCCAGGGTCTCAAAATGAAAATTAAAATAAAATGAAAATTTTAAATTCTATGTTTTCACACTTAGTTTGTGGACTGAAGCAAATGGTTTATATTCAAACCTTGAAGAGGGAGTTGAAATTTCAACTCTGAAATTTAATGATGTTATAGACTATTGTTATTCTATATTAACATAATGCTTATGAAGACTTTAATAGTTTGTTTTGACTTTCTCTTACTAAGAGTCTCATTCCCTATACATTTTCTTCATTGGTAGATTTTATGGAGGAAATTTGGTGTAGACAGTATTATATAACACTACCGTAAGGTCTATATAGACTTATTTCCTCCACACACATCCTACCTATCTATAATTACTACCTAGTAATTCATTCAAATTATTCATCCACCAAATGACTTAGTCTATGGATGAGGTTATAGCTTTCATAATCTGATCATTTCACCTCTGAACGTGCCTGCATTGCTTAACACATTAGCTTCTCAGGGGACAACTTATGTCTGAATTATAGCAATTAGAGAGCTTCTCCTTCTATATATGAATGAGGAAGCATTTAACCAGAATTCTGCTGGCCATTTTTTTTTAAAGAGAGAGAGAGAGAGAGAGAGAATTTTTTTTTTAATATTTACTTTTTTAGTTCTCGGTGGACACAACATCTTTGTTTGTATGTGGTGCTGAGGATCGAACCCGGGCCGCACCGCTTGAGCCACATCCCCCAGCCCCGCCATTTTGTTTTAAGATTGTAAAACAAAATGCTCAGCAGAACTTTTACTAATGTCTTGAGGTTGTAGCTGAAGTCCCCAGACTGAGGACAAGAGGAGCTAAAGTTCTCATATTCTTATGATTAATTAAGAAGCAGCAGAATGAGCGTTGCTGCCCCAATCCTCTCCCTGTCCCCACACATACCCAGGCTATATGTGGAGTGAAGACAGAAGAAATTTAAACAGCATTATCTAGGTCATGAGACATCTGCTCAGTGAAAAATGCAAGGCTGGCCTTCTTTTCCTCAATTGGAAATCTGATTAGGGGGTGTACTTGCTGATGTGCTCGTCATCAATTTTGAGATGTGGGAAAGGAATTGGAGATAAATCCAAGACAGAAGGCCTTTTACACACCCACCTTGTGACATGATGAGGATGGGTGGTTTTCTCAAATGTCAAGTATAAACCACAGAAACTTGGCCTGAGGGGAGGTTACTGGCCAATCTAGAAGGAAGCTGTGGGACAATGGTGAGGGGGTTGAAAGTAGTCAGACAAGTGCCATAATTGGCATCTGACAGGTATACAAAGAGGGCCACAAGTCAGTCCTCCACAGATTGCCCCACAGTATTCAAATGAGAGGACCATGGCTGTGCCTGTCAAGGAGAAGATATCTCCCCTCCCCAGTCTTCCTTCTAACTTCATGGAGGCAATAGGGAGACCCAGAAGAGGGTACAGTGAGATACAGATGGAGTTGATGTTCATCATCCTGTGGTGAGTTCCTCAGCTTTCATGCTTGAGGTAGAGGAGGGAAGAATGTGAAACTAGAATTGTATAGTTTTAAACTGGACTGGACTTTTAATATCTGAAAGTGACTGCAGAGTGATAGGATCTGCCTGGGTTACAGTAAAGTAACAAGAAAGGAAGCTTCTATTGATTAATTACTCTTTCTGAGATCAGACTGCAGTGAGTCATGATGACCGTGAGAGGAACCAGCATTGAAAAGGTGGTGACAAAAAGGACAGCAGAGTAGAGACAGGGTGACATGTTCTTAATGATGTTTCTGGGCTGCTTAATCATATGCCCCTACCTCTGAACTTCCAGTTACATAAGGTAATAAATTTCATCTTGTGTGCACTAATTTGAGCTAGCATTTTATAATTTTTCTGCTGAAAGTACTCTCAAATATCTATACTAACTAATTATTTGCAAAGAACATATTTGAAAGCTGCTCCTGTTCAGGGATATAATCTCAATAAAATAACCTTCTCAGATTAATCCATTGTTTTCCTACCTGAGATCTATCTCTTTTTGCTTTATCTGTTTTATATTAAGTTAATGAAGAATAAGTTAATGAAGTCACAAGGAAATCATTTATGGTTCTTTTATTAAAATTTTTTTTGTAGTTGTTGATGGACAGCATGCCTTTATTTGTTTATTATTATTATTTTTTATGTGGTTATAAGGATTAGCCCCAGTGCCTCACACATGCTAGGCAAGTGCTTTGCCACTGAGCTACTGGCCAAGCTCTCATTTATGGTTCTTGATAAAGGAAGGCTGATTGATTATACATATCTAATTTTTCCTTCCTAAAATCCTTCTAAAACTCCAGCTAAGGGGTCAAAAAATAAGTCACAAGTCCATAAGGACGTAAGGAATAGGAGAGAAGCATATTGGGCCCAGTTTACCCCACAAAAGTAATAAGAAATTCCCAAGAACTTTTTTTCCTTTATAAGGGTCTGAATATTTTCTGGTATTAGGGATATTATGGATAATTTTTTTCTGTGGGTTTGTCCAGGAATCTGCTTTTTATGCTAGAGGTTTGTTTTTGTTTTGTTTTGTTTCTGACAATTGGTAATGCTTGGCTAAGGTTTTAGCTTTGGAACTGGATATAAGGTGGGGGAGGTTGACAGGCAGTTAGGGCTTTGTTAGATCTGCTGTCTTGGTCCACACTTCTGGGTCAGCTACCATTTCTCCCTCCAGATTTACCAGCCTCTGCCCCTCCTAGTCTTTACCCCATATTCTACTATTTTTCAAGGAGACTGGAAGTGCCTTTTCTGAGGAATCAGGCTAGACTAAGAAAAAAGACTTGAAAGTGCTAACAGGAGACGTTTCCCCAATACAGCCCAACCAGATCAGCCTACTGTAAAGCTATGAATCAACATGTCTTTTCCAACCCAATTAAAAATGAGTAGACAGCCAAGGAATCTCATTTGTCTGGGGAAAGTGTCTCGCATAAAAAACTGATGCTACAACAGGAGCACAGGAAAAAAGATACTCGGGACAAACAGAATACATAGGGAGAAAACTTTTTTAAAAACCAGTGTCCTTGGGCTGGGGATGTGGCTCAAGCGGTAG
Source organism: Spermophilus dauricus (assembly GCA_002406435.1). Lineage (NCBI taxonomy): Eukaryota > Metazoa > Chordata > Mammalia > Rodentia > Sciuridae > Spermophilus > Spermophilus dauricus. The sequence continues at coordinate 117,874 of KZ294904.1, read as the reverse complement.
CGTGCTTGCCTGGCATGCGTGCAGCGCTGGGTTGGATCCTCAGCACCACATACAAAGATGTTGTGTCCGCCGAAAACTGAAAAAAAAAAAAAATATATATATATATAAATATATATATAAATTCTCTCTCTCTCTCTTAAAAAAAAAGATATTGCATAGCTTAAAGGGTATATTCTAAGGCCTTGGGATTTACTTCATAGCATAAAAACAAAACAAAACAGGGGTTGTGGTTGTGGCTCAGTGGCAGAGCACTTGCCTAGCACACGTGAGGTCCTGGGTTCAATTCTCAACACCATATAAAAATAAATAAATAAAATAAAGATATTGTGTCCAACCACAACTAAAAAGTAAGTAAATATTTAAATAATACAAAACAAAACAAAACAAAAAAACTCAATGGAATTTGAATCAAGGAAATATCCCAGAGAGTATTGTAAAAAGATAAAGGGAGAAAGAAAAAAAGGACAATAGATAAGTAATTTAGAGAGGAATCTAGGTAGAAAGAAGAAGAGACAAATGGAAAGAAGGAAACCATCAATGAATAATTAGGAAATTGTCTCATTTTCATATTGAATAGGACCATTGAATATCAACAAAATGGGTGAAAATAGGACATAGCATCATGATTTTTAAAAAAATATTTATTCTTTAGTTGTAGTTGGACACAATACCTTTATTTTATTTATTTATTTTTATGTGGTGCTGAGGATCGAACCCAGGGCCTTGTACATGTTAGGTGAGTGCTCGACCGCTGAGCCACAATCCCAGCCCCTCATCATGAAATTTTAAAAGATCTGTAACCAAGAGAAAATTAAATAAATTTTCAGAGAGAAGAAATAGGTCATATACTAAGGATGAGGAATCAGAATGGCCTTGAACCTAACAACAACACTAGCAGCTATAACATAATAGAATGGTGCCTTCATTGTTCTGAAGGAAAATTATTCCCAATCTAGAATTCTATATCCAGCCCAATTTCAAATGTGAAATAAAGATGTTTCCAAACATATAAGTCTCAAAAAACTCTCATGTACTCATTTCCTAAAAGCCAACAGAGAATATTCTCCTTTAAAAACAAAAGGAAGTCAGAGATTAGACACAGGGTATGTGACACAGAAAAGTGATAGAGAGAAGGGGGTGTCATGGAAAAAGGAGATGACCGTTGTATAGCGTGTTCACAGCCACAGGTCAAGCTGGAGCAGTGTGATTTGAGACATAGCTTAGTCCATTTGGGCTGCTGTGACAGAATACCACCAACTAGATATATTATAAAGAACAGAAATTTATACCTCATTTCTGGAATATGAAAGTCCACAATCAAAGTGCTGGCAGGTCCTATTGTCTCGTAAAGGCCACTCTCTGACTCTAAGATGTGCCCTGTTTCTGCATTATCTGGAGGATGGGAATGCTGTGTCCTCATTTGTTGGGAAGTAGAAGAGCAAGTCCCATGAATTTGTGAAGCGTCTTTCATTCCATTCAGGAGGGGAAGAGCTCTCATGATTTCATCACCTCTTAAAGGACCAACATTTTCCTACCCTCACATTAGCTATTAAGTTTCAACTCTTGAATTTTGGAGGGTCCACATTTAAACCGTTTTTAGAGATTTACATCTGGCGAAAGTTATCATTTTTTCTGCCAATATATTGATTTTATAATCTGAAAGCTACTAGATGTTGTGCTTCAAGAAATGAAGGTGAAAGCATGAAAGAAGAAGATGCAAAGTCCAGGAAACAGTAAGCCAACTCAGGATATAAGCCAAGGGAACTTCAAGGATAAGAGTGGGAGGAGAGCCTGAGGGTGTAGTCCAGTGGTAGAGCATGTACTAAACATGTATGAGGCCCTGGCTTCAATCTCCAGAACCAAGAACACACAAAAAAATGACAACAATAAACACAGGAGGAAATTTCAGAATGATGTGCTGCTGGCAGATAGAGAGAACAACCAGTCCAGAGAGGAGGAGATAGAATTCTCTAGGAGGGATGTCTCCAAGAAAACAGTAACTCATAGGTTACTGTTGCCCAGAGGGGTGTTTGGGAGGTGTAGGAAGAATTGGCAATGCATATAGGGAGAAATAAGCAAAGGAAACAATAAGGCAATATTAACTTCAGGAGAAGTGAAGGATGAGCAAGGAAATATAATCAGCAATAGGTTCTGATCCTTAGAGGTGAATGAAATTTATGAGAACATATTAACATAAAGACCAGATGTTGGTTTAACCAAAAAATTACAATGATATTGAGAGGGTGGAGAAGTAGAAAAGATGTTTGTACAAAAGAGCAGTATCCTCATTTACCATGACAGGAGGCAATCAAATTATGTCCAAAATGGATAATTCAAAAGAGAGTAGAATATACATATTATTTAGAAATATGGAGATGTGTGAATGTCAGAAGAGACAGCTGAAATTATTGCAGATTCGTTATCATGACTATTTTTTGAATACCCACTTGACACATATTATTAAACTGTACTGGGGACTAGATTAAAATCCTTAATGCCTGGCAGCTGTTTTTCTCAATGTTATTTTCCAAATTTTCTTCTGCCTCACCATTCCCCCCTGTTTTGTGGTAGAGGCATTAGTTTTACATTAAATGTTAAGAAACTTTTAAAGGAATGCCAGGCTTGAGATGGCTTTGCTGAGAGTACTCACAGGCATCATCTTGTGCCTCATCTCCTCCTTGCTGATTCTGGTGTGAGTTTACCTGTAGTTAGTTTCAGAGTCATTGCCATCAAATCACTCTTACCCATTGCCCAAGCTCTGGAGGGGTGCATGGTAATCTTGATAATATACTGACAAGATTTGTTCACTCACAACAGTCAATGTTATTACATTTAATACTTACTATTACAGTGGAGCATGAAGTGTTCAGGACATAGTCCTTGCTCTCTAGACAGTTTTGGGGAGGAAAAAAAAAACCCACGAGAGAGTGTAGTAAATGTTCATCTACAGGCAAAAATTGCAGAAGGAAAGTGAAAATTATATTTTCTGGAGTGCATGACTTTTTAAATAGATGATGACAAGTTTTTTTTTTTTAAATTCAGAAAATTCCTTTCTTCACAAAATGAACATTATACAGTAAGAGCACTTATAATTTAGAGATCTTAGTCTAGTCATATACCACTACTGGAATTTAGTAAGAATTTGAGGCTGAAGAGATTAAGTATTTTTTTTTTTAAGATCATGGAGGGGAACCAAGGATTTTCAAAAACATGTTTAATCTGTAAGCAAGACATAGAGAGTGGAAACCAATGCTTTCAAACTTCTTTCATGATGAAGTTAAATAATTCAGAAGATAGTAGGTTGAGAAGATAAATGTTTCCCTATAACTTTTCATTCTGTCTTTGCTAGTCACTGGAGGCCAGTAGGAGGATCACAGAGTCTTGGAGCTGAAACCGCCTTAGAACCTTTCTCTACTCTCTCTTCGTACTCAAAGAAGAAGTCGAGACTGAGAGAGATTGAGATTGGCCCCAGCCCAGGCTGTTCTTAGCAGAGACAGATTGGGCATCCAGGAATGCATAATTTAAAAATATTTTTGTATGAATTAGAGGAATATAAAATAAAAATTTTAATTAAATTGGAATATTAATTCTGTTTTAACTATTATGATAAAATGAAGGGGAAATAAAGTGCCCTTCATGAAATAAGGATTTAGGATGATAAGATATGGAAATATTTTAAGGTAGAAAGCTAATAGTCATCAAAAGGATGACTAGTTCCTAATTTAATAAACACACTGTATGTCCAAATAGTAGAAAGATGACTTTGAATTTCAACTAAGAAAGAAGATCTGTAAAAAATAATAATTCCAGGATGGGGCAGCTTGAAGCACTATGGTTGTTTACTTATTTCTTTAATCTCTGAGATGTTAACTCTGAGAAAAAGCATTTCTGTACATTGCTGCTTAAAACCCTTACTGTTTGGTTTGAATACATTTCTAACCTGCCATGTTAATTGTTTTTAACTTCCTTTACTTTGTGCTAAAGTAAATACAAAGGTTTACATAATAATAAAGATTTACTATAAGTTATATGATAAAATTGTATTTAGTATATAGATCAAGAGATTCAAAACAGTAAACAAAACTCCTCTGGGATCTGAGAGACCAAGCTCAATACAGAAAGTTATGCTTTGGGTTGAAAAACGAGCTTGTCAACAGGCAGAAGCATGAAGCATGACACCGAATGCAGGGATGGTGTTCAGAAACCATGGGTTTCAGCCAGGATTGATTATTGCTGTGAAATTACTAAACTCTTCAGCCCTTCTTCACAAGCCGTGTCTCATCTGCTCTGTTGGCATGGAGAAGAGTCAGGAGTAGAGCACTGTAATCCCAGCCGGCATCCAGCCACGGAAACAACAGCTAGCTTCGGGAAACTTCTGCAATTCTTTAATTCTTTACAGATAAGAATTGCAGGAGCTGGAGGGAGTGTGGAAGTGCTGGGGTGGGGGCTGAAACTGGTGACATTCTCCACCGCCCCATATATTTGCGGGCCCTGGGGTCGGGGGCCCCGTCGGCCGTTTTTTGGCCCAGCTGAAATAGGTTGTCCATGGATGTCCCTTATTGATCTACACTCTCTTGCCCAATGCCTTCCCTTTTTACACTTTGGACACAATCCTGGTGGACGAAGGCCAGTAGAAGGGCCACCGTAAGGAGGTCTAGCAAAATTGACATTTTTGGGAAAAAGGAGATGACCGTTGTATAGCGTGTTCACAGCCACAGGTCAAGCTGGAGCAGTGTGATTTGAGACATAGCTTAGTCCATTTGGGCTGCTGTGACAGAATACCACCAACTAGATATATTATAAAGAACAGAAATTTATACCTCATTTCTGGAATATGAAAGTCCACGATCAAAGTGCTGGCAGGTCCTATTGTCTCGTAAAGGCCACTCTCTGACTCTAAGATGTGCCCTGTTTCTGCATTATCTGGAGGATGGGAATGCTGTGTCCTCATTTGTTGGGAAGTAGAAGAGCAAGTCCCATGAATTTGTGAAGCGTCTTTCATTCCATTCAGGAGGGGAAGAGCTCTCATGATTTCATCACCTCTTAAAGGACCAACATTTTCCTACCCTCACATTAGCTATTAAGTTTCAACTCTTGAATTTTGGAGGGTCCACATTTAAACCGTTTTTAGAGATTTACATCTGGCGAAAGTTATCATTTTTTCTGCCAATATATTGATTTTATAATCTGAAAGCTACTAGATGTTGTGCTTCAAGAAATGAAGGTGAAAGCATGAAAGAAGAAGATGCAAAGTCCAGGAAACAGTAAGCCAACTCAGGATATAAGCCAAGGGAACTTCAAGGATAAGAGTGGGAGGAGAGCCTGAGGGTGTAGTCCAGTGGTAGAGCATGTACTAAACATGTATGAGGCCCTGGCTTCAATCTCCAGAACCAAGAACACACAAAAAAATGACAACAATAAACACAGGAGGAAATTTCAGAATGATGTGCTGCTGGCAGATAGAGAGAACAACCAGTCCAGAGAGGAGGAGATAGAATTCTCTAGGAGGGATGTCTCCAAGAAAACAGTAACTCATAGGTTACTGTTGCCCAGAGGGGTGTTTGGGAGGTGTAGGAAGAATTGGCAATGCATATAGGGAGAAATAAGCAAAGGAAACAATAAGGCAATATTAACTTCAGGAGAAGTGAAGGATGAGCAAGGAAATATAATCAGCAATAGGTTCTGATCCTTAGAGGTGAATGAAATTTATGAGAACATATTAACATAAACACCAGATGTTGGTTTAACCAAAAAATTACAATGATATTGAGAGGGTGGAGAAGTAGAAAAGATGTTTGTACAAAAGAGCAGTATCCTCATTTACCATGACAGGAGGCAATCAAATTATGTCCAAAATGGATAATTCAAAAGAGAGTAGAATATACATATTATTTAGAAATATGGAGATGTGTGAATGTCAGAAGAGACAGCTGAAATTATTGCAGATTCTATTCTCTGGAGCTCTCTGTTTTTTTGTTTGTTTTATTATGTTTTTTGGTTATATTTTAAAACCATATAAACATATTATTTTGATAAAAAATACAAGTTAACTTTCAAAAGCTTCTGTATTTTGCAATGCACTATCAGACTAAACAAATGAGAACAAGCCATGTGCATTGTTACAGGGAATTGAGGAACAAAGCGGTTTAGGTTTTGTTTGTTTTATTATGTTTTTTGGTTATATTTTAAAACCATATAAACATATTATTTTGATAAAAAATACAAGTTAACTTTCAAAAGCTTCTGTATTTTGCAATGCACTATCAGACTAAACAAATGAGAACAAGCCATGTGCATTGTTACAGGGAATTGAGGAACAAAGCGGTTTAGGCTGGAAGGCGAGAGTAACCAATGGCTTTTGCAGAGATGCTTATATCATGTTCATTTACTCAGGTAATTACTTTGGTTTTTCTGTATAGACTAGGTAATTATGAGCTAATCTAAATTTTATTCTTCCCTCCCATATCCTCTGGATAATCAAGAAGAAACATTTCTTCTTTTGTGTGTTTATTACAGTGCTCTTGAGACAGCACTATTTTGTTAGAGTAAGTTTTAAGTTATAATGCTAGTTTGGAGCTAGGGTTGTGGCTCAGTGGCAGAGCACTTGCCTAGCAAGTATGAGGCACTGTTTCAATTCTCAGCACCACATAAAAATCAATAAATAAAATAAAGTTTCATTGACAACTAAAAAATAATGCTAGTTTGTTTCAGAAATTAATTTAGAACCCACATAGTATCTTGGATAAATATATACAAAATTTACTAAGTCAAATTTACCTGGAATTTGTATATCTGTTAATAATTTATACTCTTGACTGTTTAAAATCTAAAGTGAGTGCAATATCAGTACCTTTGTACCAACCACTTCAAGTCATTAGAATATTATTTAGGAGTTCTAATTAATTTTAACATATAACACTCTGTCTTAAAGTTTTCTCCCTTGGTAGCATTTGGCTTCTTATTGCCTGCTTCTTATTTATATATGATGTTTCACTGGAGGATATTAAAGCACAGCCCACAAACTTTCTGTAGGAAATGATATGATCTCTGTTTTGCAGATGGGGAAACTAGAGGCGCAGATGGCTGCATGATTAGCCCTGAGAGATGAAGCAAGTTAGAGACAGCTAAAAACAGTACAGAAGGCATTAAAGCCCAATTCTTCCGCTTATACCCTCCAAAGTACTGATGATCATCATCTATCGTTATCATGACTATTTTTTGAATACCCACTTGACACATATTATTAAACTGTACTGGGGACTAGATTAAAATCCTTAATGCCTGGCAGCTGTTTTTCTCAATGTTATTTTCCAAATTTTCTTCTGCCTCACCATTCCCCCCTGTTTTGTGGTAGAGGCATTAGTTTTACATTAAATGTTAAGAAACTTTTAAAGGAATGCCAGGCTTGAGATGGCTTTGCTGAGAGTACTCACAGGCATCATCTTGTGCCTCATCTCCTCCTTGCTGATTCTGGTGTGAGTTTACCTGTAGTTAGTTTCAGAGTCATTGCCATCAAATCACTCTTACCCATTGCCCAAGCTCTGGAGGGGTGCATGGTAATCTTGATAATATACTGACAAGATTTGTTCACTCACAACAGTCAATGTTATTACATTTAATACTTACTATTACAGTGGAGCATGAAGTGTTCAGGACATAGTCCTTGCTCTCTAGACAGTTTTGGGGAGGAAAAAAAAAACCCACGAGAGAGTGTAGTAAATGTTCATCTACAGGCAAAAATTGCAGAAGGAAAGTGAAAATTATATTTTCTGGAGTGCATGACTTTTTAAATAGATGATGACAAGTTTTTTTTTTTTAATTCAGAAAATTCCTTTCTTCACAAAATGAACATTATACAGTAAGAGCACTTATAATTTAGAGATCTTAGTCTAGTCATATACCACTACTGGAATTTAGTAAGAATTTGAGGCTGAAGAGATTAAGTATTTTTTTTTTTTTAAGATCATGGAGGGGAACCAAGGATTTTCAAAAACATGTTTAATCTGTAAGCAAGACATAGAGAGTGGAAACCAATGCTTTCAAACTTCTTTCATGATGAAGTTAAATAATTCAGAAGATAGTAGGTTGAGAAGATAAATGTTTCCCTATAACTTTTCATTCTGTCTTTGCTAGTCACTGGAGGCCAGTAGGAGGATCACAGAGTCTTGGAGCTGAAACCGCCTTAGAACCTTTCTCTACTCTCTCTTCGTACTCAAAGAAGAAGTCGAGACTGAGAGAGATTGAGATTGGCCCCAGCCCAGGCTGTTCTTAGCAGAGACAGATTGGGCATCCAGGAATGCATAATTTAAAAATATTTTTTGTATGAATTAGAGGAATATAAAATAAAAATTTTAATTAAATTGGAATATTAATTCTGTTTTAACTATTATGATAAAATGAAGGGGAAATAAAGTGCCCTTCATGAAATAAGGATTTAGGATGATAAGATATGGAAATATTTTAAGGTAGAAAGCTAATAGTCATCAAAAGGATGACTAGTTCCTAATTTAATAAACACACTGTATGTCCAAATAGTAGAAAGATGACTTTGAATTTCAACTAAGAAAGAAGATCTGTAAAAAATAATAATTCCAGGATGGGGCAGCTTGAAGCACTATGGTTGTTTACTTATTTCTTTAATCTCTGAGATGTTAACTCTGAGAAAAAGCATTTCTGTACATTGCTGCTTAAAACCCTTACTGTTTGGTTTGAATACATTTCTAACCTGCCATGTTAATTGTTTTTAACTTCCTTTACTTTGTGCTAAAGTAAATACAAAGGTTTACATAATAATAAAGATTTACTATAAGTTATATGATAAAATTGTATTTAGTATATAGATCAAGAGATTCAAAACAGTAAACAAAACTCCTCTGGGATCTGAGAGACCAAGCTCAATACAGAAAGTTATGCTTTGGGTTGAAAAACGAGCTTGCCAGCAGGCAGAAGCATGAAGCATGACACCGAATGCAGGGATGGTGTTCAGAAACCATGGGTTTCAGCCAGGATTGATTATTGCTGTGAAATTACTAAACTCTTCAGCCCTTCTTCACAAGCCGTGTCTCATCTGCTCTGTTGGCATGGAGAAGAGTCAGGAGTAGAGCACTGTAATCCCAGCCGGCATCCAGCCACGGAAACAACAGCTAGCTTCGGGAAACTTCTGCAATTCTTTAATTCTTTACAGATAAGAATTGCAGGAGCTGGAGGGAGTGTGGAAGTGCTGGGGTGGGGGCTGAAACTGGCCAAATTATATTGTTACATTGCATGCATGTATGACTATGTAACAATAAATCCATCATTATGTTCAACTACAATGCACACACACACAAAAGAATTTCAGGAGGAACCAAACTTTGGAGCTAGCAATATAATGATAAAGTTAAGTGTTCTTTTATGGAGGGAACTGCCTTAGAAAAGAAGATATTCCTCCCTTTTTGGTGAGAATGACTTGTTTGATAGAGCTGATCTCTTGAGAGCAGAACTGAGTTCATGACTGCCCCAAACCCAAATAGCAAGGGACATCTTCATTTTTTTTTTGTTTACTTTATGTTTAAGAGCAAGCTTCTATAACTCTTGTGGAACTGAAGGTGATAACTTCACTGTTCTGTATGTGCATACTGATTTTACACATCTCTACCATCTCCTGGATAGTCCCTTTCCTCCCACTGAAATTCATATCCCTTGAAGTAATTAAACAAGGTCACATGACAATGTATGGGCTAACTCCTTGTTTCAGTCAGCTTTTCCCCTCCTGTGACCAAAAGACCAATAAGAACAATCCCCGGTACCAACCACCCTAAAAAAAAAAAAAAAGAAAAGAAAAAAGAAAAAGAAAAATTCAGAGGAGAAAAAGTTTATTTTGGGACTCACAGTTTCAGAGGTCTCAGTCCATAGATGGTTGACGTTCTTGCTCTGAGCCTGAGGTGAGGCAGAACATCATGGTGAAAGGATGTGGCAGAGAAAAGCAGCTCAGGACAGGGCAATAAGGAAGCAGAGAGAGCTTTATGCACCAGGGATACAATATATATTCCATCTCCTCCATCTATGCCCTACCTGCCTATAGTTACCACCCAGTTAATCCAACTCAATGGATTAAGCCATTGATTAGGCTAGACCTTATAATTAATTTAATCATTTTGCCTCTGAACTTTCGTGCATTATCTCACATATGAGCTTTTGGGGGATACAATATATTCAAACTGTAACACCCTTTTCACTTTAAAAAGATTCAGAGTATAGGCATGTTTTCAAGTCAACAGGATTGAGGCAAGCTTTATAATTTTTTTCCTTGATTTTTTAAAAAAATGATGGTATCCATTGACCAGCACCTAATTCTGTATAGGAATTCATAATAGACAGGAAAAACAAGGAGAAAATTTCAGAATCAAGGAAGCCGAAAAGGAGAAAATGTTTCTGTTTTCTAGCTTACATTTACAAAGGAAGACCAGATGTCACCGTTCAGAGGGTCCCTGTTGCACAACTCCTTGACAGCAATTTGGTGCCTCCAGGAGCAGTGGCCTCATTACTATTTATCTTCTGAAACACAAACTGAAAGCCAGTGGTTTTCACAGTAAGTTCATGGTTCCGCCATACCAGAATCACCAAGATACTTGTTAAAATGTAAGTTTCTGGACTGGGCCTCTACCTATTGAATAAGGAATAGGGACTATAACTAATAATGCCTCAAATGATTCTTATGATTCTTAGAACCACATGAAGTGATTTATTTCAGATTTTAAGTGCAAAAAGAAGGTACTATATGAAAAAGATATGAAACACTTACTAAATATAAAGTGCATTTTACCTTGAATAAAAATAAGATTACTTGTTCCAGAATGTGCTTTTTGTTCTTTAAAGCTTTATTTACTTCCCTGTTCATGACCCTTACTTATGTAATAGCACTGTGGCCAAGCTAGATTAAAAGGTGCTGAACGGAACGGAGATAGTATAAAAGGGATAAATGAACTTCTTTTCTCATCTGCCAATTTTATGTAAATATTTGTAAGAAGTTTCAGGTTCTCAAAGTTACTTTATATTTACATATTTATAACATGTACAGAGATTTTTTTTAAAATCTGGTTTTTTTTAGATCTAATTTTCACTTCTATTTAGATGTTTATTTAAATATGCACCTAAGCACAATTTGAACATACAATGTATTTCAATTCAATGGCATCTTGAATCACATCTAAAACCCAGGGAGGGTATTGGGAAAAGCCACTGCAGTTTTTTTTTTTTCTTTTAACAGAAGACAATCAGCACCATCTAGTGGATACAATTAGCCTCTTTCCTGAAATCGAGGCCCAAGAGGAGGTTCAGAGAACAGACTATGAAACCTGGTTTGGAATCCCAATGCCAGTTTCTGGGTTATCTTGGAAAAAGTAACCTTTTAATTCCCTGCATTTCAAGCATAAATTTGAATAATAATTGTGCAAACTCATGGTATATTATGAAATGAAGTGAAATGATGCATCCAAGGTATGTCCTAAACAATAAATGTAACATTTAATAATGCTAAGCATAGACTCTTAAAAAAGTGGGAACTGTCCAGTGGCATACACTTATTAACTGCCCTTCAAAAGAAATGACTATTTAACCCAGTTGGTGGAATCTATGATGTGAGGCTTAATGAGATTCTTCTCCTTGTTATATTTGGTAAGCACTTATGGTGAGAAAAGGGAAACGGGGGCAATGAGACTGGTAGTTGGAGGCCAGATGGAATACAGTGTGGGCTCTTCCTCTTTGATTCAAATCTGACTCTGCTCAGAAGGAGGATGTCAAGAGTAGGGAGAGATTGAAAACAAAACAAAAGCTAACTCAAAACCAACACTACCATATGTCATCAACCTGGAGTAAGACCAGGGAAATTTTAGCTGAAAATATCTTGACTCTAGAAGAAATTTTTATGAATTACTTTGAAAGGCATAACACTTAGACTATGTTTGCAGAAATGCAGAAAAATATGGTGCTTTTTGACTTATATCTGAATGTTAAATTATTTTGAAAGAGACACCCATAATAGCTGACACAGAAATATTTCCAGAAACAAATACACAGTCACTACAGTTTATTAGTTTGCTCTCAAGGCACACAGTTTGCAAAATGGAAGCAGTAGGAGGCAAATAAAGTGAGAAAAACACAGAGACAGAAAACAATTCAAAATGAGATGAGTTTTATATAAAATGTAACTAGTGGGGACTTAACTTGGGAAGGCTACAAAAAATTTATATAAAGTGTAATGTGAATATCAATTTATTAATATTTATTTTATTTGCAAGAATGATTCACTGCCAGCAGCAGATAGGACCAGGAACATACACTTATAACATGGCATTAGTTACAAGCAAGACTGACAGATTGTGACCATGCTTCTCTCACATGCTTCTGTCCTGGTTTCTGGAAATGTTGACCTCAACTTCTGACTCAGAGTGTCAAGCATTTTGGCTCTTGATTCTGACTAAGGTTTAGTGAATCTCCTGCATAACATCTGTATGTTGGCTGCTAAAGTATAATTCTCATAGGAGAATTAGAATACTTCCTCTCATTTTCTTGATTTCTCAACTTTTTAAAAATTTGGGATTTAGAAAAGTGTGAATTTCCCAAGTAGGGCTGGGAAGAAATTCCTGCATAGAAACACTAACAATGAGGGCAGTGAGTAACAGTTTGATCATTTAGGACTCCTGGGCACTGTAAGGATTCTAAGTGAAACAGAGCAGAGGAGTAACTTCATTTGACAGCTTTTAAAATTATTATTCAGGCTGCTGTATTGAAAGTAGAGTAAGGGAGCTGGAGGCCCCTTGGACAACAACAAAAAGTCATCACAATCAACACCAAAAAACAAAACAAAACAAAACAAAAAAAACCACTACAGAATGAGATAGATATCATTATCCTAAGTATATGTATGAAGACACCAATGCTGTGAATACACTTTATATACAATCAGATATATGAAAAATTTTGTTCTATGTGTAATATGAATTGTAGTGCATTCTCTGTTATATTATAATAAGAATAAAATGATAATCTTAAAACAACAACAACAACAAAACCAACCAAACAAACCAATAAAAAACCCCACTACAGTTAGATTACTGCAAAAATCTTTATGAGAGATGAAGGCACTATGGACCAGAATGGAAACCTTGAAGGTTATGAGAATTGCTTGGATTCTGGATATATGTTGAATGTAGAAAGATTTTATAACAAATTATGAGAGGACAAGGAATTGAGGATGACTCCAAAGTTCTTGTTCTGAACCTGGGAGGATGGAATTATTGTTTACTAAGATGGGGGCTGGAGTGGGGAAGTAGTTTAATTTTTTACTTTTTAAGTTTGAGATGGTTCTTACACACCCAAGCAGAAATGTTAAATACACAGTTAGATAAAGGAATCTAGAAGTCAGGGGAGAAGTCTAGACTGGAGATAAAAATACAGATTCATCCAAAGCAACAGAACCAAATTATCATGGACTAAAATCTCTGAAATCATGAGACAAAATAAAACTTTTCTTCCTTATAAGTTGATTACCTCAGGTATTTTGTTACAGTAATGGAAAGCTAATAAATAGGATGGAGGGTACAGAAGGTAGGGGAATGTGGTTATGGGGATTGTTATTTTATATAGGGTGGGTAGGAAAGGCTTCCTTAAGGAAGAAGATACCTTAGGAAAGAGGAAGCCAGTAACATGGATAGCTGGGAAACTGTTCTAGGCAGATGAAGTAATAAGCTGGTATGTGTGTATGTGTTTATTTCCAAGGTCCTGACAGATATTAATCTCTGGAATGTAGAAAAAGTATCATTTTCCTCTTCTCCTTCTCCGCCTCCTCCTCCTTCTTTTTCCACTTCTTCTCTTGCTTCTTTGGGATTGAACTCAGGGTCTTGCACATGCTAAGTATAGGTTTCACCACTGAGCTACACCTCTAGCCCTGTCAGTTATTATTAAAATATTTCCAACTTTCTTCATATTCTTTGCTCATATGACTCTTTGAAGCATTAGTTTTAAAAATAAGAGCTTCTAAATTTGTGTTTATAAGAATTGTTACCTGTAGTAAATATTCAATTGTTGGAAAACATAGGGAACATCATGGGATAAATATTTGAACAATATAACTGTTAATTAAAGAATGTTGATATAGAGGTGAAAGGAAATAATAGCATTTTTGGAGGAAACAACTGAAGTTTGGGTACACTGAATCAGGATAGCCCTGTTCCCTACGGTAAGCACAAGAGAAGTATTTCATAGGGGATTTTCACAAAGAGTAGATTTCAGAGACAATTCATTGACTGGCAGAAATCCTAAATTGCAAACCCATTCTGATTGGCAAGTTAACTAGGGTACTTCGAGCTGAGAGATGTTGAAGGCCAGTGAATACTGCCTTAGTTGTTATTCCAGTATGTTGGAACATTCTGTGCTTTGACCTTTAGCTGATGTGAGTATAATACTCCCCAAATCTCCAGATTCCCCTTTAGAAAGTCTTAGCTTTAGTTGCCTCACTTTTCTTTCTTTATTTTTTTGTGGGGTAGAGTACTGGAAGTTGAACGTAGGGCCTCATGCATACTGGGCAAGAGCTGAACCACTAAGCTATTTTCCCTCCTTCATTTTCTTTCACATGCAAATTTACCAGTGAGATTTGTACCACACTAGAATCAGTACCAGTACCACTCTAGTTAGAATCATGGATTGGAACTTTCTAATTTAAGGACTTGCTTTAAATCCCAAAGCCATTTCTTCAAGCACTGCTTAAAAAATTTATATAAAGTGTAATGTGAATATCAATTTATTAATATTTATTTTATTTGCAAGAATGATTCACTGCCAGCAGCAGATAGGACCAGGAACATACACTTATAACATGGCATTAGTTACAAGCAAGACTGACAGATTGTGACCATGCTTCTCTCACATGCTTCTGTCCTGGTTTCTGGAAATGTTGACCTCAACTTCTGACTCAGAGTGTCAAGCATTTTGGCTCTTGATTCTGACTAAGGTTTAGTGAATCTCCTGCATAACATCTGTATGTTGGCTGCTAAAGTATAATTCTCATAGGAGAATTAGAATACTTCCTCTCATTTTCTTGATTTCTCAACTTTTTAAAAATTTGGGATTTAGAAAAGTGTGAATTTCCCAAGTAGGGCTGGGAAGAAATTCCTGCATAGAAACACTAACAATGAGGGCAGTGAGTAACAGTTTGATCATTTAGGACTCCTGGGCACTGTAAGGATTCTAAGTGAAACAGAGCAGAGGAGTAACTTCATTTGACAGCTTTTAAAATTATTATTCAGGCTGCTGTATTGAAAGTAGAGTAAGGGAGCTGGAGGCCCCTTGGACAACAACAAAAAGTCATCACAATCAACACCAAAAAACAAAACAAAACAAAACAAAAACACTACAGAATGAGATAGATATCATTATCCTAAGTATATGTATGAAGACACCAATGCTGTGAATACACTTTATATACAATCAGATATATGAAAAATTTTGTTCTATGTGTAATATGAATTGTAGTGCATTCTCTGTTATATTATAATAAGAATAAAATGATAATCTTAAAACAACAACAACAACAAAACCAACCAAACAAACCAATAAAAAACCCCACTACAGTTAGATTACTGCAAAAATCTTTATGAGAGATGAAGGCACTATGGACCAGAATGGAAACCTTGAAGGTTATGAGAATTGCTTGGATTCTGGATATATGTTGAATGTAGAAAGACTTTATAACAAATTATGAGAGGACAAGGAATTGAGGATGACTCCAAAGTTCTTGTTCTGAACCTGGGAGGATGGAATTATTGTTTACTAAGATGGGGGCTGGAGTGGGGAAGTAGTTTAATTTTTTACTTTTTAAGTTTGAGATGGTTCTTACACACCCAAGCAGAAATGTTAAATACACAGTTAGATAAAGGAATCTAGAAGTCAGGGGAGAAGTCTAGACTGGAGATAAAAATACAGATTCATCAGCATGTGGATGGCATTTACACCAGAAACCAGCACTGTCCTAGATTATAGCTGTGTTCTTCCGGCAATTCGCTTAACCTATGCCTATTTGCTCCACTGAGAAAGACTGAAAAAAATATACATTCTACCTACCTAAAATAATGAGGACAAAGGGGCCATGAATGTGAGAATGGTTTGTAAACTGTAAAGCACTGTCCAGACTGGAGAGTGGAATGCAGCAGAAATTTGATGGTACTAGGGATGAGAAAAATCAGTTTAGGGTCCAGGGAAAGTCTTAATGAACTTTAAATTAGAAAAATTGAAAATAAAAGGTGCAAATAGCAATTATTATCCTTTTTGGACTATGGCCCAATCTGTGCAAAACTAATATTTAAACAAACTTACACAGCACCCAAAATTTACCAAGAGCTTCAGGTTCATGACCTCTTTCAGCTGTACAGGACTTAAAGGGCAGGAATAATTATCGCCCTCATTTTATGGTGGAGGAAACCAAGATCAGAAAGGGTAGCTAGCTGGAAAGAAATCATTAACAGGGACCCAAAGCCCAACAAACAACGGAATTATCCCTTCTGAGACCAGCCTAAATACGAACAAACTATTCCCCAAACACAACGTCGGCTGCAAAGACAGAAGACAGCAGAGCCCCCACAGCTTCTCACCGTTGCCGGTTATAGCAGTCTTCCTCGCTGCCCAGAACCCCTACGTCCCATTTCTGGATGGTATGCTCCTTTTCTCTTATCGCGAGACTAGGAGCGTCCTGCTTCTGGTTGCCAGGGGAACAGCGTTTCCAGAGGCAGAAGGGCTTTGAACCGGTCGCATCTTCACCCCCAGAGGCTGCGTTGGCGGGAAAGACTCCTCCCCTCCGCCCCAGGGCGGGCCACCGCGGGAGGGGCCGGGTCGGGCGAGGTGGGGCCCAGCGGGCGTGAGCCTCTGGGACTGATGTTGCGCTGGGAGTGTTTTGTCAGGATTTCTTGGACCTGGCAGTGATGTCCCGAGCGTTAGGACTCCCACGCCATCTAAGCCAATAAAGAGCTAGAACTAATCCGTGGTTTAAACTAGACCGCCCAGCGGGCGTGAGCCTCTGGGACTGATGTTGCGCTGGGAGTGTTTTGTCAGGATTTCTTGGACCTGGCAGTGATGTCCCGAGCGTTAGGACTCCCACGCCATCTAAGCCAATAAAGAGCTAGAACTAATCCGTGGTTTAAACTAGACCGTAAACGGCAAAGGATGCAAATAGACATTTCATAGAAGAAAAAATAAGAGAGAGAAGGGAAATTGAGAGAGAAGGGAAATTGCTTGGAAATGGAAGGAGACCCTTAGGGTTATACAAAATTACATACAAGAGGAAGTGAGGGGAAAGGGAAAAATAATACAAGGGGGAGAAATGAATTACAGTAGAGGGGGTAGAGAGAGAAGAGGGGAGGGGAGGGGAGGGGGGATAGTAGAGGATAGGAAAGGCAGCAGAATACAACAGACATGAGTATGTCAATATGTAAATCAGTGGAAGTGTAACTGATGTGACTCTGCAATCTGTATACGGGGTAAAAATGGGAGTTCATAACCCACTTGAATCAAAGTGTGAAATATGATATATCAAGAACTATGTAATGTTTTGAACAACCAATAAAAAACAAAAAATAAAAAAAGAAGAAAAAATAAATGAAAATAAAATGAAGGCCAGTAAAATTTTTATTTTTGTATGAATTAGAGGAATATAAAATAAAAATTTTAATTAAATTGGAATATTAATTCTGTTTTAACTATTATGATAAAATGAAGGGGAAATAAAGTGCCCTTCATGAAATAAGGATTTAGGATGATAAGATATGGAAATATTTTAAGGTAGAAAGCTAATAGTCATCAAAAGGATGACTAGTTCCTAATTTAATAAACACACTGTATGTCCAAATAGTAGAAAGATGACTTTGAATTTCAACTAAGAAAGAAGATCTGTAAAAAATAATAATTCCAGGATGGGGCAGCTTGAAGCACTATGGTTGTTTACTTATTTCTTTAATCTCTGAGATGTTAACTCTGAGAAAAAGCATTTCTGTACATTGCTGCTTAAAACCCTTACTGTTTGGTTTGAATACATTTCTAACCTGCCATGTTAATTGTTTTTAACTTCCTTTACTTTGTGCTAAAGTAAATACAAAGGTTTACATAATAATAAAGATTTACTATAAGTTATATGATAAAATTGTATTTAGTATATAGATCAAGAGATTCAAAACAGTAAACAAAACTCCTCTGGGATCTGAGAGACCAAGCTCAATACAGAAAGTTATGCTTTGGGTTGAAAAACGAGCTTGCCAGCAGGCAGAAGCATGAAGCATGACACCGAATGCAGGGATGGTGTTCAGAAACCATGGGTTTCAGCCAGGATTGATTATTGCTGTGAAATTACTAAACTCTTCAGCCCTTCTTCACAAGCCGTGTCTCATCTGCTCTGTTGGCATGGAGAAGAGTCAGGAGTAGAGCACTGTAATCCCAGCCGGCATCCAGCCACGGAAACAACAGCTAGCTTCGGGAAACTTCTGCAATTCTTTAATTCTTTACAGATAAGAATTGCAGGAGCTGGAGGGAGTGTGGAAGTGCTGGGGTGGGGGCTGAAACTGGCCAAATTATATTGTTACATTGCATGCATGTATGACTATGTAACAATAAATCCATCATTATGTTCAACTACAATGCACACACACACAAAAGAATTTCAGGAGGAACCAAACTTTGGAGCTAGCAATATAATGATAAAGTTAAGTGTTCTTTTATGGAGGGAACTGCCTTAGAAAAGAAGATATTCCTCCCTTTTTGGTGAGAATGACTTGTTTGATAGAGCTGATCTCTTGAGAGCAGAACTGAGTTCATGACTGCCCCAAACCCAAATAGCAAGGGACATCTTCATTTTTTTTTTGTTTACTTTATGTTTAAGAGCAAGCTTCTATAACTCTTGTGGAACTGAAGGTGATAACTTCACTGTTCTGTATGTGCATACTGATTTTACACATCTCTACCATCTCCTGGATAGTCCCTTTCCTCCCACTGAAATTCATATCCCTTGAAGTAATTAAACAAGGTCACATGACAATGTATGGGCTAACTCCTTGTTTCAGTCAGCTTTTCCCCTCCTGTGACCAAAAGACCAGTAAGAACAATCCCCGGTACCAACCACCCTAAAAAAAAAAAAAAAAAAAAGAAAAAAGAAAAAGAAAAATTCAGAGGAGAAAAAGTTTATTTTGGGACTCACAGTTTCAGAGGTCTCAGTCCATAGATGGTTGACGTTCTTGCTCTGAGCCTGAGGTGAGGCAGAACATCATGGTGAAAGGATGTGGCAGAGAAAAACAGCTCAGGACAGGGCAATAAGGAAGCAGAGAGAGCTTTATGCACCAGGGATACAATATATATTCCATCTCCTCCATCTATGCCCTACCTGCCTATAGTTACCACCCAGTTAATCCAACTCAATGGATTAAGCCATTGATTAGGCTAGACCTTATAATTAATTTAATCATTTTGCCTCTGAACTTTCGTGCATTATCTCACATATGAGCTTTTGGGGGATACAATATATTCAAACTGTAACACCCTTTTCACTTTAAAAAGATTCAGAGTATAGGCATGTTTTCAAGTCAACAGGATTGAGGCAAGCTTTATAATTTTTTTCCTTGATTTTTTAAAAAAATGATGGTATCCATTGACCAGCACCTAATTCTGTATAGGAATTCATAATAGACAGGAAAAACAAGGAGAAAATTTCAGAATCAAGGAAGCCGAAAAGGAGAAAATGTTTCTGTTTTCTAGCTTACATTTACAAAGGAAGACCAGATGTCACCGTTCAGAGGGTCCCTGTTGCACAACTCCTTGACAGCAATTTGGTGCCTCCAGGAGCAGTGGCCTCATTACTATTTATCTTCTGAAACACAAACTGAAAGCCAGTGGTTTTCACAGTAAGTTCATGGTTCCGCCATACCAGAATCACCAAGATACTTGTTAAAATGTAAGTTTCTGGACTGGGCCTCTACCTATTGAATAAGGAATAGGGACTATAACTAATAATGCCTCAAATGATTCTTATGATTCTTAGAACCACATGAAGTGATTTATTTCAGATTTTAAGTGCAAAAAGAAGGTACTATATGAAAAAGATATGAAACACTTACTAAATATAAAGTGCATTTTACCTTGAATAAAAATAAGATTACTTGTTCCAGAATGTGCTTTTTGTTCTTTAAAGCTTTATTTACTTCCCTGTTCATGACCCTTACTTATGTAATAGCACTGTGGCCAAGCTAGATTAAAAGGTGCTGAACGGAACGGAGATAGTATAAAAGGGATAAATGAACTTCTTTTCTCATCTGCCAATTTTATGTAAATATTTGTAAGAAGTTTCAGGTTCTCAAAGTTACTTTATATTTACATATTTATAACATGTACAGAGATTTTTTTTAAAATCTGGTTTTTTTTAGATCTAATTTTCACTTCTATTTAGATGTTTATTTAAATATGCACCTAAGCACAATTTGAACATACAATGTATTTCAATTCAATGGCATCTTGAATCACATCTAAAACCCAGGGAGGGTATTGGGAAAAGCCACTGCAGTTTTTTTTTTTTCTTTTAACAGAAGACAATCAGCACCATCTAGTGGATACAATTAGCCTCTTTCCTGAAATCGAGGCCCAAGAGGAGGTTCAGAGAACAGACTATGAAACCTGGTTTGGAATCCCAATGCCAGTTTCTGGGTTATCTTGGAAAAAGTAACCTTTTAATTCCCTGCATTTCAAGCATAAATTTGAATAATAATTGTGCAAACTCATGGTATATTATGAAATGAAGTGAAATGATGCATCCAAGGTATGTCCTAAACAATAAATGTAACATTTAATAATGCTAAGCATAGACTCTTAAAAAAGTGGGAACTGTCCAGTGGCATACACTTATTAACTGCCCTTCAAAAGAAATGACTATTTAACCCAGTTGGTGGAATCTATGATATGAGGCTTAATGAGATTCTTCTCCTTGTTATATTTGGTAAGCACTTATGGTGAGAAAAGGGAAACGGGGGCAATGAGACTGGTAGTTGGAGGCCAGATGGAATACAGTGTGGGCTCTTCCTCTTTGATTCAAATCTGACTCTGCTCAGAAGGAGGATGTCAAGAGTAGGGAGAGATTGAAAACAAAACAAAAGCTAACTCAAAACCAACACTACCATATGTCATCAACCTGGAGTAAGACCAGGGAAATTTTAGCTGAAAATATCTTGACTCTAGAAGAAATTTTTATGAATTACTTTGAAAGGCATAACACTTAGACTATGTTTGCAGAAATGCAGAAAAATATGGTGCTTTTTGACTTATATCTGAATGTTAAATTATTTTGAAAGAGACACCCATAATAGCTGACACAGAAATATTTCCAGAAACAAATACACAGTCACTACAGTTTATTAGTTTGCTCTCAAGGCACACAGTTTGCAAAATGGAAGCAGTAGGAGGCAAATAAAGTGAGAAAAACACAGAGACAGAAAACAATTCAAAATGAGATGAGTTTTATATAAAATGTAACTAGTGGGGACTTAACTTGGGAAGGCTACAAAGAGCGAAGAGACACCAAGTTTCCATTGATCCTGACTTTTATATTAAAGTGAACATAACTTTAATATTCACTAATAATTAGTAACATCATGTGTACTAATTATAACTCTGCTTTTTTCTTAGTTTTCTCATCCACCACTCCCATTGCTAAGAAACATCAAATCTATTGTTTTCTTAATGGGCACCATTAGTCACCAAAAATAAAAAATGGAAAGAATGGCCCTCTTTCATGGAAAATATACATTGTGCCGGCACGTGGAGATTACCAGTCTATAGCTACGGATTCAGACTGTATCTGGTAGACCAGAAGCACTGGCATCACCTGAAAGCCTGTTAAGAATCCTGGGTCCCACCTGACACTGAATCAGCATTTCTAACAAGATCCCCACATGATATGTCTGCATATTAAAATTTGAGAAGGTCTACAAGTTTCAGGTTCATTTGATCTCAGGTGCAGCCCTGAGATCAGTATTTTTTTTTTTTAAATTTTGGTACCAGGGATTGAACCCAGGGATGCTTAACCACTGAGCCACATTTTCCCATCCCTTTTTAAAATATTTTGT
Organism: Spermophilus dauricus; assembly: GCA_002406435.1. Lineage (NCBI taxonomy): Eukaryota > Metazoa > Chordata > Mammalia > Rodentia > Sciuridae > Spermophilus > Spermophilus dauricus. The sequence goes on along the minus strand of KZ294904.1, from coordinate 95,750 downwards.
TTAGATACAGAGTCTCACTGAGTTGCTTAGGGGCTTGCTAATTTGCTGAGGCTGGCTTTGAACCTTCAATCCTCCTGCCTTAGCCTTCTGAGCCACTAGGATTACAGGCATTTGCTACCATGCCTGGCCAAGGATCAGTATTTTATGAAAAATCTCCAGGCAATTCTGATGTGCAGCAGAGTGAAGAACTGAAAAACTGGTCTAACCTCATTTTTCAAATGAGGAAACTGTGGCCCATAAAAGCTTATGAATTTACCTGCAAGTTCCCAGCTATTTAGTATCAGAATCCAAATAATGGTACCTCTCCTCCTTAAAAATAAAATAAAGCATTTCCTGTAATTTGGATAAATGTACCCCAAAGGGTGCCAGTTTATGGTACTGTTGGGAGATGGTGGAACCTTTAGAAAGTGGGGCCTTGAGGACAGAAGTTACATCATTGGGGGACATGCCCTTCAAGGAGATATTGGGTCCCTTCCTTCTCTTTCTTTGCTTCTAAGCTGCCATGAAGTAGACAACCTTCCTCTGCCATGTGCCCTTACTATGAAGTACTGTGCCATCACAGGCCCAAAGCAACAGAACCAAATTATCATGGACTAAAATCTCTGAAATCATGAGACAAAATAAAACTTTTCTTCCTTATAAGTTGATTACCTCAGGTATTTTGTTACAGTAATGGAAAGCTAATAAATAGGATGGAGGGTACAGAAGGTAGGGGAATGTGGTTATGGGGATTGTTATTTTATATAGGGTGGGTAGGAAAGGCTTCCTTAAGGAAGAAGATACCTTAGGAAAGAGGAAGCCAGTAACATGGATAGCTGGGAAACTGTTCTAGGCAGATGAAGTAATAAGCTGGTATGTGTGTATGTGTTTATTTCCAAGGTCCTGACAGATATTAATCTCTGGAATGTAGAAAAAGTATCATTTTCCTCTTCTCCTTCTCCGCCTCCTCCTCCTTCTTTTTCCACTTCTTCTCTTGCTTCTTTGGGATTGAACTCAGGGTCTTGCACATGCTAAGTATAGGTTTCACCACTGAGCTACACCTCTAGCCCTGTCAGTTATTATTAAAATATTTCCAACTTTCTTCATATTCTTTGCTCATATGACTCTTTGAAGCATTAGTTTTAAAAATAAGAGCTTCTAAATTTGTGTTTATAAGAATTGTTACCTGTAGTAAATATTCAATTGTTGGAAAACATAGGGAACATCATGGGATAAATATTTGAACAATATAACTGTTAATTAAAGAATGTTGATATAGAGGTGAAAGGAAATAATAGCATTTTTGGAGGAAACAACTGAAGTTTGGGTACACTGAATCAGGATAGCCCTGTTCCCTACGGTAAGCACAAGAGAAGTATTTCATAGGGGATTTTCACAAAGAGTAGATTTCAGAGACAATTCATTGACTGGCAGAAATCCTAAATTGCAAACCCATTCTGATTGGCAAGTTAACTAGGGTACTTCGAGCTGAGAGATGTTGAAGGCCAGTGAATACTTGCCTTAGTTGTTATTCCAGTATGTTGGAACATTCTGTGCTTTGACCTTTAGCTGATGTGAGTATAATACTCCCCAAATCTCCAGATTCCTATTTAGAAAGTCTTAGCTTTAGTTGCCTCACTTTTCTTTCTTTATTTTTTTGTGGGGTAGAGTACTGGAAGTTGAACATAGGGCCTCATGCATACTGGGCAAGAGCTGAACCACTAAGCTATTTTCCCTCCTTCATTTTCTTTCACATGCAAATCACAGCTAGCTTCGGGAAACTTCTGCAATTCTTTAATTCTTTACAGATAAGAATTGCAGGAGCTGGAGGGAGTGTGGAAGTGCTGGGGTGGGGGCTGAAACTGGCCAAATTATATTGTTACATTGCATGCATGTATGACTATGTAACAATAAATCCATCATTATGTTCAACTACAATGCACACACACACAAAAGAATTTCAGGAGGAACCAAACTTTGGAGCTAGCAATATAATGATAAAGTTAAGTGTTCTTTTATGGAGGGAACTGCCTTAGAAAAGAAGATATTCCTCCCTTTTTGGTGAGAATGACTTGTTTGATAGAGCTGATCTCTTGAGAGCAGAACTGAGTTCATGACTGCCCCAAACCCAAATAGCAAGGGACATCTTCATTTTTTTTTTGTTTACTTTATGTTTAAGAGCAAGCTTCTATAACTCTTGTGGAACTGAAGGTGATAACTTCACTGTTCTGTATGTGCATACTGATTTTACACATCTCTACCATCTCCTGGATAGTCCCTTTCCTCCCACTGAAATTCATATCCCTTGAAGTAATTAAACAAGGTCACATGACAATGTATGGGCTAACTCCTTGTTTCAGTCAGCTTTTCCCCTCCTGTGACCAAAAGACCAGTAAGAACAATCCCCGGTACCAACCACCCTAAAAAAAAAAAAAAAGAAAAGAAAAAAGAAAAAGAAAAATTCAGAGGAGAAAAAGTTTATTTTGGGACTCACAGTTTCAGAGGTCTCAGTCCATAGATGGTTGACGTTCTTGCTCTGAGCCTGAGGTGAGGCAGAACATCATGGTGAAAGGATGTGGCAGAGAAAAGCAGCTCAGGACAGGGCAATAAGGAAGCAGAGAGAGCTTTATGCACCAGGGATACAATATATATTCCATCTCCTCCATCTATGCCCTACCTGCCTATAGTTACCACCCAGTTAATCCAACTCAATGGATTAAGCCATTGATTAGGCTAGACCTTATAATTAATTTAATCATTTTGCCTCTGAACTTTCGTGCATTATCTCACATATGAGCTTTTGGGGGATACAATATATTCAAACTGTAACACCCTTTTCACTTTAAAAAGATTCAGAGTATAGGCATGTTTTCAAGTCAACAGGATTGAGGCAAGCTTTATAATTTTTTTCCTTGATTTTTTAAAAAAATGATGGTATCCATTGACCAGCACCTAATTCTGTATAGGAATTCATAATAGACAGGAAAAACAAGGAGAAAATTTCAGAATCAAGGAAGCCGAAAAGGAGAAAATGTTTCTGTTTTCTAGCTTACATTTACAAAGGAAGACCAGATGTCACCGTTCAGAGGGTCCCTGTTGCACAACTCCTTGACAGCAATTTGGTGCCTCCAGGAGCAGTGGCCTCATTACTATTTATCTTCTGAAACACAAACTGAAAGCCAGTGGTTTTCACAGTAAGTTCATGGTTCCGCCATACCAGAATCACCAAGATACTTGTTAAAATGTAAGTTTCTGGACTGGGCCTCTACCTATTGAATAAGGAATAGGGACTATAACTAATAATGCCTCAAATGATTCTTATGATTCTTAGAACCACATGAAGTGATTTATTTCAGATTTTAAGTGCAAAAAGAAGGTACTATATGAAAAAGATATGAAACACTTACTAAATATAAAGTGCATTTTACCTTGAATAAAAATAAGATTACTTGTTCCAGAATGTGCTTTTTGTTCTTTAAAGCTTTATTTACTTCCCTGTTCATGACCCTTACTTATGTAATAGCACTGTGGCCAAGCTAGATTAAAAGGTGCTGAACGGGACGGAGATAGTATAAAAGGGATAAATGAACTTCTTTTCTCATCTGCCAATTTTATGTAAATATTTGTAAGAAGTTTCAGGTTCTCAAAGTTACTTTATATTTACATATTTATAACATGTACAGAGATTTTTTTTAAAATCTGGTTTTTTTTAGATCTAATTTTCACTTCTATTTAGATGTTTATTTAAATATGCACCTAAGCACAATTTGAACATACAATGTATTTCAATTCAATGGCATCTTGAATCACATCTAAAACCCAGGGAGGGTATTGGGAAAAGCCACTGCAGTTTTTTTTTTTTCTTTTAACAGAAGACAATCAGCACCATCTAGTGGATACAATTAGCCTCTTTCCTGAAATCGAGGCCCAAGAGGAGGTTCAGAGAACAGACTATGAAACCTGGTTTGGAATCCCAATGCCAGTTTCTGGGTTATCTTGGAAAAAGTAACCTTTTAATTCCCTGCATTTCAAGCATAAATTTGAATAATAATTGTGCAAACTCATGGTATATTATGAAATGAAGTGAAATGATGCATCCAAGGTATGTCCTAAACAATAAATGTAACATTTAATAATGCTAAGCATAGACTCTTAAAAAAGTGGGAACTGTCCAGTGGCATACACTTATTAACTGCCCTTCAAAAGAAATGACTATTTAACCCAGTTGGTGGAATCTATGATATGAGGCTTAATGAGATTCTTCTCCTTGTTATATTTGGTAAGCACTTATGGTGAGAAAAGGGAAACGGGGGCAATGAGACTGGTAGTTGGAGGCCAGATGGAATACAGTGTGGGCTCTTCCTCTTTGATTCAAATCTGACTCTGCTCAGAAGGAGGATGTCAAGAGTAGGGAGAGATTGAAAACAAAACAAAAGCTAACTCAAAACCAACACTACCATATGTCATCAACCTGGAGTAAGACCAGGGAAATTTTAGCTGAAAATATCTTGACTCTAGAAGAAATTTTTATGAATTACTTTGAAAGGCATAACACTTAGACTATGTTTGCAGAAATGCAGAAAAATATGGTGCTTTTTGACTTATATCTGAATGTTAAATTATTTTGAAAGAGACACCCATAATAGCTGACACAGAAATATTTCCAGAAACAAATACACAGTCACTACAGTTTATTAGTTTGCTCTCAAGGCACACAGTTTGCAAAATGGAAGCAGTAGGAGGCAAATAAAGTGAGAAAAACACAGAGACAGAAAACAATTCAAAATGAGATGAGTTTTATATAAAATGTAACTAGTGGGGACTTAACTTGGGAAGGCTACAAAGAGCGAAGAGACACCAAGTTTCCATTGATCCTGACTTTTATATTAAAGTGAACATAACTTTAATATTCACTAATAATTAGTAACATCATGTGTACTAATTATAACTCTGCTTTTTTCTTAGTTTTCTCATCCACCACTCCCATTGCTAAGAAACATCAAATCTATTGTTTTCTTAATGGGCACCATTAGTCACCAAAAATAAAAAATGGAAAGAATGGCCCTCTTTCATGGAAAATATACATTGTGCCGGCACGTGGAGATTACCAGTCTATAGCTACGGATTCAGACTGTATCTGGTAGACCAGAAGCACTGGCATCACCTGAAAGCCTGTTAAGAATCCTGGGTCCCACCTGACACTGAATCAGCATTTCTAACAAGATCCCCACATGATATGTCTGCATATTAAAATTTGAGAAGGTCTACAAGTTTCAGGTTCATTTGATCTCAGGTGCAGCCCTGAGATCAGTATTTTTTTTTTTTAAATTTTGGTACCAGGGATTGAACCCAGGGATGCTTAACCACTGAGCCACATTTTCCCATCCCTTTTTAAAATATTTTGTTTAGATACAGAGTCTCACTGAGTTGCTTAGGGGCTTGCTAATTTGCTGAGGCTGGCTTTGAACCTTCAATCCTCCTGCCTTAGCCTTCTGAGCCACTAGGATTACAGGCATTTGCTACCATGCCTGGCCAAGGATCAGTATTTTATGAAAAATCTCCAGGCAATTCTGATGTGCAGCAGAGTGAAGAACTGAAAAACTGGTCTAACCTCATTTTTCAAATGAGGAAACTGTGGCCCATAAAAGCTTATGAATTTACCTGCAAGTTCCCAGCTATTTAGTATCAGAATCCAAATAATGGTACCTCTCCTCCTTAAAAATAAAATAAAGCATTTCCTGTAATTTGGATAAATGTACCCCAAAGGGTGCCAGTTTATGGTACTGTTGGGAGATGGTGGAACCTTTAGAAAGTGGGGCCTTGAGGACAGAAGTTACATCATTGGGGGACATGCCCTTCAAGGAGATATTGGGTCCCTTCCTTCTCTTTCTTTGCTTCTAAGCTGCCATGAAGTAGACAACCTTCCTCTGCCATGTGCCCTTACTATGAAGTACTGTGCCATCACAGGCCCAAAGCAACAGAACCAAATTATCATGGACTAAAATCTCTGAAATCATGAGACAAAATAAAACTTTTCTTCCTTATAAGTTGATTACCTCAGGTATTTTGTTACAGTAATGGAAAGCTAATAAATAGGATGGAGGGTACAGAAGGTAGGGGAATGTGGTTATGGGGATTGTTATTTTATATAGGGTGGGTAGGAAAGGCTTCCTTAAGGAAGAAGATACCTTAGGAAAGAGGAAGCCAGTAACATGGATAGCTGGGAAACTGTTCTAGGCAGATGAAGTAATAAGCTGGTATGTGTGTATGTGTTTATTTCCAAGGTCCTGACAGATATTAATCTCTGGAATGTAGAAAAAGTATCATTTTCCTCTTCTCCTTCTCCGCCTCCTCCTCCTTCTTTTTCCACTTCTTCTCTTGCTTCTTTGGGATTGAACTCAGGGTCTTGCACATGCTAAGTATAGGTTTCACCACTGAGCTACACCTCTAGCCCTGTCAGTTATTATTAAAATATTTCCAACTTTCTTCATATTCTTTGCTCATATGACTCTTTGAAGCATTAGTTTTAAAAATAAGAGCTTCTAAATTTGTGTTTATAAGAATTGTTACCTGTAGTAAATATTCAATTGTTGGAAAACATAGGGAACATCATGGGATAAATATTTGAACAATATAACTGTTAATTAAAGAATGTTGATATAGAGGTGAAAGGAAATAATAGCATTTTTGGAGGAAACAACTGAAGTTTGGGTACACTGAATCAGGATAGCCCTGTTCCCTACGGTAAGCACAAGAGAAGTATTTCATAGGGGATTTTCACAAAGAGTAGATTTCAGAGACAATTCATTGACTGGCAGAAATCCTAAATTGCAAACCCATTCTGATTGGCAAGTTAACTAGGGTACTTCGAGCTGAGAGATGTTGAAGGCCAGTGAATACTTGCCTTAGTTGTTATTCCAGTATGTTGGAACATTCTGTGCTTTGACCTTTAGCTGATGTGAGTATAATACTCCCCAAATCTCCAGATTCCTATTTAGAAAGTCTTAGCTTTAGTTGCCTCACTTTTCTTTCTTTATTTTTTTGTGGGGTAGAGTACTGGAAGTTGAACATAGGGCCTCATGCATACTGGGCAAGAGCTGAACCACTAAGCTATTTTCCCTCCTTCATTTTCTTTCACATGCAAATCTACCAGTGAGATTTGTACCACACTAGAATCAGTACCAGTACCACTCTAGTTAGAATCATGGATTGGAACTTTCTAATTTAAGGACTTGCTTTAAATCCCAAAGCCATTTCTTCAAGCACTGCTTAAAAAATTTATATAAAGTGTAATGTGAATATCAATTTATTAATATTTATTTTATTTGCAAGAATGATTCACTGCCAGCAGCAGATAGGACCAGGAACATACACTTATAACATGGCATTAGTTACAAGCAAGACTGACAGATTAGATTGTGACCATGCTTCTCTCACATGCTTCTGTCCTGGTTTCTGGAAATGTTGACCTCAACTTCTGACTCAGAGTGTCAAGCATTTCTTCATTTTTTTTTTGTTTACTTTATGTTTAAGAGCAAGCTTCTATAACTCTTGTGGAACTGAAGGTGATAACTTCACTGTTCTGTATGTGCATACTGATTTTACACATCTCTACCATCTCCTGGATAGTCCCTTTCCTCCCACTGAAATTCATATCCCTTGAAGTAATTAAACAAGGTCACATGACAATGTATGGGCTAACTCCTTGTTTCAGTCAGCTTTTCCCCTCCTGTGACCAAAAGACCAGTAAGAACAATCCCCGGTACCAACCACCCTAAAAAAAAAAAAAAAGAAAAGAAAAAAGAAAAAGAAAAATTCAGAGGAGAAAAAGTTTATTTTGGGACTCACAGTTTCAGAGGTCTCAGTCCATAGATGGTTGACGTTCTTGCTCTGAGCCTGAGGTGAGGCAGAACATCATGGTGAAAGGATGTGGCAGAGAAAAGCAGCTCAGGACAGGGCAATAAGGAAGCAGAGAGAGCTTTATGCACCAGGGATACAATATATATTCCATCTCCTCCATCTATGCCCTACCTGCCTATAGTTACCACCCAGTTAATCCAACTCAATGGATTAAGCCATTGATTAGGCTAGACCTTATAATTAATTTAATCATTTTGCCTCTGAACTTTCGTGCATTATCTCACATATGAGCTTTTGGGGGATACAATATATTCAAACTGTAACACCCTTTTCACTTTAAAAAGATTCAGAGTATAGGCATGTTTTCAAGTCAACAGGATTGAGGCAAGCTTTATAATTTTTTTCCTTGATTTTTTAAAAAAATGATGGTATCCATTGACCAGCACCTAATTCTGTATAGGAATTCATAATAGACAGGAAAAACAAGGAGAAAATTTCAGAATCAAGGAAGCCGAAAAGGAGAAAATGTTTCTGTTTTCTAGCTTACATTTACAAAGGAAGACCAGATGTCACCGTTCAGAGGGTCCCTGTTGCACAACTCCTTGACAGCAATTTGGTGCCTCCAGGAGCAGTGGCCTCATTACTATTTATCTTCTGAAACACAAACTGAAAGCCAGTGGTTTTCACAGTAAGTTCATGGTTCCGCCATACCAGAATCACCAAGATACTTGTTAAAATGTAAGTTTCTGGACTGGGCCTCTACCTATTGAATAAGGAATAGGGACTATAACTAATAATGCCTCAAATGATTCTTATGATTCTTAGAACCACATGAAGTGATTTATTTCAGATTTTAAGTGCAAAAAGAAGGTACTATATGAAAAAGATATGAAACACTTACTAAATATAAAGTGCATTTTACCTTGAATAAAAATAAGATTACTTGTTCCAGAATGTGCTTTTTGTTCTTTAAAGCTTTATTTACTTCCCTGTTCATGACCCTTACTTATGTAATAGCACTGTGGCCAAGCTAGATTAAAAGGTGCTGAACGGGACGGAGATAGTATAAAAGGGATAAATGAACTTCTTTTCTCATCTGCCAATTTTATGTAAATATTTGTAAGAAGTTTCAGGTTCTCAAAGTTACTTTATATTTACATATTTATAACATGTACAGAGATTTTTTTTAAAATCTGGTTTTTTTTAGATCTAATTTTCACTTCTATTTAGATGTTTATTTAAATATGCACCTAAGCACAATTTGAACATACAATGTATTTCAATTCAATGGCATCTTGAATCACATCTAAAACCCAGGGAGGGTATTGGGAAAAGCCACTGCAGTTTTTTTTTTTTCTTTTAACAGAAGACAATCAGCACCATCTAGTGGATACAATTAGCCTCTTTCCTGAAATCGAGGCCCAAGAGGAGGTTCAGAGAACAGACTATGAAACCTGGTTTGGAATCCCAATGCCAGTTTCTGGGTTATCTTGGAAAAAGTAACCTTTTAATTCCCTGCATTTCAAGCATAAATTTGAATAATAATTGTGCAAACTCATGGTATATTATGAAATGAAGTGAAATGATGCATCCAAGGTATGTCCTAAACAATAAATGTAACATTTAATAATGCTAAGCATAGACTCTTAAAAAAGTGGGAACTGTCCAGTGGCATACACTTATTAACTGCCCTTCTAAAGAAATGACTATTTAACCCAGTTGGTGGAATCTATGATATGAGGCTTAATGAGATTCTTCTCCTTGTTATATTTGGTAAGCACTTATGGTGAGAAAAGGGAAACGGGGGCAATGAGACTGGTAGTTGGAGGCCAGATGGAATACAGTGTGGGCTCTTCCTCTTTGATTCAAATCTGACTCTGCTCAGAAGGAGGATGTCAAGAGTAGGGAGAGATTGAAAACAAAACAAAAGCTAACTCAAAACCAACACTACCATATGTCATCAACCTGGAGTAAGACCAGGGAAATTTTAGCTGAAAATATCTTGACTCTAGAAGAAATTTTTATGAATTACTTTGAAAGGCATAACACTTAGACTATGTTTGCAGAAATGCAGAAAAATATGGTGCTTTTTGACTTATATCTGAATGTTAAATTATTTTGAAAGAGACACCCATAATAGCTGACACAGAAATATTTCCAGAAACAAATACACAGTCACTACAGTTTATTAGTTTGCTCTCAAGGCACACAGTTTGCAAAATGGAAGCAGTAGGAGGCAAATAAAGTGAGAAAAACACAGAGACAGAAAACAATTCAAAATGAGATGAGTTTTATATAAAATGTAACTAGTGGGGACTTAACTTGGGAAGGCTACAAAGAGCGAAGAGACACCAAGTTTCCATTGATCCTGACTTTTATATTAAAGTGAACATAACTTTAATATTCACTAATAATTAGTAACATCATGTGTACTAATTATAACTCTGCTTTTTTCTTAGTTTTCTCATCCACCACTCCCATTGCTAAGAAACATCAAATCTATTGTTTTCTTAATGGGCACCATTAGTCACCAAAAATAAAAACTGGAAAGAATGGCCCTCTTTCATGGAAAATATACATTGTGCCGGCACGTGGAGATTACCAGTCTATAGCTACGGATTCAGACTGTATCTGGTAGACCAGAAGCACTGGCATCACCTGAAAGCCTGTTAAGAATCCTGGGTCCCACCTGACACTGAATCAGCATTTCTAACAAGATCCCCACATGATATGTCTGCATATTAAAATTTGAGAAGGTCTACAAGTTTCAGGTTCATTTGATCTCAGGTGCAGCCCTGAGATCAGTATTTTTTTTTTTTAAATTTTGGTACCAGGGATTGAACCCAGGGATGCTTAACCACTGAGCCACATTTTCCCATCCCTTTTTAAAATATTTTGTTTAGATACAGAGTCTCACTGAGTTGCTTAGGGGCTTGCTAATTTGCTGAGGCTGGCTTTGAACCTTCAATCCTCCTGCCTTAGCCTTCTGAGCCACTAGGATTACAGGCATTTGCTACCATGCCTGGCCAAGGATCAGTATTTTATGAAAAATCTCCAGGCAATTCTGATGTGCAGCAGAGTGAAGAACTGAAAAACTGGTCTAACCTCATTTTTCAAATGAGGAAACTGTGGCCCATAAAAGCTTATGAATTTACCTGCAAGTTCCCAGCTATTTAGTATCAGTATCCAAATAATGGTACCTCTCCTCCTTAAAAATAAAATAAAGCATTTCCTGTAATTTGGATAAATGTACCCCAAAGGGTGCCAGTTTATGGTACTGTTGGGAGATGGTGGAACCTTTAGAAAGTGGGGCCTTGAGGACAGAAGTTAGATCATTGGGGGACATGCCCTTCAAGGAGATATTGGGTCCCTTCCTTCTCTTTCTTTGCTTCTAAGCTGCCATGAAGTGGACAACCTTCCTCTGCCATGTGCCCTTACTATGAAGTACTGTGCCATCACAGGCCCAAAGCAACAGAACCAAATTATCATGGACTAAAATCTCTGAAATCATGAGACAAAATAAAACTTTTCTTCCTTATAAGTTGATTACCTCAGGTATTTTGTTACAGTAATGGAAAGCTAATAAATAGGATCGAGGGTACAGAAGGTAGGGGAATGTGGTTATGGGGATTGTTATTTTATATAGGGTGGGTAGGAAAGGCTTCCTTAAGGAAGAAGATACCTTAGGAAAGAGGAAGCCAGTAACATGGATAGCTGGGAAACTGTTCTAGGCAGATGAAGTAATAAGCTGGTATGTGTGTATGTGTTTATTTCCAAGGTCCTGACAGATATTAATCTCTGGAATGTAGAAAAAGTATCATCTTCCTCTTCTCCTTCTGCGCCTCCTCCTCCTTCTTTTTCCACTTCTTCTCTTGCTTCTTTGGGATTGAACTCAGGGTCTTGCACATGCTAAGTATAGGTTTCACCACTGAGCTACAACTCTAGCCCTGTCAGTTATTATTAAAATATTTCCAACTTTCTTCATATTCTTTGCTCATATGACTCTTTGAAGCATTAGTTTTAAAAATAAGAGCTTCTAAATTTGTGTTTATAAGAATTGTTACCTGTAGTAAATATTCAATTGTTGGAAAACATAGGGAACATCATGGGATAAATATTTGAACAATATAACTGTTAATTAAAGAATGTTGATATAGAGGTGAAAGGAAATAATAGCATTTTTGGAGGAAACAACTGAAGTTTGGGTACACTGAATCAGGATAGCCCTGTTCCCTACGGTAAGCACAAGAGAAGTATTTCATAGGGGATTTTCACAAAGAGTAGATTTCAGAGACAATTCATTGACTGGCAGAAATCCTAAATTGCAAACCCATTCTGATTGGCAAGTTAACTAGGGTACTTCGAGCTGAGAGATGTTGAAGGCCAGTGAATACTTCATTGACTGGCAGAAATCCTAAATTGCAAACCCATTCTGATTGGCAAGTTAACTAGGGTACTTCGAGCTGAGAGATGTTGAAGGCCAGTGAATACTTGCCTTAGTTGTTATTCCAGTATGTTGGAACATTCTGTGCTTTGACCTTTAGCTGATGTGAGTATAATACTCCCCAAATCTCCAGATTCCTATTTAGAAAGTCTTAGCTTTAGTTGCCTCACTTTTCTTTCTTTATTTTTTTGTGGGGTAGAGTACTGGAAGTTGAACGTAGGGCCTCATGCATACTGGGCAAGAGCTGAACCACTAAGCTATTTTCCCTCCTTCATTTTCTTTCACATGCAAATTTACCAGTGAGATTTGTACCACACTAGAATCAGTACCAGTACCACTCTAGTTAGAATCATGGATTGGAACTTTCTAATTTAAGGACTTGCTTTAAATCCCAAAGCCATTTCTTCAAGCACTGCTTAAAAAATTTATATAAAGTGTAATGTGAATATCAATTTATTAATATTTATTTTATTTGCAAGAATGATTCACTGCCAGCAGCAGATAGGACCAGGAACATACACTTATAACATGGCATTAGTTACAAGCAAGACTGACAGATTAGATTGTGACCATGCTTCTCTCACATGCTTCTGTCCTGGTTTCTGGAAATGTTGACCTCAACAGTCTACCTACTGAGGAACTTCTAGCAAAATTCCGTGAAGAGGAGACCTGCCGGGAATTGGTAGGTTTATTAGAAGTGTCAGTTTGTCCCAGACAAGTAAAACAATAAAATACTTGGGAATCAACCTAACAAAAGAGGTAAAAGACTTATACAATGAAAACTACAGAACCCTAAAGAGAGAAATTGAAGAAGATCTTAGAAGATGGAAAAATATACCCTGTTCATGGATAGGCAGAACTAACATCATCAAAATGGCGATATTACCAAAAGTTCTCTATAGGTTTAATGCAATGCCAATCAAAATCCCAATGGCATTTCTTGTAGAAATAGAGAAAGCAATCATGAAATTCATATGGAAAAATAAAAGACCCAGAATAGCAAAAACAATGCTAAGCAGGAAGTGTGAATCAGGTGGTATAGCGATACCAGACTTCAAACTATACTACAGAGCAATAGTAACAAAAACAGCATGGTATTGGTACCAAAACAGGCGGGTGGACCAATGGTACAGAATAGAGGACACAGAAACCAACCCACAAAACTACAACTTTCTTATATTTGATAAAGGGGCTAAAAGCATGCAATGGAGGAAGGATAGCATCTTCAACAAATGGTGCTGGGAAAACTGGAAATCCATATGCAACAAAATGAAACTGAATCCCTTTCTCTCGCCATGCACAAAAGTTAACTCAAAATGGATCAAGGAGCTTGATATCAAACCAGAGACAAGGCATCTGATAGAAGAAAAAGTTGGCTACGACCTACATACTGTGGGGTCGGGCTCCAAATTCCTCAATAGGACACCCATAGCACAAGAATTAATATCTAGAATCAACAAATGGGACTTGCTCAAACTAAAAAGTTTTTTCTCAGCAAAAGAAACAATAAGAGAGGTAAATAGGGAGCCTACATCATGGGAACAAATCTTTACTCCTCACACTTCAGATAGAGCCCTAATATCCAGAGTATATAAAGAACTCAAAAAATTAGACAATAAGATAACAAATAACCCAATCAACAAATGGGCCAAGGACCTAAACAGACACTTCTCAGAGGAGGACATACAATCAATCAACAAGTACATGAAAAAATGCTCACCATCGCTAGCAGTCAGAGAAATGCAAATCAAAACCACCCTAAGATATCATCTCACTCCAGTAAGATTGGCAGCCATTATGAAGTCAAACAACAACAAGTGCTGGCGAGGATGTGGGGAAAAGGGTACACTTGTACATTGTTGGTGGGACTGCAAATTGGTGCAACCAATTTGGAAAGCAGTATGGAGATTTCTTGGAAAGCTGGGAATGGAACCACCATTTGATCCAGCTATTCCCCTTCTGGGTCTATTCCCTAAAGACCTAAAAACAGCATGCTACAGGGACACTGCTACATCGATGTTCATAGCAGTACAATTCACAATAGCAAGACTGTGGAAGCAACCTAGATGCCCTTCAATAGACGAATGGATAAAAAAAATGTGGCATTTATACACAATGGAGTATTACTCTGCATTAAGAAATGACAAAATTATAGAATTTGGAGGGAAATGGATGGCATTAGAGCAGATTATGCTAAGTGAAGCTAGCCAATCCCTAAAAAACAAATGCCAAATGTCTTCTTTGATATAAGGAGAGTAACTAAGAACAGAGTAGGGAAGAAGAGCATGAGAAGATGACTAACATTAAACAGGGATGAGAGGTGGGAGGGACAGGGAGAGAGAAGGGAAATTGCTTGGAAATGGAAGGAGACCCTTAGGGTTATACAAAATTACATACAAGAGGAAGTGAGGGGAAAGGGAAAAATAATACAAAGGGGAGCAATGAATTACAGTAGAGGGGGTAGAGAGAGAAGAGGGGAGGGGAGGGGAGGGGAGGGGAGGGGAGGGGAGGGGAGGGGAGGGGAGGGGAGGGGAGGGGAGGGGAGGGGAGGGGAGGGGAGGGGAGGGGAGGGGAGGGGAGGGGAGGGGAGGGGAGGGGAGGGGAGGGGAGGGGAGGGGAGGGGAGGGGAGGGGAGGGGAGGGGAGGGGAGGGGAGGGGAGGGGAGGGGAGGGGAGGGGAGGGGAGGGGAGGGGAGGGGGGATAGTAGAGGATAGGAAAGGCAGCAGAATACAACAGACATGAGTATGTCAATATGTAAATCAGTGGAAGTGTAACTGATGTGACTCTGCAATCTGTATACGGGGTAAAAATGGGAGTTCATAACCCACTTGAATCAAAGTGTGAAATATGATATATCAAGAACTATGTAATGTTTTGAACAACCAATAAAAAACAAAAAATAAAAAAAGAAGAAAAAATAAATGAAAATAAAATGAAGGCCAGTAAAATTTTACTAGAGACTCAACTTTTCTCAGAATTGAAGGAATGTAAATCAAACTAACAGATGCCTTTGGATACCTCTCAGATTGGCGAAGATAAAAAGGGTTTGATGAAAACCAGACTGGCACCAAGCAAATGTGGAGAAGCTTATTCATCTTATCACAATACTTTGTTGGTGGTAGTGTAATTTGGTACTTTTTTTTTTTGAGCACAATTTGGCATACTATCAAAATTGAAACACAAGTGGCCTTTGGTGTAGCAATTGTAATTTATCTTGTGAATGAGCATAATTAAAGACTGGTACAAGGATAGTAACTTAAAATTGAGGTCTCATTTACTTATGGTAGAATTCACCTTTTTAATGCATAGTTCTAGGAATTTTGACACATACAGTTATGTAATTACCACCCCCCATATCCAGATACAGAACAATTTTATCATCCCTTCCCAAATCTTCTAGATCTCTCCTAGTACTCTTTGTAGTTAATCCCTTCTCCAGTCTCGTTTAACCTATTAACAGTTTTCTGTCCATAGATTTTACCGATTCCAGAGGGTCTAACTGGTGGAAGCAAACACTATGTTGCCTTTTGAATCTGGCTTCTTTCGCCTTAGCGTAAAACACGGTGGTTACTCTTTTATGTTCTATTAGTTACTTGTTCTCTTTTATTACTGGTTAGTATTCCCTTGTGTAGATGTACTGAAGTTTGTTTATCCACCACTAGTTGAGAAAATTGTTTTCAATTTTTTCACAATTTTTAATGAAGCTTCTATAAATATCCACATACAGGTTTTATATGAATATACTTTTTCCTTTCTTGGGTAAACATGTAAAGTATGTTTTTAAGAAACTGACAGTTTTGCAAAGTGACTGCCATTTTACATTATCACTAACAATATATGATTTCTGGTTGCTCTCTAACTTTGTCAATACTTGGTATTGCCAGTTTTTTTTTTAAATTAATTTTCTCTACTCAAGTAGGTGTGTTGGTTCTAATTAGAAACATTCAGAGCACTGATAATGTTGCACATCTTTTCATGTGCTAATTTGCCATTTGTACATCTTGGATGATATATCTGTCCAAATCTTTCCTTTTCTTGATGACTGTTGATACTTCTTTATATGTTTTGGAACAAGTTCTTTGTCAGATATGTATTTTGCAAATATTTTCTCCCAGTCTTGGAGTTTTGTTTTCCTTTTCTTAACAATATCTTTTGAAGAACACAACTTTCAAATTTTGATGCATTTATCATTATTTTATCTTTGAATCTTGTTTTTGATGTTATATACAAGAACTCTTCACCTAACCACAATCATGCATATTTTCTAGTCATCTAGTTTTAGTTTTTTACTTTTGGTGTATGGTCCATTTTAAAGTATGTTTTAAAATTGCTTTCAGTAGCACATACAATCTATCTTAGCTGATTAAGAACTACATCTATGTATTGGAGTATTATGCTGTTGTTTGAAAGCCTGAAGTATATCTATAAAGGTAGTATAGAAAAATCTCTAGAATACATTGCTAAGTGTAAAAAAGCAAGTTACAGTGTACCATGCCATTTCTGTGTGTGTATGTATTGAGGAGGAGGAGGTTGGTATAAAGGATGGAAAGTTTGTGTATATCTGAAAAAAAAAAGATAAAAATCTATTAATGTTGGTCATTGGGGTAAAGGGAATTTTGACTTAAAATGTTTACATTCTTCTGCATTTACTTGTCTTTCATGGGCAAGTATTTTTTACGAAATAAGCAAATATAAAAAGTAAAAAAATTGACCCTGAATAATTTTTAGACATAAAAATAAGGAAAATAAATTTATTTCACTTTTTATAGACTTGCTGTTTATAATTACTAAGCAAAGGAGGACTCATTTTCTTTCATTTATCCAAAAATATCAAATTATAGGTACCATATGGTTTTAAATCATCTAGGGAAGTTGAATTTCTCACAACCCAGTATGAAAAAGTTTAATCTTGTTTGAAATGAATGTTTATAAGAAGTTGGCAGATATCAGTTGTGATTTGAACTTAGAATCTGGCCATCTATCTAATTGAATATCATGAAGCAAATAATATTTTGTTTTTGAAATATTTTAATGACATAAGAAAATACTCATCATGTAATGTTAAGTGAGATATATATGAGTCAACTTTCTTGAAAAAGACAGGAAATATAGAAATGTACCAATGATGATTAGCTTAGGGTCATGGGATATTGGGTGTTTTTTGAAAAATTTTTTGAATATTTCAAAGTAAATTTTAGAAATCTTCCTACAATAAATAAATTCTTTAATTATAAACTGAAGACATACTTAACAGAAAATCAGAAAATACAGATAAGCACAGGTTAAAAAAAAACAGAAGAACATCCACTGAGCCAGAACCCATCACTCTCATTTCTTTGAAATATGAATTTCTTATATCTCTTTCTGTATATTTTCTTAGAGAAGTTAGATTTTTTAAAGTAAGATGATTGACATTTTATCTCTCTTCCTTCCTCCCTCAAGTTCTTTTTTCCTCCCTCCCTCCTTCCCTTTGTTTCTACCCTTAACCAGTCTTTTATTAAAATGTTACTTTTTTTTTATTGGTTGGTAAGAGCTCTTTAAATATCTTCATCTTTTGTATATCATCTGTGTTGCTTTTATTTTCCTCAGTTTCTTAGTTACCTTTTAATTTCATTTAGAATTCTTCTTTATGTTTG
>KZ294904.1:50512-74877 GCA_002406435.1 Spermophilus dauricus | reverse complement strand
AAACAAAACAAAACAAAACAAAAAAAACCACTACAGAATGAGATAGATATCATTATCCTAAGTATATGTATGAAGACACCAATGCTGTGAATACACTTTATATACAATCAGATATATGAAAAATTTTGTTCTATGTGTAATATGAATTGTAGTGCATTCTCTGTTATATTATAATAAGAATAAAATGATAATCTTAAAACAACAACAACAACAAAACCAACCAAACAAACCAATAAAAAACCCCACTACAGTTAGATTACTGCAAAAATCTTTATGAGAGATGAAGGCACTATGGACCAGAATGGAAACCTTGAAGGTTATGAGAATTGCTTGGATTCTGGATATATGTTGAATGTAGAAAGACTTTATAACAAATTATGAGAGGACAAGGAATTGAGGATGACTCCAAAGTTCTTGTTCTGAACCTGGGAGGATGGAATTATTGTTTACTAAGATGGGGGCTGGAGTGGGGAAGTAGTTTAATTTTTTACTTTTTAAGTTTGAGATGGTTCTTACACACCCAAGCAGAAATGTTAAATACACAGTTAGATAAAGGAATCTAGAAGTCAGGGGAGAAGTCTAGACTGGAGATAAAAATACAGATTCATCAGCATGTGGATGGCATTTACACCAGAAACCAGCACTGTCCTAGATTATAGCTGTGTTCTTCCGGCAATTCGCTTAACCTATGCCTATTTGCTCCACTGAGAAAGACCGAAAAAAAATATACATTCTACCTACCTAAAATAATGAGGACAAAGGGGCCATGAATGTGAGAATGGTTTGTAAACTGTAAAGCACTGTCCAGACTGGAGAGTGGAATGCAGCAGAAATTTGATGGTACTAGGGATGAGAAAAATCAGTTTAGGGTCCAGGGAAAGTCTTAATGAACTTTAAATTAGAAAAATTGAAAATAAAAGGTGCAAATAGCAATTATTATCCTTTTTGGACTATGGCCCAATCTGTGCAAAACTAATATTTAAACAAACTTACACAGCACCCAAAATTTACCAAGAGCTTCAGGTTCATGACCTCTTTCAGCTGTACAGGACTTAAAGGGCAGGAATAATTATCGCCCTCATTTTATGGTGGAGGAAACCAAGATCAGAAAGGGTAGCTAGCTGGAAAGAAATCATTAACAGGGACCCAAAGCCCAACAAACAACGGAATTATCCCTTCTGAGACCAGCCTAAATACGAACAAACTATTCCCCAAACACAACGTCGGCTGCAAAGACAGAAGACAGCAGAGCCCCCACAGCTTCTCACCGTTGCCGGTTATAGCAGTCTTCCTCGCTGCCCAGAACCCCTGTTTTCAAATATTTTTCTTACAAAATATTTTCTAATTTCCTTTCGTAAATTTTAAATAAAATGTTATTAACATGTGATTTAAAAGTTTCTATGTATTTGAGGACATCTAATTTACGTTCTATTTTGTACAGATAATCTGCATATTATTTCAGGCATTTAAAATGCATTGAGAGGAGGGGGGATAGTAGAGGATAGGAAAGGCAGCAGAATACAACTGACATGAGTATGTCAATATGTAAATCAGTGGAAGTGTAACTGATGTGACTCTGCAATCTGTATACGGGGTAAAAATGGGAGTTCATAACCCACTTGAATCAAAGTGTGAAATATGATATATCAAGAACTATGTAATGTTTTGAACAACCAATAAAAAACAAATAAAAAATAAAAAAAGAAGAAAAAATAAATGAAAATAAAATGAAGGCCAGTAAAATTTTACTAGAGACTCAACTTTTCTCAGAATTGAAGGAATGTAAATCAAACTAACAGATGCCTTTGGATACCTCTCAGATTGGCGAAGATAAAAAGGGTTTGATGAAAACCAGACTGGCACCAAGCAAATGTGGAGAAGCTTATTCATCTTATCACAATACTTTGTTGGTGGTAGTGTAATTTGGTACTTTTTTTTTTTGAGCACAATTTGGCATACTATCAAAATTGAAACACAAGTGGCCTTTGGTGTAGCAATTGTAATTTATCTTGTGAATGAGCATAATTAAAGACTGGTACAAGGATAGTAACTTAAAATTGAGGTCTCATTTACTTATGGTAGAATTCACCTTTTTAATGCATAGTTCTAGGAATTTTGACACATACAGTTATGTAATTACCACCCCCCATATCCAGATACAGAACAATTTTATCATCCCTTCCCAAATCTTCTAGATCTCTCCTAGTACTCTTTGTAGTTAATCCCTTCTCCAGTCTCGTTTAACCTATTAACAGTTTTCTGTCCATAGATTTTACCGATTCCAGAGGGTCTAACTGGTGGAAGCAAACACTATGTTGCCTTTTGAATCTGGCTTCTTTCGCCTTAGCGTAAAACACGGTGGTTACTCTTTTATGTTCTATTAGTTACTTGTTCTCTTTTATTACTGGGTAGTATTCCCTTGTGTAGATGTACTGAAGTTTGTTTATCCACCACTAGTTGAGAAAATTGTTTTCAATTTTTTCACAATTTTTAATGAAGCTTCTATAAATATCCACATACAGGTTTTATATGAATATACTTTTTCCTTTCTTGGGTAAACATGTAAAGTATGTTTTTAAGAAACTGACAGTTTTGCAAAGTGACTGCCATTTTACATTATCACTAACAATATATGATTTCTGGTTGCTCTCTAACTTTGTCAATACTTGGTATTGCCAGTTTTTTTTTTAAATTAATTTTCTCTACTCAAGTAGGTGTGTTGGTTCTAATTAGAAACATTCAGAGCACTGATAATGTTGCACATCTTTTCATGTGCTAATTTGCCATTTGTACATCTTGGATGATATATCTGTCCAAATCTTTCCTTTTCTTGATGACTGTTGATACTTCTTTATATGTTTTGGAACAAGTTCTTTGTCAGATATGTATTTTGCAAATATTTTCTCCCAGTCTTGGAGTTTTGTTTTCCTTTTCTTAACAATATCTTTTGAAGAACACAACTTTCAAATTTTGATGCATTTATCATTATTTTATCTTTGAATCTTGTTTTTGATGTTATATACAAGAACTCTTCACCTAACCACAATCATGCATATTTTCTAGTCATCTAGTTTTAGTTTTTTACTTTTGGTGTATGGTCCATTTTAAAGTATGTTTTAAAATTGCTTTCAGTAGCACATACAATCTATCTTAGCTGATTAAGAACTACATCTATGTATTGGAGTATTATGCTGTTGTTTGAAAGCCTGAAGTATATCTATAAAGGTAGTAGTTGGGAGATGGTGGAACCTTTAGAAAGTGGGGCCTTGAGGACAGAAGTTACATCATTGGGGGACATGCCCTTCAAGGAGATATTGGGTCCCTTCCTTCTCTTTCTTTGCTTCTAAGCTGCCATGAAGTAGACAACCTTCCTCTGCCATGTGCCCTTACTATGAAGTACTGTGCCATCACGGTACTGTTGGGAGATGGTGGAACCTTTAGAAAGTGGGGCCTTGAGGACAGAAGTTAGATCATTGGGGGACATGCCCTTCAAGGAGATATTGGGTCCCTTCCTTCTCTTTCTTTGCTTCTAAGCTGCCATGAAGTGGACAACCTTCCTCTGCCATGTGCCCTTACTATGAAGTACTGTGCCATCATAATTGACCACAGATAATTTTTAGACATAAAAATAAGGAAAATAAATTTATTTCACTTTTTATAGACTTGCTGTTTATAATTACTAAGCAAAGGAGGACTTATTTTCTTTCATTTATCCAAAAATATCAAATTATAGGTACCATATGGTTTTAAATCATCTAGGGAAGTTGAATTTCTCACAACCCAGTATGAAAAAGTTTAATCTTGTTTGAAATGAATGTTTATAAGAAGTTGGCAGATATCAGTTGTGATTTGAACTTAGAATCTGGCCATCTATCTAATTGAATATCATGAAGCAAATAATATTTTGTTTTTGAAATATTTTAATGACATAAGAAAATACTCATCATGTAATGTTAAGTGAGATATATATGAGTCAACTTTCTTGAAAAAGACAGGAAATATAGAAATGTACCAATGATGATTAGCTTAGGGTCATGGGATATTGGGTGTTTTTTGAAAATTTTTTTGAATATTTCAAAGTAAATTTTAGAAATCTTCCTACAATAAATAAATTCTTTAATTATAAACTGAAGACATACTTAACAGAAAATCAGAAAATACAGATAAGCACAGGTTAAAAAAAAACAGAAGAACATCCACTGAGCCAGAACCCATCACTCTCATTTCTTTGAAATATGAATTTCTTATATCTCTTTCTGTATATTTTCTTAGAGAAGTTAGATTTTTTAAAGTAAGATGATTGACATTTTATCTCTCTTCCTTCCTCCCTCAAGTTCTTTTTTCCTCCCTCCCTCCTTCCCAAGTTAACTAGGGTACTTCGAGCTGAGAGATGTTGAAGGCCAGTGAATACTGCCTTAGTTGTTATTCCAGTATGTTGGAACATTCTGTGCTTTGACCTTTAGCTGATGTGAGTATAATACTCCCCAAATCTCCAGATTCCCCTTTAGAAAGTCTTAGCTTTAGTTGCCTCACTTTTCTTTCTTTATTTTTTTGTGGGGTAGAGTACTGGAAGTTGAACGTAGGGCCTCATGCATACTGGGCAAGAGCTGAACCACTAAGCTATTTTCCCTCCTTCATTTTCTTTCACATGCAAATCTACCAGTGAGATTTGTACCACACTAGAATCAGTACCAGTACCACTCTAGTTAGAATCATGGATTGGAACTTTCTAATTTAAGGACTTGCTTTAAATCCCAAAGCCATTTCTTCAAGCACTGCTTAAAAAATTTATATAAAGTGTAATGTGAATATCAATTTATTAATATTTATTTTATTTGCAAGAATGATTCACTGCCAGCAGCAGATAGGACCAGGAACATACACTTATAACATGGCATTAGTTACAAGCAAGACTGACAGATTGTGACCATGCTTCTCTCACATGCTTCTGTCCTGGTTTCTGGAAATGTTGACCTCAACTTCTGACTCAGAGTGTCAAGCATTTTGGCTCTTGATTCTGACTAAGGTTTAGTGAATCTCCTGCATAACATCTGTATGTTGGCTGCTAAAGTATAATTCTCATAGGAGAATTAGAATACTTCCTCTCATTTTCTTGATTTCTCAACTTTTTAAAAATTTGGGATTTAGAAAAGTGTGAATTTCCCAAGTAGGGCTGGGAAGAAATTCCTGCATAGAAACACTAACAATGAGGGCAGTGAGTAACAGTTTGATCATTTAGGACTCCTGGGCACTGTAAGGATTCTAAGTGAAACAGAGCAGAGGAGTAACTTCATTTGACAGCTTTTAAAATTATTATTCAGGCTGCTGTATTGAAAGTAGAGTAAGGGAGCTGGAGGCCCCTTGAACAACAACAAAAGTCATCACAATCAACACCAAAAAACAAAACAAAACAAAACAAAAAAAACCACTACAGAATGAGATAGATATCATTATCCTAAGTATATGTATGAAGACACCAATGCTGTGAATACACTTTATATACAATCAGATATATGAAAAATTTTGTTCTATGTGTAATATGAATTGTAGTGCATTCTCTGTTATATTACAAAAACACTACAGAATGAGATAGATATCATTATCCTAAGTATATGTATGAAGACACCAATGCTGTGAATACACTTTATATACAATCAGATATATGAACCTTTTTTGGTTGCTGAGATGGGAAGAATTGACGTACTTGTCTCTTAAATATCAGCTTTGGCACATTGAATGGTTGGAGGCGAGGCCACATTATCCCTCTGTGTGCCTAAGAGGAGCTTTAGGTTGGTAATGTTTGTGCTTCCTCTTATGTCCAAGTCTTCTCTGGTTTCTGCTTCTATAGTTCACAAACAGAAAGGCAAGTCATTTTATAGGGTAAGAAAGGACATTGTTACACTTCTTTGTTCTGTTAGGAGTGATGGTTTAATACATAATCACAAGGCATTTAAAGGTAGGTATTGAGAAGACAAAAACTGGAATTGTCATTGTTTCTTCCATTTTACTTAGCATACATGTTGTCCCAATCTCACTGGGTGAATCTAGAAGGGTCCTGATCAAGGGTATAGTTTGCAAGGATCATGTGCTTGCAGTGTCCACATTCTTCCTCTAGCTTAAGCCATCCTGCTTAGTATTTATTGTTTTTTTTTTTTAAAAAACACATTGGAAATAGAACATCCTAGGTGGTGAGAGGATGACATCTATGGATGTCATATGAAAATTAGTTAAGGAGATTGGCAAAGTGCAGCCAGATATGAAAGTTGTTCTTTTTTAAAGGAAATAGGTTTTATTCTCTTGTGTCTGAGGGAAGAATTAGAATCATGGGTTTTAGAGGGGGAGGGCTGATCAAATGAAAGCAGTGGCTTAGTGGTGCTCCTTGAAAATGTGGCATCAAGGAGAAGAGAAGTCAGAGGTAAGAGGGAAGCCCAGGCAGAAGCTGACCTGGAATAGGAAAGTCTAGAATAAGGAAGGCAAAACCAGAAGAAGATAGCAGGGAGGCCTTAGAGCACCATTAAGATGAGTGGGGCATGGTGGCATAGGCAGTAATTCCTGCTACTCAGGAGGCTGAGGCAGGAGGAACACAAGTTGGAGGCCAACCTGGGCAACTTAGAGAGACCCTGTCTCAAAGAATAAAAGGGACTGGAGAAGCAACTCATTGTAGAGCACTTGCCTATGCATTTGCTAGGCCAAGGATTCATTCCCCAGTAAATGCTTCTGCATTCTGTTATAGGTACTTTCGGCATCTAACATCTGGGGCAGTTTTTTACTTACAATGGCATAGATTTAATAATTCATGTACATAAGATGACTTTTGATGAAATTGGGGTACTCATAAGTGTGACTTTGATAGTAATGTAATACTTAAAACAGACTGAATAATTGGATATAAACATTAACTAATGTTTATTAAACTATATTAACATTAAACTAACACTTAAATTTGCAAGCTACTTGCTTTTTCATTTTTTGTTTGTTTTAGGATACCAATGGATATTATAAAGGGAAACCTAGATGGGATTTCAAAACCAGCCTCAAATTCAAGAACACGTCCTGGGAGCAGAAGTTCAAATGCAAGTTCTCTGGAGGTGCTCTCACCAGAACCAGGTTCCTTCAAGGTGATTTGCTTCTGAATTCCTTCTCTCAGAATTAGTAACTGATGAAACCAATCTTGTTGTTAACATTCCCCCTTATTTTTCCTCTTTAAACGGCATTTTCAGGAAGCATTCCCAGATTTCTTGGATTTTACTTGAGTGTTTAATATGAAAGTACTCTGAATCCTTTCTTCCTTCCCTTCTTTATTTTGGAGTGTGGTTTATTTGTTCACGTTGTAATTTGTTAAAAGTTTGATGACTTTTTAGAAAGTGTTGACTTTTTTTTTACTTCATAAGGAAAATTTGTATTCCAATATCTAATATGTATCCATCAACATTTACCATGAAAATGATTCAGTATTTAGAAAAATGGTTTGAAGCCATGTGGTCTGTTTGTTAGGTGTATTATCTGTTCATAACTTTCTTTTATATTCTCTCTCTTTTTCTTGTAGTACGTCTTCTTTAATTAAAATATCTCAACTGATTTTTAAAAATAATCAGTTTTCTCAAGTCTGATGTGGTATAATTTATTCCTTTTAAGTTTGTAGAGGAAAAAATTTGAAATTTATGATGAAAAAAATCTCTGCAAGTTAATGAACTCATACTAATTTTTTTGTTGTTGATTTATGGATTAGACTTTGCATTATGGAACTTGAGAGTTTTTGTCTATCATGATTTAGTGTAAGAAATAGCACTCTAGATATTTCTAGCAGACAAGATTTGACTACAAAAATTCCTCAAAACCAACAGAGGCCAGCAGGAAATGTAGTCCAAGGAGAGAGCTTCCCCTGGATTATTGGTTCCCACGTCACACCACTATGCTGCAATAACAGAGATCAGAAAACTGCTACTGCTGCTGTTTCTAGCACTGCCACTTTTTTTTTATTGGTTGGTAAGAGCTCTTTAAATATCTTCATCTTTTGTATATCATCTGTGTTGCTTTTATTTTCCTCAGTTTCTTAGTTACCTTTTAATTTCATTTAGAATTCTTCTTTATGTATGTTTGAGACTCAAGAGCATTAAATGTAATGTAATCATATCTATTTGTCTCTTTTTTGAATTATGCTCTTGTTTTATGGTTAATAATTAATTCTATAGTTATGCTGATTATTTCTGTGTTTCCTTTCAATTCCTTGAAGATTTAATATTATTTATTTGTTTTTAAACCCAGTTTTTACTTTTGTTAAGTTCTATAGTAAAAAAAAGTCAAACTGTTCAATAACAAGGGAGGGTAAACAGAGCATTCCTTAGAGGCTCCATCTTACTGTTGCTTGGCTTTATCAATTTTTTGATATTCTCTTTGATTTCCATTAGGAAAGGGTAGATTTTTTTTTATATCATCCCTTCCTTTTGCACATGCTTCCCCAGGTACACTTTGTTAATTAAGACACATAATTTGGTTAATCAATAACCATTTGCATATGGTTTGATCGCTTTTTTGTACAGTGCTTTACTTTTCTTATTTATTTATTTAATTTGTTCTAATCACTCAGTGCTTTACTTCTCTTGTGGAGTTTCTATATAGCAATTGAGACTTCTTCTCACTTAACTATAAGATCTGATTTCAGTGCTCTTTGTCCATATATTTTCCAGGTTCAAATTGAAAGATAATCTGTCAGTTATATCCCACCTTTCATGTGAACTGTACTTAATTTAATTTATTATTTTCAGGAGAAAACATAATAAAACAGACTTCTTTCTAAAGCAAATTGAAAGGTTTATGGAGCCTGTTAGCTGATCCACATTGTTGATGGTACCCTGTGCCTCTTCCCTTATTGATGTGTATTATATCAGCTCTGCACATGCTTCCATCTCGTTGCTTCCTCTGTAAGCTGCAATAAGTCTCCCTTGACAGGCTGCTTAGGGCATCTACAAGACATTTGGCCTTTTGGTGACTTATGCTTTTTGGTTGTGATGTGATGGGCTAGGGTGATCCATCATCCCATAATAATAATGTCAGTGCCTTCCTCAGTGAGCCCAAACCCTTTTGCAGAGTGTGAATAATGTTGAGATCAATGCCTTTTTTGGTTGCTGAGATGGGAAGAATTGACGTACTTGTCTCTTAAATATCAGCTTTGGCACATTGAATGGTTGGAGGCGAGGCCACATTATCCCTCTGTGTGCCTAAGAGGAGCTTTAGGTTGGTAATGTTTGTGCTTCCTCTTATGTCCAAGTCTTCTCTGGTTTCTGCTTCTATAGTTCACAAACAGAAAGGCAAGTCATTTTATAGGGTAAGAAAGGACATTGTTACACTTCTTTGTTCTGTTAGGAGTGATGGTTTAATACATAATCACAAGGCATTTAAAGGTAGGTATTGAGAAGACAAAAACTGGAATTGTCATTGTTTCTTCCATTTTACTTAGCATACATGTTGTCCCAATCTCACTGGGTGAATCTAGAAGGGTCCTGATCAAGGGTATAGTTTGCAAGGATCATGTGCTTGCAGTGTCCACATTCTTCCTCTAGCTTAAGCCATCCTGCTTAGTATTTATTGTTTTTTTTTTTTAAAAAACACATTGGAAATAGAACATCCTAGGTGGTGAGAGGATGACATCTATGGATGTCATATGAAAATTAGTTAAGGAGATTGGCAAAGTGCAGCCAGATATGAAAGTTGTTCTTTTTTAAAGGAAATAGGTTTTATTCTCTTGTGTCTGAGGGAAGAATTAGAATCATGGGTTTTAGAGGGGGAGGGCTGATCAAATGAAAGCAGTGGCTTAGTGGTGCTCCTTGAAAATGTGGCATCAAGGAGAAGAGAAGTCAGAGGTAAGAGGGAAGCCCAGGCAGAAGCTGACCTGGAATAGGAAAGTCTAGAATAAGGAAGGCAAAACCAGAAGAAGATAGCAGGGAGGCCTTAGAGCACCATTAAGATGAGTGGGGCATGGTGGCATAGGCAGTAATTCCTGCTACTCAGGAGGCTGAGGCAGGAGGAACACAAGTTGGAGGCCAACCTGGGCAACTTAGAGAGACCCTGTCTCAAAGAATAAAAGGGACTGGAGAAGCAACTCATTGTAGAGCACTTGCCTATGCATTTGCTAGGCCAAGGATTCATTCCCCAGTAAATGCTTCTGCATTCTGTTATAGGTACTTTCGGCATCTAACATCTGGGGCAGTTTTTTACTTACAATGGCATAGATTTAATAATTCATGTACATAAGATGACTTTTGATGAAATTGGGGTACTCATAAGTGTGACTTTGATAGTAATGTAATACTTAAAACAGACTGAATAATTGGATATAAACATTAACTAATGTTTATTAAACTATATTAACATTAAACTAACACTTAAATTTGCAAGCTACTTGCTTTTTCATTTTTTGTTTGTTTTAGGATACCAATGGATATTATAAAGGGAAACCTAGATGGGATTTCAAAACCAGCCTCAAATTCAAGAACACGTCCTGGGAGCAGAAGTTCAAATGCAAGTTCTCTGGAGGTGCTCTCACCAGAACCAGGTTCCTTCAAGGTGATTTGCTTCTGAATTCCTTCTCTCAGAATTAGTAACTGATGAAACCAATCTTGTTGTTAACATTCCCCCTTATTTTTCCTCTTTAAACGGCATTTTCAGGAAGCATTCCCAGATTTCTTGGATTTTACTTGAGTGTTTAATATGAAAGTACTCTGAATCCTTTCTTCCTTCCCTTCTTTATTTTGGAGTGTGGTTTATTTGTTCACGTTATAATTTGTTAAAAGTTTGATGACTTTTTAGAAAGTGTTGACTTTTTTTTTACTTCATAAGGAAAATTTGTATTCCAATATCTAATATGTATCCATCAACATTTACCATGAAAATGATTCAGTATTTAGAAAAATGGTTTGAAGCCATGTGGTCTGTTTGTTAGGTGTATTATCTGTTCATAACTTTCTTTTATATTCTCTCTCTTTTTCTTGTAGTACGTCTTCTTTAATTAAAATATCTCAACTGATTTTTAAAAATAATCAGTTTTCTCAAGTCTGATGTGGTATAATTTATTCCTTTTAAGTTTGTAGAGGAAAAAATTTGAAATTTATGATGAAAAAAATCTCTGCAAGTTAATGAACTCATACTAATTTTTTTGTTGTTGATTTATGGATTAGACTTTGCATTATGGAACTCGAGAGTTTTTGTCTATCATGATTTAGTGTAAGAAATAGCACTCTAGATATTTCTAGCAGACAAGATTTGACTACAAAAATTCCTCAAAACCAACAGAGGCCAGCAGGAAATGTAGTCCAAGGAGAGAGCTTCCCCTGGATTATTGGTTCCCACGTCACACCACTATGCTGCAATAACAGAGATCAGAAAACTGCTACTGCTGCTGTTTCTAGCACTGCCACAAGCTTCTCATAACTACAAAGCTGGTAACTAGACATTCAGATATGACCATCTTTGATATATTTTGCCAGATTCCTATCAGGATCTTAGATGGCTTCTACCCCACTTTTGCTTTCCACCTTGGGCAGGTACATCTAAGTAGATGATCCTAACATGCTTCTAGAACCCTCGTGTCAAGTGACTTTGTAAAATACAGTTTCTGCCTGAGCTCTCTGTGTTTGTTTCATCTGATCTTATATTATTACTATATGGTGTGTTAACTCTTGTAGCTTTACTAAATAATTACTAAAATCTGATAGAGTGGTTTGCCTCATTATTTTTTCAGGACTGTCTTAGCAATCTTTGTTTTTTTGTTCTTCTAGATATATTTTAGATCAGCTTTTTAAGTTCTAAAAATACTGTTGGTCTTTTAAAATATTTTTTTAGTTATGCATGGGCGCAATATCTTTATTTGCTTATTTATTTTTATGTGATGCTAAGGATCGAACCCAGAGTCTCACACGTGCGAGGTGAGCACTCTACCACTGAGTCACAACCCTAGCCCCTACTGTTGAGTTTTTTAAAAAAATATTTATTTTTTAGTTCTAGCTGGACACAATATCTTTATTTCACTATTTATTTTTATGTGGTGCTGAGGATCAAACCCAGGGTCCCACATGTGTGAGGCAAATGCTCTACCACTGAGCCAAAACCCCAGACTCTGTTGGGGTTTTGATTTAAATTATTTTGAATATGTAGATTAATTTGGGGGAGAATTTATAGCTATCTGATTTTAAATCCTCCCTTCTAACATTGTGACTCATTTTATCTCTTATTAACTTCTATTTTTTAATTAAAAATTTTACATACAGTAAAATTCACTATTTGGTGTATGGTTCTGTGAGATCTGGCAAATAGAGTGATGTGACCATTATTATAATCAAGATATAGAACAGTTTTGTGACTCCTCAAAAAATTCCCTTGTTCTATTATTTGTAAATAATCACCTCTCAGCCTTAATTCCTGAAAATTATTAATCTAATTTCTGTTCCTGTAGTTTTTCTTTTTTTAGGAGGTCATATACATAAAGTCATATGGTCTTATTTTATCTCCTAATGTAAATACTGCCTTTGAGAAGCATCAACGTAGTTGCATGTATCAAAGTTAATTTTTTTTCATTGCTGAGTATACCATGATTTGTTTCCTGGTTGAGGAACATTTGAATTGAATCCAGTTTTTAGTGATTATGAATAAATTTGTTATATATATATTTGATTACAGTATAGTTTTGTAGGTAAATAAGTTTTTATTTCTCTTGAGTAAATACCTAAGAGTGAGATTTATGGACTGGATGATAAGTGTATGTTTAACAATAAGTGTTTTCTGTTTCCACCAGTGATGTACAAGAGTACTTGTTGCTCTGCATCCTTGCCAGCAGTTGGTTTAATCAGTTTTTTTTTCATGCCTTTCTAAAAGACATATAATAGTATCTCAGTGTAGTTTAACTTATATTTCTCTAGTGATGAATAGAATTCATAATGTTTCATGTGTTTATTTGAAAACCATATATAGTTTTTGAAAAATGTCTATTCATATTTTTTGTTGAATTGTGTAAACTATATTTCTTTTTTGTTGACTTTTGAGAGTTCTTAAATATGTTCTCAATAGAGTCTGTTGTCAGATGTGTGACAGTATTTTGTCCCAGTCAATGGTTTGACTTCTCATTCTTTCAACTGTGTCTTTTAGAGCATAAACATTTTACATTTTAAGAACATTTTACCATGTTTTTTTCTTTTGAGATTGTGATTTTTGCGTTGTATCACAAAACTGTCTAACTCAAAGTTCTAAAGATTTCTCTCCTGTTTTTCTCTGACAGTTTATAGTTTGTTTGCATTTAGACCTATGATTCATTTTTAATTAATTTTTATGTTAAGTCATGAAGTATAGGTCAAGGTTACTTTTTTATAAGGAGGTATATTTGTTAAATATTAATATAGCAGCTTCAAATAATTTTTAACCTTCTTGTGTCTTTATGTTTTAAGTTGGATTTTGTTTATTTTATTTAATTGGAAAATCTCTTTTAAACTAGCGGGTAAAATGTACATTTTTTTTCATTTTATCTAATCTGTAAAATATATGTTTAAATAACATTTAAATTTATCTAGCATCTTGGTTTTTTCTTGCATTTTATTAATATTAACTGATTATTTATATTTTTCTCTGTTTCAGTTTACTGCTTTGAAAATTATATTTATGTTCTTTCCTTAGAATTTGATGAACAAATTCTAAAGTTTACCAATATTTCTTTTTCCTTCTAAAAAATGCAAAGACTTTAGATATTATATTGTCACTTTTTCTAATTTACATGTAATTATTATTCTCTATGGATATTATTTTCATCATTATTGTTTATGCTTTAGTTTCAATATACTTATATGTTTACTTTTTTTTGTTTATCCTTGTTTTTTGGAAAAATAAATCTTCTTTATTCTATCTTTAATCTTCATTTTGTAATATCTGTATCTATTGATCAGTTTATCTACATCTTTTAGTAATCTTTCTTTGAGAACCCATGAGTGGCAAATACTAAATCTGCTTTTGAAAATGTGTTCATTTTCTAGTTTGACTATTTTTTTTAACAAAGCACTTTGAAGCTATCACACATTTGGCTTGTGGTTCTCTTGTGGTCAATGAAAAGGCTTTTGTAGACCTAATATATTCATTCTGCTGTAGGTTGTCTGGCTTAGTTTTATTTGGTTGCTTTAATTTTTTCTCTTTGTGTTTGGTGTCCATTGTTACTTACCTAGGATGGGTTTACATAATTTCTCCTTCTGGAGACTAGAACTTCTTAAAGGATTTGTTGTTTTCCATTTATTTTGGAAAATTTTAAGCAATATTTCAAATGTTAAATTACTTTTATGTTTTCAAATTTTCACATTTCTAACTTTCCCTATATAGTTTTTCTGTTTTCTCATTCTAGAAGTAATATTAAATATCTTACCTTTATATCTTTTATATCCCTTTTCTTTTTGATAGTTTCTAATCATTTATCTTTCTGTGCTTTATTGTGAGTAATTTATAACATACACTTTTTGGGTTTGGAATTATTTCTTAATATATCAAGTCTGTTTTTCAGACTACCCATTGAATTTAAAAATTTAATAAAGTTTTTTTTTTTTTCTGGAAGCTCTTTATAGTTTTTTTTTTTTTAATTTTTCTGTTCTTGACAGTGTCTTGGCTTTTTCTCAAGACTTTTGATTCTTCTTTTTGCCTTTATAATCCTTTCTGAATTGGGTATTTACAATTTAGTTTTATTCTCTACATCTGTATTCTCCTATGTTTAAGTGGGGTACTAGCACCTATAGCATTGGGTCATTGTGAGTAGTGAATGGCACAGTGTATATAAAGTACTTAGCACTGGACATGGTTGATTGCAATTCGTCAATAAATGTTGGT
Organism: Spermophilus dauricus; assembly: GCA_002406435.1. NCBI lineage: Eukaryota > Metazoa > Chordata > Mammalia > Rodentia > Sciuridae > Spermophilus > Spermophilus dauricus. The sequence goes on along the minus strand of KZ294904.1, from coordinate 60,030 downwards.
AGTGATTATTATATACTGACAACTCAGTTCTGCTAGGTTTATGTTTCATGTCAGGCAAAGATGCTTGCCCAGGAAACTGCATTCCTAGCATTTTAATTCTCAGTAGCACCCATTTTCTGTCCTGGAGATTTGCATTGTGGCAATGGAGAGTTGAGCTTGTGACTATAGGGACAACAAAAACCTTCCAATGGCTGAGGCCGGAAGGGCTAGAGCAGACAGTCTTTCATTGGGAAAGGAAAGGTATTTCCTTGAGAAGTGGCTGACCCTCTCTACCTGAGACCTCAACTCTCTTGGGCTCTGTTCACTTCTGTTGCTTCAAAGTCCTGTGATCTCTGTTTTCTCCTGACCCCCAGTCATGATGTCTTTTCTTTTTTTCTCTCAGGAAAATGCAACTGTGCCAAACTGGTGTTTGCAAAGTGAACTTTGCTAAAATATAAAGGGAAACCAAGATGAAATGGAAAAAAATATGAATGGTATAAAAATAAATAATCAAAGCACAGTGTTCTGATGATAAGATTCTCATTAGAAGCACAGCTCAATTCAGATTAGCCACTTTTCAGCCATTTGATAGTGGAAAATAACTGTTATATTGGACAGCACAGCTCTAGATCTCTGACTGCTCACCCACATATGAGCTCAGAGGGGTTCATCGTGTATCATCTCAAGAGCCTGGCTGGTAGCAGTTCACTTTAGGATTGATTTTGACCCTTCTCCATTATTGATAGAGATTGTTGGAGAATGGTAGATATTTGGTTTAGATGTTATTAAATTTGTGTAGTTAAATTACATTTAAGTAAACTTCGTTATATTTCTAGATACTTTAATGCCAGTGTATATATTTAAATATGTCTCTACATATGCTTCCATTAGTGTTAAATATTTGAAAATATCATATTTTAAGAAAACAAATTATGTTATTTCAATGTCCTTTAATCCAGCAGGAGAAAATACATTATTTTTGGAAATTTTTTAAAAATTATTTTTAGGTTGATACTGTAAGCACATTGAATTCTGGTAAGGAGGACCACTCAGAAAGCAGTAATACAGAGGAAGGAAGATATAATAATGATGATAAAGGGGCAAACTACTCTGAGAAAATAAAACTGGCTAAACAGGGGCCAGTTGAAGATCTGGACTTGATTCAACATCAGATGACCCCCGAATGTTCAGGTAGGATAATCACAAGTTGATTGGATAATGATAACTACAGATATTTTATTTAAAATATTAAGATTATATGTGTTTTTATCAACTAAGTAGAAACAATAAACTAAAAAATAAGGAGGCATAATTACATTTTTGTAAGAGAATGATCACCAGTTTTTACTTACAAGAACATTAAGAGCCCTTAAATATATTTAGAAATGTAATAAAATATGACATTTAATAAAATTGTTTTCATGTTCAGTTTACAATAATCAAGTAGGGATTATTTTATATATTATGGCATGATTTATGGATCATTTTGATTACTAAAATTGCACAATAAAATATATCCTATAATTTGTAAATGCCGATTTAGGGCCAATCCCACTCAAAATTGATAACATTTTGATTTTAAATGTACCTTTTTTCCATGCAATTGAATTAATTCTGGTCAGATAGAATTAGAAGAGCAGTTCTGAAATGTGATCTGCAGAGCCCTGGGAAGACCCTTGTGGGGGCTCTGCAGAATGAACACAATTTTTATAATTGCACTGAGATGCTGTTTTCCTCTTTGTCCACTGTGTCAATATTGGTACTGATAGTATAAAAACAATGGTGGGAAATATTCTGGTGCCTTGGCATGAATTGAGACAGTGGCACCAAATTGTATTAGAAATCACTGTGTTTTTACAACCAGTTACTGGCAAGAAAAATAAATAACCAGTGTTACTCAGGATGTCCTTAATGAAGTAGTAGAAAATATTAATATTATTAGATCTTGAGCCAGTATACATCATCTTAATATCCTGTGTGGCAAGGAAGTAGACATAAAAGAATTTTGTGTGTTCTAAGATGGGAAGGTTGTGTTGAAGAAAAGTACTTGTGTGATAACATGAACTGGGAGCTAAACTGCCCAATTTTTTGTGGAACACCATTTTTACTTGAAATAACAACTGACAGGCAAACTGGTATCATTCAGACTTTTGTATTTGGCAGACTTATTTTTTCTTTTAAAGATAAAGCAAGTCTTATACTTCAAGGAAAACTACTATAGTATTTGCTACTAATGATAAAATTTGAGCATTCTGCTACTAATGGTAAAATTTGAGCATTCACATGAAAATTAGAATTTTGGAAAACTTGTGAATGTTATTTAATAGCTTATCAATACTTAGACTTTTTTGATAAAAATAGGTGGTAATATTAACAAATGTGACTTTTGAATATTGTATAATGAAATACGTTTATATTTTGAATGTGTGCATAATTCTGTTAGCCACTACTTTCCAAATGGCAAATGCAGGATTAAAGATCCATTCAACATGAAAGACAGAGCCAAAGATTTTAGTGGAACAAACTCAGAAAGCTCACTGATATGGTTACAGGTTTCACACTACAATTAACCTTTAAGAAGCTACCCCTGACAAGTTTTGGTACAATACTAAAGAAAAATAACTAGTTATTTGATAGACTACTAAATTTCTCCTCTTTTCCCAACTACATATCTATGTGAGGCCAAATTTTCCTCATGTACTTCAATCAAAACATAAAATTACAATAGGTTGTAGAAGTACATATGAGAATCTAGATGTTTTCTATTAATCCAGATATTAAAAGTTGAAAATAATGCTAGTCTTCTCACTAATATTTTGGAAGACTAATAATTATAACATGTTAGTTATGTTAACATGTAATTAATAATACTTTGTTTACTATTATTTAAAATGAATAAATAAATGTATTTTACAATAATTTTCAGTTCTGCTTTCTAAGACGGTAATTATAAAAAGATACAACCTACATACATGAAGACTACTTTGGGCTCTCAATAATTTTGAGGTGGTGAAGAGGACTATGACAAAAAAGTTTGAGAGCTGCTAATTTAGAATATGGTTGGGATGAGATGAGTTCTTAAAGTTAGGTAGGTGACTCAGGATTACATTTATCTGGAAATAAGATATTATATTTGAGATTAGCTATTGGCCCAGTCTACACGGTATTTTAAAATATATTTTTAGTACTGTGTGAATTACTTAAAAATGCCTATTATATAGACTACTTAGATGGAGCTTGAGAATGCTAGGATTGGTAGTTGGGAATTAGAACTAAAGGGTATTACATTTGAATTATATAAGCAATAAGATTTGAGGATACTCCTTATTGATAAGATTAATATTCTTTTTGAATAAACTTCCTTCTTCTAAAAATATCTCCCTCTTTTTTTTTCCTTAAAGAGGAAGCAATGTATGTTATGGGGACACATCACTGGTCTCTTTGGATTTTCAAAAATTGCTAAATTTGGCCTCATTTAGCATAATATGCCATTTAAAGTGATTTGTCCTGAGATGACTAAGACTTAATACTTGAACATTTATGCTCATTGCCAGAGAACCACATTTTATCAGATTTCATGGAGGGTGTGTTATTGCTTGGTGGCTAAGAGCTGGAGTCAGACAGATGTGGGTGGAACTGACTCTATATTTACTAGTTATATTACATGTATGAACTCAGGTACAGATTAATGTCAGTTTACTAATTTTTAAAATGAAGACAATGACTATGCCACTTTAGAGTTAAGGTGAGTGTTAAATGAGTAATGCATGTAAATAAAGCTCTTAATGTGCCACAGGTCACTCTGTAAGCTGCCATCATTATCATTAATTCTAAATTAAAATTTGAATGATGGAAGATCATTTTTGATTTTGGTACCAGGGATGGAACCCAGGGGTGCTTAACTGGGAGAGCAACAACCCCAGTTCTTTTTATTTTTTATTTTGAGACAGGATCATGCTAAATTGCTTAGGGCCTCAGTAAATTGCTGAGATTAGCCTCAAACTTGCAATCCTTCTGCTTTAGCCTCCCGAACCACTGGGATTACAGGTGTGTGCCACCATTCCTGGTAGTCAAAGCATTTTTAAGTGCTTTAAGAAATTAGAAACATGGAGGGGCATGGAGAAAAGTGTCTGCCTACATTAGGTACTTATTAGAGCTTGTTTCTTCTGTATGTTGAACCACTTTGTGTTGCTTATGATATACTACTTTTTTTTTAAGGGGGGGGGAGGGAGAGAGAGAATTTTTAAATATTTATTTATTTTTTTTTAGTTTTCAGCGGACACAACATCTTTATTTGTATGTGGTGCTGAGGATCGGACTCAGCGCCGCGCGCATGCTAGGCGAGCCCACTACCGCTTGAGCCACATCCCTAGCCCTGATATACTACTTTTTACTGTAGCTCTTTATACATGCCTTCTCTTTCTTGAGAAAGAGTTTGGAGTCTTCAGCAATTTTAGGATAGGATATATGTCTTATTCCTTATTTACTATTTGTTAATCATGGATAGGGAATGTATAGAAGAAGGAAGGAGAAAATTTAGGATTTAAAATAATAAGGGAACAACTTATGAAGAGGCCCAGTTATCTCAACTGTAAAATAGAGACAAATGTCTATTTTGCAGAGTTATTAGATAATTATATGAAAAAAATACATGAAAGTACCTTGTAAATCAAGTTGGTTACATGACATCAATACAATAGTTACTATCATCACTATACATAGTTTTTAAGTAAAAGAATAAAGATTAAAAACAATAAAACTTTATGGATTTATTAAACTTCAAACCTGTTTCTACTTTCAACACAATATAGATGAAACCAAATTAAAAGAAGTAGACTCTCAACTTCAAGATGCTATTTATAAAATGAACAGACTTGATAAAATATTGGCAAAAAAACAATACAGAGAAAAAGAAATTAAGAAGCAAGGTCTAGAAATGAGAATAAAGTTGTGGGAAGAACTTAAGGTAAGAATTGTACAACTATATGTCAATATGTAAGAACCAATTTCCTCTAAGAGAATAAGAAAAGCATGGACTGTGATAGTGTTAATGTGGTCTGCCTTTGTTGTTTTGTGGAGGTGGTGACATAGCATGAATATGTGTGTATGTGCTGGGTACAGGGGTGAAATGTTTCTGGAACGAGACTTTGGGCACTGTGCTAGCATGCTCATTGACCTGTCATACCAGTGTCAGGTTAGAGCTCCTCAATCTCTGGAATAGGGAAGTGTATGATGTCTGCTTTCATCAAGAACGTATATTTGCTTTTTCTTCAGTGAGCTTACATTTTGGAGATAAACAGGAAAATACACAAAAATTGAATTCCCTAGTTAGTTTATTACTTGAGTAACATTTATGACAATCAAGTTGGGAGTTTACTGTTTCATGTGTTGGTCAAATCTCTTCAGGAAGCTGTAAGGTACTTGAGGAATGAGCCATGCTCAAATTGTTTTTGTTTCAATAAATTTCTGGTGCTTCATTAACATTGGCTCTCTTGGACTTCTTATTTTTTGTAGTATTAAGGGGTTGAGGTTGACCAGATGTTGTTACTGATTTGGTATAGAGCTATTGACTCTTATTTGTATTTTGCCCCTGAAAGGAGAGCACCTGTGAGATAGGAACCTTGTGATAATAAATTGGTTGTTTTTGATAAAATCATTCTTAATCATCTAATGACTTCAGAGGAAATTTCCTAGGCCTAGGCAGTATTATGAATTAAGAAGGAAATAATTGTGAATACATTTTTTACAGAGATCTCAGGAAGGCCATTGAGATGAAAGAAAGCAACCCCAAATGCAGTATTTTAAACTAGAAAAATGATTTCCATAAATCTTAGCAGAAAAAGTTTATCACTTTTTCCTATGGAAACTCAAATTGTTTTTATTTCCTTTGAAATAAGAATTATAAATAGAAACAGTAATATACTTGAAATGTCTGAAATTTCAATTTGATTATACCTTTAGTTTACTCTTTAGTTATAAAAATATCTAACAGAAACTTAAGATTTTTTAAGCAAAGTGATTTATCATATATTGATGATAGACATATATTTCAACTTTATCTGGAAATATCTATTGACACAATTTTGTGGAAACAGTAAATATTAACAAATTTCCTACTTAAAGGAGTATGAATGGCCTGAGGATTCTTGTTTGTATGTATATGATAGGAAACTATGCTATAATTAAAAAATCAGTGAGTATAGCTATCTTCTTGTTTAAATTTTAATTTTTATTTCATAGTCTGCAAAAAATAGTGAAGCTTTGCAAAGTAATGAGGAGATGGAAAATACAAAGAAATTTTTATCTTTGACTGCTGCATCTGAAGAAACTGTTGGTGAGTAGATGTCATTCATCCTTGTTTTTATCTGAGTCAGACAAGATTTGGATTAAAGTTAAATTCCTGATCCAAAATTTCCCCTTTTCTTCGTGAATTTGACTCTTCTTTAGAGGAAATATGATATGAAATTACTCTGAGCTTAGGTATGTTTCATTGTGTTTAAGTATTTGTATCTTAATAGAGCGTGGAAAAATTGAGAAACAGGCCCACTATGTCTTTGCCCTTACTTTCTGTCCCTGTTTGATTCTTCTAGAGGATATTTTATTCTGATAGTCCTCTATCTCACCAGGTAAAACACTCAGGCCTATGCAACCCCCTTCATAAAAATCTACTTCTGATATATCCTATTATCTTACATTCCTAGTTTTTCAGACTAACCAATTAGTTCTGCACATGTATTTCTACTTATCCCTTTGTGTGTATGTGTAAAATTGTGAATGTTCTTTTCAAATACAAATATGATGATGTCATATAGTCTTAAACCCACTTACTTAATGGTGAAACTTTTAGAGAGTGGAAGCAGTTGATATGTTTTGCTTGGCTACTTTTGGAATCCTTTAGTCAATATCCCATAGGTAGTCTTTGTGGTGGAAGAGCTCTAAGCAGTGTCCTGAGTTCTCTCAGAATACTGGGATCTTTTTTTCTTATATAAAGTGAATGTCTAACATTGTAGAACTCCAAAAATCTGATTCAGACTACTGAAGCACTTTTAGTGGAACAATAGTCGATCTTTGTTGTGAATAATATTCCTTCAGGTTTATTCCTTTCTGGGCTAGTATTAAGAGCTCAGAAGCTGCTAGGGCTTGAGAGATTTGAGTTTATAGTGCACCAAAATGTTTCTCCTTAAGAAGATGGGTGTTTCATCTGGGTTGCCCCTTCTGTAATGAAGGACTTTAAAAAAAATGAATCTTTCAAAATTTCAACTTCTTAGATCCATAGCTGGAGTGACCTTATTGAAATTTACCTTGCCATTTGTATATCCTAATTGAAACAACAAAAAATTAGCTTCTCTATATTAAAATCCTAGATAGTTTACTTTCTGCTGCTTCTACCTTATTATAGAAGTAACATGGGTAATTGTGTTGGGAAACATGGGTAAACAGAATGAAAAAAATTGCTGTCACCTAAATTGTCAACATGCAGGAATAATCACTATTAATAATTTGGTTTATTATTTTTGATAATTTGGTTTATTATTTTTCTTTTGAGACATGTTTAGTTTAAACATCTGTATCTACCTACCTATCTATCTAAGGATAAAAATGGGATAAAATTGGATTTATGGTGATTTTTAAGCTTTTTTTCCACTGGTTTGTATCTCATGAACCCCTTTAACTGTTACTAAGAATCTGTGTGGTAGCTTGTTTCCAAAATGGCTGCCCTCAGTGCCTTCCCTCTATGTACTTTCATTCTATTCCTCATTAAGACATATAATTTCTCCTATTTCTCCCGCCCTTTTCAGTCTGGGCTAGCCTGGAATAACTTTGACTGATATAGCCAAGGCAATACTATGCCATTTCTAGGCCTTGCCTTTAAGAAGACTGGCAATTTCTGTTTCTTTTCCTGGCTTATGCAGATGAAAGCCAAGCCACCCTGAATCTGCTGTGCTGTGAGAAAGCCCAGACAGGTCATGAGAAAGGTTAGGCAGAGAGAAAATAATTCTGGCCAGTTCTAGGATATAATGTCCCCCTCAAATTCATGACTACCTGGAATTGCAGAATGTAATTTTATTTGGTAATAGGGTCTTTACAGATATACTTAGTTAAGATGAGGCATAATAGAGTAGAATGGACCTAAATTCAATGACTGATGTCCCTTATTTTCATAAAATAAGCATAGGAGAAGACATAAAGATATAGAGACACCAAAATACAGGGAAGAAGGCCTGTAAAGATAGAGGCAGAGACGGGAGTTATGTAGCTACAAGCCAAGGACTACCAAGGATAGCTGGGAGCCACATAAACTAGGAAAATGCAAAGAAGGAAATTCTCTGGCAACACTGTGATTTTAGATATCTAGAGAATAAATTTATATTGTTTTCAGCCACTTAGGCCCTGGTAATTTGTTACAGCATACTTAGGAAACTAATTTACCAGCTGTTCTAATTATCTCAGTGCCGGCACTAAAGTTGTGAATTAAGAAGGAACTGTAAGCTGGGCATGGTAGCTCTTGCTTATAATCCCAGTGGCTCCAAAGGCTGAGGCAGAGGATCACAAGTTCAAAACCAGCTTCAGCAACTTAGTGAGGCACTAAGCAACTTAGGGAGACTTTGTCTCAAAATAAAACATAAAAAGGGCTAGGGATGTTGTTCAGTGGTTAAATGTCCCTGGGTTCAATCCTTGACACACACACACACACACATACACACAAACACATGTTCAGTGGTTAAATGTCCCTGGGTTCAATCCTTGACACACACACACACACACACACACACACACATACAAACGTAACTATGGACATTTCAGACTGAGAAAACACCACAGAAAATTACCAAGGCAAGACATTGAGCTGCACCAGATTTCTAAAACCAAATGCAGGACCTAGCCCGTCAAGGCCCCTTTCCTAAGAGACAAACTGCTATAGGCATCAAATTCCTAACCCACAGAAGCATGAGCATGGTTCCATGGTGATTGTTTTATGCTATCAAGTTTTATTTTTTATTTTGAAATAGGTATAGTTCTTATATACCCTTGCCTAAGCTTCGTCTAATGTTAATGTTTTGCATTACCATAGTACTATAATCAAAACTAAGAAATCAACATTGCTACAGTACTGTTAATTAAACAGTAAACTTCTAAAAATGTACCAGCTTTCCCACTGATATCCTTCCCATTTTTTAGCATCTAACCCAGTACCCCATATTGCATTTAGGTATTACGTCTCCTGTCTCCTCTAATCTGTGATGGTACCTCAGTCTTTCCTCGTCTTTTGTGACCCTTTTCGAGAGTAGTTATTTTCATAAATATCCTTAAATTTTGGTTTGTGTGATGTTTTCTCATGATTAGATGAAAATTATTCATTTTTAGTAGGTGAATCTCAGAAATTATGTGTCCTCCCTCAGTCACACTTGGGATTCATAATGATGATATATTATTATTTTTTTTAAAGAGAGAGAGAGAGGAGAGAGAGAGAATTTTTAATATTTATTTCTTAGTTCTCGGCGGACACAACATCTTTGTTGGTATGTGGTGCTGAGGAT
>KZ294904.1:24827-44995 GCA_002406435.1 Spermophilus dauricus | reverse complement strand
TTTTTTTTTTTCTGGAAGCTCTTTATAGTTTTTTTTTTTTTAATTTTTCTGTTCTTGACAGTGTCTTGGCTTTTTCTCAAGACTTTTGATTCTTCTTTTTGCCTTTATAATCCTTTCTGAATTGGGTATTTACAATTTAGTTTTATTCTCTACATCTGTATTCTCCTATGTTTAAGTGGGGTACTAGCACCTATAGCATTGGGTCATTGTGAGTAGTGAATGGCACAGTGTATATAAAGTACTTAGCACTGGACATGGTTGATTGCAATTCGTCAATAAATGTTGGTAGTGATTATTATATACTGACAACTCAGTTCTGCTAGGTTTATGTTTCATGTCAGGCAAAGATGCTTGCCCAGGAAACTGCATTCCTAGCATTTTAATTCTCAGTAGCACCCATTTTCTGTCCTGGAGATTTGCATTGTGGCAATGGAGAGTTGAGCTTGTGACTATAGGGACAACAAAAACCTTCCAATGGCTGAGGCCGGAAGGGCTAGAGCAGACAGTCTTTCATTGGGAAAGGAAAGGTATTTCCTTGAGAAGTGGCTGACCCTCTCTACCTGAGACCTCAACTCTCTTGGGCTCTGTTCACTTCTGTTGCTTCAAAGTCCTGTGATCTCTGTTTTCTCCTGACCCCCAGTCATGATGTCTTTTCTTTTTTTCTCTCAGGAAAATGCAACTGTGCCAAACTGGTGTTTGCAAAGTGAACTTTGCTAAAATATAAAGGGAAACCAAGATGAAATGGAAAAAAATATGAATGGTATAAAAATAAATAATCAAAGCACAGTATTCTGATGATAAGATTCTCATTAGAAGCACAGCTCAATTCAGATTAGCCACTTTTCAGCCATTTGATAGTGGAAAATAACTGTTATATTGGACAGCACAGCTCTAGATCTCTGACTGCTCACCCACATATGAGCTCAGAGGGGTTCATCGTGTATCATCTCAAGAGCCTGGCTGGTAGCAGTTCACTTTAGGATTGATTTTGACCCTTCTCCATTATTGATAGAGATTGTTGGAGAATGGTAGATATTTGGTTTAGATGTTATTAAATTTGTGTAGTTAAATTACATTTAAGTAAACTTCGTTATATTTCTAGATACTTTAATGCCAGTGTATATATTTAAATATGTCTCTACATATGCTTCCATTAGTGTTAAATATTTGAAAATATCATATTTTAAGAAAACAAATTATGTTATTTCAATGTCCTTTAATCCAGCAGGAGAAAATACATTATTTTTGGAAATTTTTTAAAAATTATTTTTAGGTTGATACTGTAAGCATATTGAATTCTGGTAAGGAGGACCACTCAGAAAGCAGTAATACAGAGGAAGGAAGATATAATAATGATGATAAAGGGGCAAACTACTCTGAGAAAATAAAACTGGCTAAACAGGGGCCAGTTGAAGATCTGGACTTGATTCAACATCAGATGACCCCCGAATGTTCAGGTAGGATAATCACAAGTTGATTGGATAATGATAACTACAGATATTTTATTTAAAATATTAAGATTATATGTGTTTTTATCAACTAAGTAGAAACAATAAACTAAAAAATAAGGAGGCATAATTACATTTTTGTAAGAGAATGATCACCAGTTTTTACTTACAAGAACATTAAGAGCCCTTAAATATATTTAGAAATGTAATAAAATATGACATTTAATAAAATTGTTTTCATGTTCAGTTTACAATAATCAAGTAGGGATTATTTTATATATTATGGCATGATTTATGGATCATTTTGATTACTAAAATTGCACAATAAAATATATCCTATAATTTGTAAATGCCGATTTAGGGCCAATCCCACTCAAAATTGATAACATTTTGATTTTAAATGTACCTTTTTTCCATGCAATTGAATTAATTCTGGTCAGATAGAATTAGAAGAGCAGTTCTGAAATGTGATCTGCAGAGCCCTGGGAAGACCCTTGTGGGGGCTCTGCAGAATGAACACAATTTTTATAATTGCACTGAGATGCTGTTTTCCTCTTTGTCCACTGTGTCAATATTGGTACTGATAGTATAAAAACAATGGTGGGAAATATTCTGGTGCCTTGGCATGAATTGAGACAGTGGCACCAAATTGTATTAGAAATCACTGTGTTTTTACAACCAGTTACTGGCAAGAAAAATAAATAACCAGTGTTACTCAGGATGTCCTTAATGAAGTAGTAGAAAATATTAATATTATTAGATCTTGAGCCAGTATACATCATCTTAATATCCTGTGTGGCAAGGAAGTAGACATAAAAGAATTTTGTGTGTTCTAAGATGGGAAGGTTGTGTTGAAGAAAAGTACTTGTGTGATAACATGAACTGGGAGCTAAACTGCCCAATTTTTTGTGGAACACCATTTTTACTTGAAATAACAACTGACAGGCAAACTGGTATCATTCAGACTTTTGTATTTGGCAGACTTATTTTTTCTTTTAAAGATAAAGCAAGTCTTATACTTCAAGGAAAACTACTATAGTATTTGCTACTAATGATAAAATTTGAGCATTCTGCTACTAATGGTAAAATTTGAGCATTCACATGAAAATTAGAATTTTGGAAAACTTGTGAATGTTATTCAATAGCTTATCAATACTTAGACTTTTTTGATAAAAATAGGTGGTAATATTAACAAATGTGACTTTTGAATATTGTATAATGAAATACGTTTATATTTTGAATGTGTGCATAATTCTGTTAGCCACTACTTTCCAAATGGCAAATGCAGGATTAAAGATCCATTCAACATGAAAGACAGAGCCAAAGATTTTAGTGGAACAAACTCAGAAAGCTCACTGATATGGTTACAGGTTTCACACTACAATTAACCTTTAAGAAGCTACCCCTGACAAGTTTTGGTACAATACTAAAGAAAAATAACTAGTTATTTGATAGACTACTAAATTTCTCCTCTTTTCCCAACTACATATCTATGTGAGGCCAAATTTTCCTCATGTACTTCAATCAAAACATAAAATTACAATAGGTTGTAGAAGTACATATGAGAATCTAGATGTTTTCTATTAATCCAGATATTAAAAGTTGAAAATAATGCTAGTCTTCTCACTAATATTTTGGAAGACTAATAATTATAACATGTTAGTTATGTTAACATGTAATTAATAATACTTTGTTTACTATTATTTAAAATGAATAAATAAATGTATTTTACAATAATTTTCAGTTCTGCTTTCTAAGACGGTAATTATAAAAAGATACAACCTACATACATGAAGACTACTTTGGGCTCTCAATAATTTTGAGGTGGTGAAGAGGACTATGACAAAAAAGTTTGAGAGCTGCTAATTTAGAATATGGTTGGGATGAGATGAGTTCTTAAAGTTAGGTAGGTGACTCAGGATTACATTTATCTGGAAATAAGATATTATATTTGAGATTAGCTATTGGCCCAGTCTACACGGTATTTTAAAATATATTTTTAGTACTGTGTGAATTACTTAAAAATGCCTATTATATAGACTACTTAGATGGAGCTTGAGAATGCTAGGATTGGTAGTTGGGAATTAGAACTAAAGGGTATTACATTTGAATTATATAAGCAATAAGATTTGAGGATACTCCTTATTGATAAGATTAATATTCTTTTTGAATAAACTTCCTTCTTCTAAAAATATCTCCCTCTTTTTTTTCCTTAAAGAGGAAGCAATGTATGTTATGGGGACACATCACTGGTCTCTTTGGATTTTCAAAAATTGCTAAATTTGGCCTCATTTAGCATAATATGCCATTTAAAGTGATTTGTCCTGAGATGACTAAGACTTAATACTTGAACATTTATGCTCATTGCCAGAGAACCAAATTTTATCAGATTTCATGGAGGGTGTGTTATTGCTTGGTGGCCAAGAGCTGGAGTCAGACAGATGTGGGTGGAACTGACTCTATATTTACTAGTTATATTACATGTATGAACTCAGGTACAGATTAATGTCAGTTTACTAATTTTTAAAATGAAGACAATGACTATGCCACTTTAGAGTTAAGGTGAGTGTTAAATGAGTAATGCATGTAAATAAAGCTCTTAATGTGCCACAGGTCACTCTGTAAGCTGCCATCATTATCATTAATTCTAAATTAAAATTTGAATGATGGAAGATCATTTTTGATTTTGGTACCAGGGATGGAACCCAGGGGTGCTTAACTGGGAGAGCAACAACCCCAGTTCTTTTTATTTTTTATTTTGAGACAGGATCATGCTAAGTTGCTTAGGGCCTCGGTAAATTGCTGAGATTAGCCTCAAACTTGCAATCCTTCTGCTTTAGCCTCCCGAACCACTGGGATTACAGGTGTGTGCCACCATTCCTGGTAGTCAAAGCATTTTTAAGTGCTTTAAGAAATTAGAAACATGGAGGGGCATGGAGAAAAGTGTCTGCCTACATTAGGTACTTATTAGAGCTTGTTTCTTCTGTATGTTGAACCACTTTGTGTTGCTTATGATATACTACTTTTTTTTTAAGGGGGGGGGAGGGAGAGAGAGAATTTTTAAACTTCTGTATGTTGAACCACTTTGTGTTGCTTATGATATACTACTTTTTTTTAAGGGGGGGGGAGAGAGAGAATTTTTAAATATTTATTTATTTTTTTTTAGTTTTCAGCGGACACAACATCTTTATTTGTATGTGGTGCTGAGGATCGGACTCAGCGCCGCGCGCATGCTAGGCGAGCCCACTACCGCTTGAGCCACATCCCTAGCCCTGATATACTACTTTTTACTGTAGCTCTTTATACATGCCTTCTCTTTCTTGAGAAAGAGTTTGGAGTCTTCAGCAATTTTTTTCCACTGGTTTGTATCTCATGAACCCCTTTAACTGTTACTAAGAATCTGTGTGGTAGCTTGTTTCCAAAATGGCTGCCCTCAGTGCCTTCCCTCTATGTACTTTCATTCTATTCCTCATTAAGACATATAATTTCTCCTATTTCTCCCGCCCTTTTCAGTCTGGGCTAGCCTGGAATAACTTTGACTGATATAGCCAAGGCAATACTATGCCATTTCTAGGCTTTGCCTTTAAGAAGACTGGCAATTTCTGTTTCTTTTCCTGGCTTATGCAGATGAAAGCCAAGCCACCCTGAATCTGCTGTGCTGTGAGAAAGCCCAGACAGGTCATGAGAAAGGTTAGGCAGAGAGAAAATAATTCTGGCCAGTTCTAGGATATAATGTCCCCCTCAAATTCATGACTACCTGGAATTGCAGAATGTAATTTTATTTGGTAATAGGGTCTTTACAGATATACTTAGTTAAGATGAGGCATAATAGAGTAGAATGGACCTAAATTCAATGACTGATGTCCCTTATTTTCATAAAATAAGCATAGGAGAAGACATAAAGATATAGAGACACCAAAATACAGGGAAGAAGGCCTGTAAAGATAGAGGCAGAGACGGGAGTTATGTAGCTACAAGCCAAGGACTACCAAGGATAGCTGGGAGCCACATAAACTAGGAAAATGCAAAGAAGGAAATTCTCTGGCAACACTGTGATTTTAGAGATCTAGAGAATAAATTTATATTGTTTTCAGCCACTTAGGCCCTGGTAATTTGTTACAGCATACTTAGGAAACTGATTTACCAGCTGTTCTAATTATCTCAGTGCCGGCACTAAAGTTGTTTACATTTTGGAGATAAACAGGAAAATACACAAAAATTGAATTCCCTAGTTAGTTTATTACTTGAGTAACATTTATGACAATCAAGTTGGGAGTTTACTGTTTCATGTGTTGGTCAAATCTCTTCAGGAAGCTGTAAGGTACTTGAGGAATGAGCCATGCTCAAATTGTTTTTGTTTCAATAAATTTCTGGTGCTTCATTAACATTGGCTCTCTTGGACTTCTTATTTTCTGTAGTATTAAGGGGTTGAGGTTGACCAGATGTTGTTACTGATTTGGTATAGAGCTATTGACTCTTATTTGTATTTTGCCCCTGAAAGGAGAGCACCTGTGAGATAGGAACCTTGTGATAATAAATTGGTTGTTTTTGATAAAATCATTCTTAATCATCTAATGACTTCAGAGGAAATTTCCTAGGCCTAGGCAGTATTATGAATTAAGAAGGAAATAATTGTGAATACATTTTTTACAGAGATCTCAGGAAGGCCATTGAGATGAAAGAAAGCAACCCCAAATGCAGTGTTTTAAACTAGAAAAATGATTTCCATAAATCTTAGCAGAAAAAGTTTATCACTTTTTCCTATGGAAACTCAAATTGTTTTTATTTCCTTTGAAATAAGAATTATAAATAGAAACAGTAATATACTTGAAATGTCTGAAATTTCAATTTGATTATACCTTTAGTTTACTCTTTAGTTATAAAAATATCTAACAGAAACTTAAGATTTTTTAAGCAAAGTGATTTATCATATATTGATGATAGACATATATTTCAACTTTATCTGGAAATATCTATTGACACAATTTTGTGGAAACAGTAAATATTAACAAATTTCCTACTTAAAGGAGTATGAATGGCCTGAGGATTCTTGTTTGTATGTATATGATAGGAAACTATGCTATAATTAAAAAATCAGTGAGTATAGCTATCTTCTTGTTTAAATTTTAATTTTTATTTCATAGTCTGCAAAAAATAGTGAAGCTTTGCAAAGTAATGAGGAGATGGAAAATACAAAGAAATTTTTATCTTTGACTGCTGCATCTGAAGAAACTGTTGGTGAGTAGATGTCATTCATCCTTGTTTTTATCTGAGTCAGACAAGATTTGGATTAAAGTTAAATTCCTGATCCAAAATTTCCCCTTTTCTTCGTGAATTTGACTCTTCTTTAGAGGAAATATGATATGAAATTACTCTGAGCTTAGGTATGTTTCATTGTGTTTAAGTATTTGTATCTTAATAGAGCGTGGAAAAATTGAGAAACAGGCCCACTATGTCTTTGCCCTTACTTTCTGTCCCTGTTTGATTCTTCTAGAGGATATTTTATTCTGATAGTCCTCTATCTCACCAGGTAAAACACTCAGGCCTATGCAACCCCCTTCATAAAAATCTACTTCTGATATATCCTATTATCTTACATTCCTAGTTTTTCAGACTAACCAATTAGTTCTGCACATGTATTTCTACTTATCCCTTTGTGTGTATGTGTAAAATTGTGAATGTTCTTTTCAAATACAAATATGATGATGTCATATAGTCTTAAACCCACTTACTTAATGGTGAAACTTTTAGAGAGTGGAAGCAGTTGATATGTTTTGCTTGGCTACTTTTGGAATCCTTTAGTCAATATCCCATAGGTAGTCTTTGTGGTGGAAGAGCTCTAAGCAGTGTCCTGAGTTCTCTCAGAATACTGGGATCTTTTTTTCTTATATAAAGTGAATGTCTAACATTGTAGAACTCCAAAAATCTGATTCAGACTACTGAAGCACTTTTAGTGGAACAATAGTCGATCTTTGTTGTGAATAATATTCCTTCAGGTTTATTCCTTTCTGGGCTAGTATTAAGAGCTCAGAAGCTGCTAGGGCTTGAGAGATTTGAGTTTATAGTGCACCAAAATGTTTCTCCTTAAGAAGATGGGTGTTTCATCTGGGTTGCCCCTTCTGTAATGAAGGACTTTAAAAAAAATGAATCTTTCAAAATTTCAACTTCTTAGATCCATAGCTGGAGTGACCTTATTGAAATTTACCTTGCCATTTGTATATCCTAATTGAAACAACAAAAAATTAGCTTCTCTATATTAAAATCCTAGATAGTTTACTTTCTGCTGCTTCTACCTTATTATAGAAGTAACATGGGTAATTGTGTTGGGAAACATGGGTAAACAGAATGAAAAAAATTGCTGTCACCTAAATTGTCAACATGCAGGAATAATCACTATTAATAATTTGGTTTATTATTTTTGATAATTTGGTTTATTATTTTTCTTTTGAGACATGTTTAGTTTAAACATCTGTATCTACCTACCTATCTATCTAAGGATAAAAATGGGATAAAATTGGATTTATGGTGATTTTTAAGCTTTTTTTCCACTGGTTTGTATCTCATGAACCCCTTTAACTGTTACTAAGAATCTGTGTGGTAGCTTGTTTCCAAAATGGCTGCCCTCAGTGCCTTCCCTCTATGTACTTTCATTCTATTCCTCATTAAGAGATATAATTTCTCCTATTTCTCCCGCCCTTTTCAGTCTGGGCTAGCCTGGAATAACTTTGACTGATATAGCCAAGGCAATACTATGCCATTTCTAGGCCTTGCCTTTAAGAAGACTGGCAATTTCTGTTTCTTTTCCTGGCTTATGCAGATGAAAGCCAAGCCACCCTGAATCTGCTGTGCTGTGAGAAAGCCCAGACAGGTCATGAGAAAGGTTAGGCAGAGAGAAAATAATTCTGGCCAGTTCTAGGATATAATGTCCCCCTCAAATTCATGACTACCTGGAATTGCAGAATGTAATTTTATTTGGTAATAGGGTCTTTACAGATATACTTAGTTAAGATGAGGCATAATAGAGTAGAATGGACCTAAATTCAATGACTGATGTCCCTTATTTTCATAAAATAAGCATAGGAGAAGACATAAAGATATAGAGACACCAAAATACAGGGAAGAAGGCCTGTAAAGATAGAGGCAGAGACGGGAGTTATGTAGCTACAAGCCAAGGACTACCAAGGATAGCTGGGAGCCACATAAACTAGGAAAATGCAAAGAAGGAAATTCTCTGGCAACACTGTGATTTTAGATATCTAGAGAATAAATTTATATTGTTTTCAGCCACTTAGGCCCTGGTAATTTGTTACAGCATACTTAGGAAACTAATTTACCAGCTGTTCTAATTATCTCAGTGCCGGCACTAAAGTTGTGAATTAAGAAGGAACTGTAAGCTGGGCATGGTAGCTCTTGCTTATAATCCCAGTGGCTCCAAAGGCTGAGGCAGAGGATCACAAGTTCAAAACCAGCTTCAGCAACTTAGTGAGGCACTAAGCAACTTAGGGAGACTTTGTCTCAAAATAAAACATAAAAAGGGCTAGGGATGTTGTTCAGTGGTTAAATGTCCCTGGGTTCAATCCTTGACACACACACACACACACATACACACAAACACATGTTCAGTGGTTAAATGTCCCTGGGTTCAATCCTTGACACACACACACACACACACACACACACACATACAAACGTAACTATGGACATTTCAGACTGAGAAAACACCACAGAAAATTACCAAGGCAAGACATTGAGCTGCACCAGATTTCTAAAACCAAATGCAGGACCTAGCCCGTCAAGGCCCCTTTCCTAAGAGACAAACTGCTATAGGCATCAAATTCCTAACCCACAGAAGCATGAGCATGGTTCCATGGTGATTGTTTTATGCTATCAAGTTTTATTTTTTATTTTGAAATAGGTATAGTTCTTATATACCCTTGCCTAAGCTTCGTCTAATGTTAATGTTTTGCATTACCATAGTACTATAATCAAAACTAAGAAATCAACATTGCTACAGTACTGTTAATTAAACAGTAAACTTCTAAAAATGTACCAGCTTTCCCACTGATATCCTTCCCATTTTTTAGCATCTAACCCAGTACCCCATATTGCATTTAGGTATTACGTCTCCTGTCTCCTCTAATCTGTGATGGTACCTCAGTCTTTCCTCGTCTTTTGTGACCCTTTTCGAGAGTAGTTATTTTCATAAATATCCTTAAATTTTGGTTTGTGTGATGTTTTCTCATGATTAGATGAAAATTATTCATTTTTAGTAGGTGAATCTCAGAAATTATGTGTCCTCCCTCAGTCACACTTGGGATTCATAATGATGATATATTATTATTTTTTTTTGCCGGCACTAAAGTTGTGAATTAAGAAGGAACTGTAAGCTGGGCATGGTAGCTCTTGCTTATAATCCCAGTGGCTCCAAAGGCTGAGGCAGAGGATCACAAGTTCAAAACCAGCTTCAGCAACTTAGTGAGGCACTAAGCAACTTAGGGAGACTTTGTCTCAAAATAAAACATAAAAAGGGCTAGGGATGTTGTTCAGTGGTTAAATGTCCCTGGGTTCAATCCTTGACACACACACACACACACATACACACAAACACATGTTCAGTGGTTAAATGTCCCTGGGTTCAATCCTTGACACACACACACACACACACACACACACACACACACACACAAACGTAACTATGGACATTTCAGACTGAGAAAACACCACAGAAAATTACCAAGGCAAGACATTGAGCTGCACCAGATTTCTACAACCAAATGCAGGACCTAGCCCGTCAAGGCCCCTTTCCTAAGAGACAAACTGCTATAGGCATTAAATTCCTAACCCACAGAAGCATGAGCATGGTTCCATGGTGATTGTTTTACGCTATCAAGTTTTATTTTTTATTTTGAAATAGGTATAGTTCTTATATACCCTTGCCTAAGCTTCGTCTAATGTTAATGTTTTGCATTACCATAGTACTATAATCAAAACTAAGAAATCAACATTGCTACAGTACTGTTAATTAAACAGTAAACTTCTAAAAATGTACCAGCTTTCCCACTGATATCCTTCCCATTTTTTAGCATCTAACCCAGTACCCCATATTGCATTTAGGTATTACGTCTCCTGTCTCCTCTAATCTGTGATGGTACCTCAGTCTTTCCTCGTCTTTTGTGACCCTTTTCGAGAGTAGTTATTTTCATAAATATCCTTAAATTTTGGTTTGTGTGATGTTTTCTCATGATTAGATGAAAATTATTCATTTTTAGTAGGTGAATCTCAGAAATTATGTGTCCTCCCTCAGTCACACTTGGGATTCATAATGATGATATATTATTATTTTTTTTTAAAGAGAGAGAGAGAGGTGAGAGAGAGAGAATTTTTAATATTTATTTCTTAGTTCTCGGCGGACACAACATCTTTGTTGGTATGTGGTGCTGAGGATCGAACCCGGGCCGCACGCATGCCAGGCGAGCACGCTACCGCTTGAGCCACATCCCCAGCCCATGATGATATATTATTGATTGTGTTAACTCTAATCACTTAGTTAAGTGCCTGCTGGATTTTTCCACTGTAAGGTTACTATTTTTCCTTTTGCACTTAATAAATATCCTGGGGGAAGCTACTTTAAAGCTATGCAAATATTCAGTTTCTCTGTAGATTTCTGCCTACTAATTTTAGCATTAATCAGTACATCTTACTTGAAGTAATTATTACCATATGCTGTGAAATTTTGGGTGATTTTTAATGCATAATAGAAAACTGGAAACATGGGTAAACAGAATGAAAAAAATTGCTGTCACCTAAATTGTCAACATGCAGGAATAATCACTATTAATAATTTGGTTTATTATTTTTGATAATTTGGTTTATTATTTTTCTTTTGAGACATGTTTAGTTTAAACATCTGTATCTACCTACCTATCTATCTAAGGATAAAAATGGGATAAAATTGGATTTATGGTGATTTTTAAGCTTTTTTTCCACTGGTTTGTATCTCATGAACCCCTTTAACTGTTACTAAGAATCTGTGTGGTAGCTTGTTTCCAAAATGGCTGCCCTCAGTGCCTTCCCTCTATGTACTTTCATTCTATTCCTCATTAAGACATATAATTTCTCCTATTTCTCCCGCCCTTTTCAGTCTGGGCTAGCCTGGAATAACTTTGACTGATATAGCCAAGGCAATACTATGCCATTTCTAGGCCTTGCCTTTAAGAAGACTGGCAATTTCTGTTTCTTTTCCTGGCTTATGCAGATGAAAGCCAAGCCACCCTGAATCTGCTGTGCTGTGAGAAAGCCCAGACAGGTCATGAGAAAGGTTAGGCAGAGAGAAAATAATTCTGGCCAGTTCTAGGATATAATGTCCCCCTCAAATTCATGACTACCTGGAATTGCAGAATGTAATTTTATTTGGTAATAGGGTCTTTACAGATATACTTAGTTAAGATGAGGCATAATAGAGTAGAATGGACCTAAATTCAATGACTGATGTCCCTTATTTTCATAAAATAAGCATAGGAGAAGACATAAAGATATAGAGACACCAAAATACAGGGAAGAAGGCCTGTAAAGATAGAGGCAGAGACGGGAGTTATGTAGCTACAAGCCAAGGACTACCAAGGATAGCTGGGAGCCACATAAACTAGGAAAATGCAAAGAAGGAAATTCTCTGGCAACACTGTGATTTTAGAGATCTAGAGAATAAATTTATATTGTTTTCAGCCACTTAGGCCCTGGTAATTTGTTACAGCATACTTAGGAAACTGATTTACCAGCTGTTCTAATTATCTCAGTGCCGGCACTAAAGTTGTGAATTAAGAAGGAACTGTAAGCTGGGCATGGTAGCTCTTGCTTATAATCCCAGTGGCTCCAAAGGCTGAGGCAGAGGATCACAAGTTCAAAACCAGCTTCAGCAACTTAGTGAGGCACTAAGCAACTTAGGGAGACTTTGTCTCAAAATAAAACATAAAAAGGGCTAGGGATGTTGTTCAGTGGTTAAATGTCCCTGGGTTCAATCCTTGACACACACACACACACACATACACACAAACACATGTTCAGTGGTTAAATGTCCCTGGGTTCAATCCTTGACACACACACACACACACACACACACACACATACAAACGTAACTATGGACATTTCAGACTGAGAAAACACCACAGAAAATTACCAAGGCAAGACATTGAGCTGCACCAGATTTCTAAAACCAAATGCAGGACCTAGCCCGTCAAGGCCCCTTTCCTAAGAGACAAACTGCTATAGGCATCAAATTCCTAACCCACAGAAGCATGAGCATGGTTCCATGGTGATTGTTTTATGCTATCAAGTTTTATTTTTTATTTTGAAATAGGTATAGTTCTTATATACCCTTGCCTAAGCTTCGTCTAATGTTAATGTTTTGCATTATCCCTCTCCTCTCAGCTCCTATTTCCCCTCTCTTCCCTTCCTTCTTGGTATTGAGATGAAGAGATGGGCTGTGGAGTCACTCAGCAGTACTATGTCCTGGTTCAATCCCTACCGCTGCTATAAAGAGAGAGAGAGAGGAGAGAGAGAGAATTTTTAATATTTATTTCTTAGTTCTCGGCGGACACAACATCTTTGTTGGTATGTGGTGCTGAGGATCGAACCCGGGCCGCACGCATGCCAGGCGAGCACGCTACCGCTTGAGCCACATCCCCAGCCCATGATGATATATTATTGATTGTGTTAACTCTAATCACTTAGTTAAGTGCCTGCTGGATTTTTCCACTGTAAGGTTACTATTTTTCCTTTTGCACTTAATAAATATCCTGGGGGAAGCTACTTTAAAGCTATGCAAATATTCAGTTTCTCTGTAGATTTCTGCCTACTAATTTTAGCATTAATCAGTACATCTTACTTGAAGTAATTATTACCATATGCTGTGAAATTTTGGGTGATTTTTAATGCATAATAGAAAACTGGAACAATTTATATCAGCATTATTTTAAATGGCCATGTGTCAATTTAACATGTGTATGTGCCATCATTTGTTTAAACCCTGATGTCGAACATTTAGTTTTTTTTTTTAATTACACAACAGCTGCAGTGATCTTCAACATGCTGAAGATTTGGGCCTACTTTTTCTTCTGTTAGGTGCAGAGTCTCTCTCTGTATATAAAAGAGAAATTACTTAGTCAAAGGGTGTTGGACTTTAAAAAAATTTTCTAACCATATTAACTATTGAAACCAATTCAGACTTCTACCAACATTTGTATCTGAATATTGTTTTCCTAAACCCACAACAATGGATTTTATGATTATTTTAAGCTTTATTTACTTAAAGTGGAATTTTAAAAATTTGTCTCTTTCTGATTATCAGAGGTTAAATATTTATTTTTTGTTTCGCCATGCTGTGAATTGCTTGTTTATATCTTAGTATCTCTTTTTTTCTTTCTTAGATATTTGTTCTTTTTAGAATTTTTCAATTTTAAATTTATTTATGTATTCTAACTTGTTATATGTGACAGCAGATTGCATTTCAATTCATAGTACACATATATAGCACAATTTTTCATGTCTCTGTTTGTTCATAAAGTAGAGTCACACCATTCGTGTCTTCATACATGTGCTTAGGGTAATGATGTCCATGGCATTCTACCATCTTTCCTACCCACATTATCCTTCCCTTCTCCTCCTTCCCCTTTGCCCTATCTAAAGTTTCTCCATTCCTCCCATACTTCACCCGCTCCCCCCATCCCCATATGGATCAGCATCTACATACCAGAGAAAACCTTTGGCCTTTGGTTTTTTGGGATTGGGTTACTTCCCTTAGCATAATATTCTCCAACTCCATCCATTTACCTACAAATGCCATGATTTTATACTCTTTTAATGCTGAATAATATTCCATTGTGTATATATACCACAATTTCTTTATCCATTCATCTACTGAAGGGCATCTAGGTTGGTTCCACAATTTAGCTATTGTGAATGGTGCTGCTACAAACATCGGTGTGGCTGTGTCCCTGTAGTATGCTGTTTTTAAGTCCTTTGGTTATAAACCAAGGAGTGGGATAGCTGGGTCGAATGGTAGTTCCATTCCAAGTTTTCCAAGGAATCTCCATACTGCTTTCCAGATTGGTTGCACTGATTTGCAGTCTCACCAGCAATGTATGAGTGTGTCTTTTTCCCCACATCCTCTCCAACACTTATTTCTGTTTGTGTTCTTAATAGCTGCCATTCTGATTGGAGTGAGATGAATTCTTAAGAGTAGTTTTGATTTACATTTCTCTAATTGCTAGAAATATTGAATATTTTTTCATATATTTGTTGATTGATTGTATGTCATCTTCTGAGAAGCATCTATTCAGTTCCTTGGCCCAGTTTCTGGTTGGGTTATTTGTGGTTTTTTTTTTTTTTTTTGGTGTTACGTTTTTTTGAGTTCTTTGTATATCCTAGAGATATTCTCTGATGTGAGTGTGGTAAAAATTTGCTCCCATTCTGTAGACTCTCTATTCACCTCACTGATTGTTTCTTTTGCTGAGAAGAAGCTTTTCAGTTTGAATCCATCCCATTTACTTATTCTTGATTTTATTTCTTATGTTTTAAGGAGTCTTGTTAAGGAAGTTGGGGCCTACATGATGAAGATTTGGGCCTACTTTTTCTTCTGTTAGGTGGAGGGTCTCTGGTCTAATTCCTATGTCCTTGATCCACTTTGATTTGGGTTTTGTGCTGGTGAGAGAAAGTAGTTTAATTTCATTTTGCTACATATGGATTTCCAGTTTCCCAGCATCATTTGTTGAAGAGGCTATCATTTCTCCGATATATGTTTTTGGCGCCTTTGTCTAGAATGAGATAACTGTATTTATGTGGGTTTGTCTCTGTGTCCTCTATTCTGTACCATTGGTCTACAAGTCTATTTTGGTGCCAAATACTGTATTGTTTTTGTTTTTACTGCTCTGTGGTATAGTTAAGGTCTGGTATAGTGATGACACCTGCTTCACTCTTCTTGCTAAGGATTGCTTTGGCTATTCTGGCCAAATTATTTTTCCAGATGAATGTCATGATTGCTTTTCCTATTTCTATGAAGACTGTCATTGGGATTTTGACTGGGATTGCGTTAAATCTGTATAATGCTTTTGGTAGTATGGTCTTTTCCAATATTAATTCTGCCTATCCAAGAACAAGGGAGATCTTTCCATCTTCTAAGGTCTTCTTTAAATTTCTTTCTTTAGCATTCTGTAGATTTCATTGTAGAGGTCTTTCATCTCTTTTTGTTAGGTTGATTCCCAAGTATTTAATTTTTTTTTTTGAGGCTGTTGTAAATGGGGTAGTTTTCCTAGTTTCTATTTCAGAGGATTTGTCATTGATGTATAGAAATGCCTTTGATTTATGGGTGTTGATTTTATATCCTGCTACTTTGCTGAATTCACTTATTAGTTCTAGAAGTTTTCTGGTGGAATTTTTCAGATCCGCTAAATATAGAATCATGTCGTTGACAAATAATGATAGTTTGAGTTCTTCTTTTCCCATCTGTATCCCTTTAATTTATTTCCTCTAATTTCTTTGGCTAGAATTTCAAGGACTATGTTGAATACAAGTAGTGAAAGAGGACATCCCTGTCTTGTTCCAGTTTTTGGAGGGAATGCTTTCAATTTTTCTCCATTTAGAATGATGTTGGCCTTGGGCTTAGCATACATAGCTTTTCCAATGTTGAGATATGTTCCTGTTATCCCTAGCTTTTCTAATGTTTTCAACATGAAGGGATGCTGTATTTTGGTGAGTGCTTTTTCTGCATCTATTGACATGATCATATAATTCTTATCTTTAAGTCTATTGATGTGATGAATTACATTTGTTGATTTCCATATGTTGAACCAAAACCTTGCATCCCTGGGATGAATCCCACCTATTTGTGGTGCATGATCTTTTTAATATATGTTTGTATGCTATTTGCCAGAATTTTATTGAGAATTTTTGCATATATGTTCATTAGAGATATTGGTCTGAAGTTTTCTTTCTTTGATGTGGGAGAGAGAGAATTTTTAAATATTTATTTATTTTTTTTTAGTTTTCAGCGGACACAACATCTTTATTTGTATGTGGTGCTGAGGATCGGACTCAGCGCCGCGCGCATGCTAGGCGAGCCCACTACCGCTTGAGCCACATCCCTAGCCCTGATATACTACTTTTTACTGTAGCTCTTTATACATGCCTTCTCTTTCTTGAGAAAGAGTTTGGAGTCTTCAGCAATTTTAGGATAGGATATATGTCTTATTCCTTATTTACTATTTGTTAATCATGGATAGGGAATGTATAGAAGAAGGAAGGAGAAAATTTAGGATTTAAAATAATAAGGGAACAACTTATGAAGAGGCCCAGTTATCTCAACTGTAAAATAGAGACAAATGTCTATTTTGCAGAGTTATTAGATAATTATATGAAAAAAATACATGAAAGTACCTTGTAAATCAAGTTGGTTACATGACATCAATACAATAGTTACTATCATCACTATACATAGTTTTTAAGTAAAAGAATAAAGATTAAAAACAATAAAACTTTATGGATTTATTAAACTTCAAACCTGTTTCTACTTTCAACACAATATAGATGAAACCAAATTAAAAGAAGTAGACTCTCAACTTCAAGATGCTATTTATAAAATGAACAGACTTGATAAAATATTGGCAAAAAAACAATACAGAGAAAAAGAAATTAAGAAGCAAGGTCTAGAAATGAGAATAATGTTGTGGGAAGAACTTAAGGTAAGAATTGTACAACTATATGTCAATATGTAAGAACCAATTTCCTCTAAGAGAATAAGAAAAGCATGGACTGTGATAGTGTTAATGTGGTCTGCCTTTGTTGTTTTGTGGAGGTGGTGACATAGCATGAATATGTGTGTATGTGCTGGGTACAGGGGTGAAATGTTTCTGGAACGAGACTTTGGGCACTGTGCTAGCATGCTCATTGACCTGTCATACCAGTGTCAGGTTAAAGCTCCTCAATCTCTGGAATAGGGAAGTGTATGATGTCTGCTTTCATCAAGAACGTATATTTGCTTTTTCTTCAGTGAGCTTACATTTTGGAGATAAACAGGAAAATACACAAAAATTGAATTCCCTAGTTAGTTTATTTCTTGAGTAACATTTATGACAATCAAGTTGGGAGTTTACTGTTTCATGTGTTGGTCAAATCTCTTCAGGAAGCTGTAAGGTACTTGAGGAATGAGCCATGCTCAAATTGTTTTTGTTTCAATATATCATACTGATTCAGTCTGGGCAAATCATACGACTCTAGATAAATTTTTGATGCCTTTGATATTGTCTATTTTACTGGAGTACAAATTTTCAAAATAATTTCCAATTATCTTCTGTATTTATGTAGTGTTCATTGTGATATTTCCTTTTTCATTGTGGATATTAGTAATTTGAGTTTTCTCTTTCCTTCTCTTCATTAGCATGGATAAGGGTTTATCAATTTTATTTATTTTTTCAAAGAACCAACTTTTTGTTTTGTCAATTTAAAAAATTGTTTCTTTTATTTCAATTTCAGTTATTTCAGTTCTGATTTTAATTATTTTCTGTCTTCTGCTTTTGGTGTTGATTTGCTCTTCTTTTTCTAGGGCTTTGAGATGCAATGTTAGGTCATTTATTTGATGACTTTTTCTTCTTTTAAGGAATGAACTCCATGCAATGAATTTTCCTCTTTGTACTGTCTTCATAGTGTCCCTGAGATTTTGATATGTTGTATCAATGTTCTTATTTACCTCTAAGAATTTTTTAGTCTCCTCTTTAATGCCTTCTGCAACCCATTGTTCATTCAATAGCATATTACGTAATCTCCAGGTGTTGAAGTACCTTTTATTTTTTATTTTATTCTTTATTTCTAATTTCATTCCATTATGATCTGATAAAATGCAGGGTAGAATCTCTACTTTTTTGTATTTGCTGAGTTGCTTTGTGGCATAATATATAGTATATTTTACAGAAGGATCCATGTGCTGCTGAGAAGAAAGTGTATTCACTTGTTGATGGGTGAAATATTCTATATGTCAGTTAAGTCTAAGATATTGATTGTATTATTGAGTTCTATAGTTTCTTTGTTTAACTTTTGTTTGAAAGATCTATCTAGTGGTGAAAGAGGTGTGTTTAAGTCAATCATATTATTTTATTGTGGTCTATTTGACTCTTGAAGTTGAGAAGAGTTTGTTTGATGAACATAGATGCTCCATTGTTTGGGGCATATATTTTATAATTGATATATATTGTTGGTGTATGATTCCCTTAATTAGTGAAATGTCCTTCTTTGTTCTTTTTTTAAATTTTGGCTTGAAGTATACTTTATTTGATATAAGGATGGAAACCCATGCTTGTTTCTGATGTCCATGTGAGTGGTATGCTTTTTCCCAAACTTTCACCTTCAGTCTGTGGATATCTTTTCCTATGAGATGACTCTCTTGAAGGCAGCATATTTTTGGGTCTTTTTTTTAATCCAATCTGCCAGTCTATGTCTTTTGATTGGGGAGTTTAGGCCATTAACATTCAGGGTTATTATTGACACATGATTTATAGTCCCAGTCATTTTTGTTTATTTTTGGTATTTAACTCAACTTGGTTTCTCCCTTGATTTGTTTTTTCCTATAGTGTAATACCTCTCTTTGCTGATTTTCATTGTTGTTTTTCATTTCCTCCACATGGAATATTTTGCCAAGGATGTTCTATAGTGCAGGCTTTCTAGTTGAAAATTCTTTTAACTCTGTCATGGAAGGTTTTTATTTCATTAGCAAAACATCAACAAATGTAAAGCTTATTTTTCTGGATATAAGATTCTTGGTTGGCATCCATTTTCTTTCAGAGCTTGGTATATGTTGTTCCAGGATCTTCTACCTTTGAGGGTCTAATTTGAAAAATATGCAGAGATCCTAGTTGGCTTCCCCCTATATGTAATCTGATTCCTTTCTCTTATGGCTTTTAAAATTCTATCCTTATTCTGTATGCTAAGCATTTTCATTACAATGTGTCTTGGTGTAGATCTGTTGTAATTTTGTACCTTTGGTTTCCTGTAAGCCTCTTGTATTTGATTTTCCAATTCATTTTTCACATTTGGAAATTTTTTTGATATTATTTCATTGAAGAGATTGTGCAATCCTTTGGTTTGAATCTCTGTGCCTTCCTCTATCCAAATAAATCTTAGATTTGTTCATGATTTCTTACCATCTTCTCTGTGTGATCAACTTTATTTTCTAGATTGTATACTTTGTCTTCATTATCTGATGTTCTGTCTTCCAAGTGATCTAGTCTGTTGGTGATGCTTTCTATTGAGTTTTTGATTTGGTTTATTGTTTCCTTCATTTCCAGGATTTCTGTCAGTTATTTTTTTCAGAATCTCTCTTTCTTGAAGTAGTCTTTTGCTTCATGTATTTACTCTCTTATCTCTTTGTTGGTGTGATCAATGGTTGCCTCTATTTGCTCTCTTATTTCTTTTTTTGGAGTGATTAATTTTTGCCTGTATTTGCTCACTTAGGTCATTCTTTAATTAGTAGATAATTTTAATTATGTCCATTCTGAACTCCTTCTCTGACATTTCATCAACTGCATTGTTAATGGATTCTGTTATTGTAGAATCTTGGTTTGTTTGGGTCATTTTCCTCCCTTGTTTTTTATGTTATCTATGTATCTTCTTTTCTTGCAGTGTGGATCTGAGGTATTACACTTTCTACCCTATAATCTTATAGTGTTCCTGCAGATTACC
>KZ294904.1:0-19912 GCA_002406435.1 Spermophilus dauricus | reverse complement strand
CAGTCCTGCAACTAACCTTGGCCTCGGCTCCCTTGTGGATCAGAGTGGTCCTATGTCTTGGGCTGGGCTCCGTAGTGAGTATGCCGGGTGGCAGGGTCCTGGGCTAGGGTTTGGGCCTTGGCTCCTGCACGGGTAGGTGAGGATGGTCCTGGGCCATATCTTAGTCTCTTTTTATAACTCTTTTTTAAAAAAAATGATTTGAAGGACTTCTTTAAGTATATTCATTCTTTGTATAAATATCAAGAAAGTTTGAAATTTATTTTTCTATGACTTTGTGATATTTTTTGGTCAATAAAAGGTTACAATTTTTATTTAATTAAACTAGTCATTTCTTTCATATTATTTACTGGTACTCTATTTCCATCTAAATATTCTATAAATATATACTTATATTTTTCTTTTTTTGAAAAATGAAAAATAAAAAAATAATCTACTTGGAATTTGTTTTGGTATCAGGCATGAGGTAGAGGGTTGATTTTTATCCCCAATTTTACTAGCCGGTTATTCCAATGTCCCTTATTTAATAAACCATCATTTCTGCACTTATTGAAATGCTAACTTTATCAAGTAATGATTGGGTATACTTTCAAATTTCTATTAGTATTATATTGTTTTGATAATTGTAGTTTTATAATTCATTTTATTAGGGTTTTATCTTTAAAAATGTTTTTAAAATAACATGTTTGCCTCAAACCAGTTTTCTCTGAGGTTAGCAAAATGACTACATTATTTTTTTAAAAGTGAAAAGCATTTTTATATCTATAGCTTATAAAGTTTTTTTTAAAGTAATGTAAATGTCTAAATACTAGTGTATAAAGTTTGTCTAGAGAGGTAAAACTTAGGTTTCCTTTCATGTCTATGAGTAATTCTATACCTTCATAGAAATGAGTATACATCTCTTAATCCAAGCAAGAAATGTGGACATGGACAGTGTCTGAAATGTAATTCCGAATATGATAGTATCTCAGTATCTATAGATTAAATATCAGGAGCTAAATGATATTATCTATATTGAATAAGGCATTTCTAAAAGGCCACTGCACCTGCTTGTGATTGACTCAGGAGCAAGCAATGTTAGGCAGTTCTGTAAGGGTACTGATATGTGGTAATATTTTACTATTAACCTTTTTAAAAAAATATTTTTAGCTATAGATGGACATAATATCTTTATTTTTATTCATTTCTTTTTGTGGTACTGAGAACCAAATCCAGTGCCTCGCTCATGCTAGGCAAGTACTCTTAACACTGAGCCACAACTTCAGCCCTACTATTAACCTTTTCAGTCACAGAGTTCACCACCAGTTGACCTTTTGGTCCTAGACTTCCCCCTATATGTAATCTGATTCCTTTCTCTTATGGCTTTTAAAATTCTATCCTTATTCTGTATGCTAAGCATTTTCATTACAATGTGTCTTGGTGTAGATCTGTTGTAATTTTGTACCTTTGGTTTCCTGTAAGCCTCTTGTATTTGATTTTCCAATTCATTTTTCACATTTGGAAATTTTTTTGATATTATTTCATTGAAGAGATTGTGCAATCCTTTGGTTTGAATCTCTGTGCCTTCCTCTATCCAAATAAATCTTAGATTTGTTCATGATTTCTTACCATCTTTTCTGTGTGATCAACTTTATTTTCTAGATTGTATACTTTGTCTTCATTATCTGATGTTCTGTCTTCCAAGTGATCTAGTCTGTTGGTGATGCTTTCTATTGAGTTTTTGATTTGGTTTATTGTTTCCTTCATTTCCAGGATTTCTGTCAGTTATTTTTTTCAGAATCTCTCTTTCTTGAAGTAGTCTTTTGCTTCATGTATTTACTCTCTTATCTCTTTGTTGGTGTGATCAATGGTTGCCTCTATTTGCTCTCTTATTTCTTTTTTTGGAGTGATTAATTTTTGCCTGTATTTGCTCACTTAGGTCATTCTTTAATTAGTAGATAATTTTAATTATGTCCATTCTGAACTCCTTCTCTGACATTTCATCAACTGCATTGTTAATGGATTCTGTTATTGTAGAATCTTGGTTTGTTTGGGTCATTTTCCTCCCTTGTTTTTTATGTTATCTATGTATCTTCCTTTCTTGCAGTGTGGATCTGAGGTATTACACTTTCTACCCTATAATCTTATAGTGTTCCTGCAGATTACCATTACCTCATCTTGGTGTTAGGCTTCTAGACCCCAGTTGGTGTCCCATGATAAATGCTTCTGCAACTAAAGGTGGTGGTGGCAATAGTGGAGTTAACTCAAGATAGCAGTGGAGATGTCCCAAGATGGATGCAACCACTTTCAGAGATGGGGCTGAAAATGTGGGCTGTCTATTTGGAGATGCAGATGCCTTCAGGCCCTATCTGTTGTCTAAAGGTGGAGGCTATTGCGTGGGGAGGGCTATTGTGTGGATCAGAGTGGTCCTATGTCTTGGGCTGGGCTCCGTAGTGAGTATGCCGGGTGGCAGGGTCCTGGGCTAGGGTTTGGGCCTTGGCTCCTGCACGGGTAGGTGAGGATGGTCCTGGGCCATATCTTAGTCTCTTTTTATAACTCTTTTTTAAAAAAAATGATTTGAAGGACTTCTTTAAGTATATTCATTCTTTGTATAAATATCAAGAAAGTTTGAAATTTATTTTTCTATGACTTTGTGATATTTTTTGGTCAATAAAAGGTTACAATTTTTATTTAATTAAACTAGTCATTTCTTTCATATTATTTACTGGTACTCTATTTCCATCTAAATATTCTATAAATATATACTTATATTTTTCTTTTTTTGAAAAATGAAAAATAAAAAAATAATCTACTTGGAATTTGTTTTGGTATCAGGCATGAGGTAGAGGGTTGATTTTTATCCCCAATTTTACTAGCCGGTTATTCCAATGTCCCTTATTTAATAAACCATCATTTCTGCACTTATTGAAATGCTAACTTTATCAAGTAATGATTGGGTATACTTTCAAATTTCTATTAGTATTATGTTGTTTTGATAATTGTAGTTTTATAATTCATTTTATTAGGGTTTTATCTTTAAAAATGTTTTTAAAATAACATGTTTGCCTCAAACCAGTTTTCTCTGAGGTTAGCAAAATGACTACATTATTTTTTTAAAAGTGAAAAGCATTTTTATATCTATAGCTTATAAAGTTTTTTTTAAAGTAATGTAAATGTCTAAATACTAGTGTATAAAGTTTGTCTAGAGAGGTAAAACTTAGGTTTCCTTTCATGTCTATGAGTAATTCTATACCTTCATAGAAATGAGTATACATCTCTTAATCCAAGCAAGAAATGTGGACATGGACAGTGTCTGAAATGTAATTCTGATAGTATCTCAGTATCTATAGATTAAATATCAGGAGCTAAATGATATTATCTATATTGAATAAGGCATTTCTAAAAGGCCACTGCACCTGCTTGTGATTGACTCAGGAGCAAGCAATGTTAGGCAGTTCTGTAAGGGTACTGATATGTGGTAATATTTTACTATTAACCTTTTTAAAAAAATATTTTTAGCTATAGATGGACATAATATCTTTATTTTTATTC
Source organism: Spermophilus dauricus (assembly GCA_002406435.1). Classification (NCBI taxonomy): domain Eukaryota; kingdom Metazoa; phylum Chordata; class Mammalia; order Rodentia; family Sciuridae; genus Spermophilus; species Spermophilus dauricus. The sequence goes on along the minus strand of KZ294904.1, from coordinate 16,384 downwards.
ATTTCTTTTTGTGGTACTGAGAACCAAATCCAGTGCCTCGCTCATGCTAGGCAAGTACTCTTAACACTGAGCCACAACTTCAGCCCTACTATTAACCTTTTCAGTCACAGAGTTCACCACCAGTTGACCTTTTGGTCCTAGAAGGAAAGACATTTGTTTCTAGTTTCACTTAAAAAAATTATACACACACACACACACACACACATATTAGTTGTAGATGGACACAATAATCTTTATTTTATTTTTATGTGGTGCTGAGGATCGAACCCAGTGCCTCATGCATGCCAGGCCAGCGCTCTGCTGCTGAGCCACAATCCCAGCCATCTAGTCTCGAGTTTTTAAAAACAAATCAGAACTATCAATTATGTTTAATTTTTAAAGCTTTTGGCATATATATTTCCCTTAAATCCCTAGAATTTACAGCTGAACCTCTGGAGTCACATGACTACTGTATGCCCAGAAGACACTTACCATAATGCTAGATGAGTACAAATGCTCTAACATGGAAATTAGGTGTACTTAATGAGCAAAAGGCTTAGCTAAGGGGATTGAGATCTATGTTCAGAGAAATCATTGCTTTAAACATTATCACATTAAAATTTCAATTTTTAAAATTTTGAATAAAAAAAAGTCAATACTTATTGTCATTGTGTGCAAAGCAGATAAAATGCAAAAGTAGTATTTTGTAAAAGGAAATAGGAACAAGAGATATACTGTTAGATGAACCAAATGTCTATTGCCTTCATTTTTGCTTCTGGCTGTCTTGATTAGTTCACACTTGACCCATTCATTAAAATGAACAGACAATATTATTGTATTCCTGTCTTCTTTAGACTTAATTAGAGTATTTTTTATAACTATTATTTTATAGAAAATCTAATTCTTTAATGAAATTACTTTCTGGCTCTGATGTCATAATCATGTTTTATCAGTCATTTATTTGATGTATTTTTTAATTAAAAAATTTAAACACCAGAAAAATAAATTAGTATTCACTTGATACATAATTATTAACTTATTCTAAAAGGAAAACTCTTGGTATCATTAACGTAAGAGCTGTATTATTAGCAGAGTATTTTCATCTTAAGTCTGAAAAAAATGAGTGTAAATGCAAGAGTCCAGTTTGATCACATAGCACAAATGTTTTATTTGTTTGAGGTGCTTGGGATTGAACCCAAGGCCTCTTGCATGCTAGACATGCACATGCACTGAGCTACATCCTCAGCTATTAGCACAGTCTTTTGAAAGTTTCATATTCCTACTTTTCCAACATAGCCACATAGTATAAGATGGTATGAAACATTATATCTGCTCCACTCTAAGTTTTTTCTGTCACTCATTCAACCTTAGATACTAATCTTAATTAAAATATAAATATTAAAAATTATTTTGATTGGAGGGCCTTTTGCATGCTAGGCAAGATGCTGAGCTACATCCCAACTTTTAAAATTTTATTTTGAGACAGGGTCTCACTAATGTCCTGCATTTCCATGATAATTTTTTTTTTTTGGTTGGGGGTGGAAAAGCAAAGTTATTTGTAAATTGTCCAGTAGGTGGCGGCATCTAGTTAGAATATGTACAAATATGGACAAAGCTCTTTAAGAGCTGAACTTATTTTGACTTGAACTTTAAATGCATACTTATAAACATACTAAAATTTATTTTCCACTTATCACTTTCCATCTTTAAATAAAAGGAAAAGTTTCTGAGGATGAATTTTTCTTTGTCCGGGGTCAGTTTTCCTTAACCTCTTATTTAGCCGTAAATGTTAAAGATTTTGGCTGGTTAACTGAATGGCAGTTTCCAATCTGTTTTCCAGCCCCCCAAATACAAACTCCATTGTAGTCCCCTTATAACATTTAAACAGCCAACAGTAAATAAGGGAAAAATAATTATTTTTGGATTGTGTATTTAGTTCTTTTTTAGGTATTATACACAAATGAGACCTTGGCTCTAAGAGAAAGATGAAAACTACATTAAATTTATTTAGGCCACATTTTGACTTTATAATTCACATAAAACCCCTAGTTTAACTACCTAAGATTTTAAAGTAAATGATTTAGCACTTTCTAGGGATTTCCAAAATTCTGTCTATGCTTCCTTCCTTTCTTTCCTTCCTCCTTCTTCTCTCTATCCTTCCCTTCTTTCTTTCTTTTTTTGCCAGTGATTTTGGCAGAGATTATTCTTCTTGCCTTTGCCACATTTCTTCCTTTTGTTTCAGATTTATAAATGTATGCAAGCACAAAACATGAATATCTTAATGAGTTAAGATTTTCCAAATTTGTGAATACCTCTTTCTAGGTGCATTTTTTTTTTTTGTGTGTGTGAAAACCATCTTTATGATACCTCTGCTCTTGAGTGTTAAGATGAAATACTCAAAGAAAATCTGCTGGTCTCTTTCTACTCTTATTTACGGAGGACTAAAGGAGAAAATCAAACTCCTGTGCTGACTGACACAGATAAGGATTTTGGGGTTTTGACCTCTGTTGAGTGCTCAGGAATATGAGACTTTCGAAAGCCTGTGCTAATGGCTGAGGATGTAGCTCAGTACTGAGTGCATATCTAGCATGCACGAAGCCTTGGGTTCAATCCCCAGCATCTCAAACAAATAAAACATCTGTGCTATCTGATCAAACTGGACTCTTGAATTTACACTCATTTATTTTAGACTTACTGTGAAAATACTCTGTTAATAATACAGTTCTTAAGTTGATGATACCAAAAGTTTTCCTTTTAGAATGAGGTAATAATTATGAAGTGTGAACTGTTAAAGAAAAATGTAACTGAGCTAATAATGGAGACTCAAGTGAATACTAACTTCTTTTTCTGGTGTTTAATTTTTAATTAAAAAAGTAAAAATATATCAAATATATGACCGATAAAACATGCCTATGACATAAGAGCCAGAAAGTAATTTCTCTAGAGTGCCTATTCCAAACTGTTACTGTGTGCTTAATCTCCCATCTTCTTCTGCAAGACCTTAATTCTGTTGCACTTGCCTTTCAGAGAAAGTAGATCTACCAGGTGGGAATTACTTCCATATTCTTTCCTTTTGTTTCTAAATTTCACTCTGAATGTGCTCACCCATCTCTACTACTTCAATCTCACTTTAGGGGAGGGAATGTTCTCTTGTTCTACAAGGCCAAAGTTAGTAATATTCCATCCTTATCACTGGGTTCTGGCTCCTGATCCATCAATCATTTTGTTTTATTTTAATCTGTTCTCCTCTGGATCTTTTCCTTCAATGTACCATGTTTGAATTTTCTAGCCCTAAAACAATCAAAAAGCCATTGAACTTTCCTTTCCTTTCCTTCCCTCCCTCCCTCCCTCCCTTCCTTCCTTCCTTCCTTCCTTCCTTCCTTCCTTCCTTCCTTCCTTCCTGGATTGAACCCAGGAGTGATTAACCACTGAGCCACATCCCCATCCCTTTTTTTAAAAATATCTTATTTTGAGACAACTTCTTGCTAAGTTGCTTAGTGTCTCCTTAAGTTACTGAGGCTGGCTTTGAGCTTGCAATCTTCCTGCCTCAGCCTTGTGAATTGCTGGGATTACAGGTGTGCACCACCATGCTGAGCAAGGGCAGATTTTCTTGAAAGAATGGTCTACAACTATTGTCATTACCTCATTTTCAACTTTTATTTACATCTTAACTCTTTAGTGATTTGTATTTTATACTATCACGCTATAGAACTGCCTCCTAAATTCCAATTTTTATTTTAACATCTCAGTAGCATCTTAAACATTTGACCACTCATAGATAATAAGACTTTGTTGTTGTACTGGGATGAAACCCAGGGCCTTTTGCATGCTAGGCAAGATGCTGAGCTACATCCCAACTTTTAAAATTTTATTTTGAGACAGGGTCTCACTAATGTCCAGATTGGCCTCAAACTTGAGATCCTCCTGCCTCAGCCTCCCAATAGCAGGGATTATGGGCATGTGCCATCATTCTGGGTTAGGAGGATTTCTACTAGGTTTATTATTTTCTGCTGGTTCTCCTATTTTTTTTCTTCCTTCTTTCTCCTTATTTTTGAAGGCTATTCCTTCTTTTGTATATTTTACCTCTTTTGGTTAATTTCTTCACCCATTCAGTCTTCTAAACTAGAAAGTTAAGAGCCATCCTTAGTTCCTTCGTCATCATCTTCTTATGCTTCTTCTCTCAGAAACAGTTCCTTAAAAGAGTATTTGTCCTACTTTTTCTGTATCTGATCTTCTTCACCTCTATAGTTAATGGTGTGATTCTGGCCTTCAGCATTCTCTCTCAGGTCATTCAAATAGATTTTAGTCTTGTCATGTTGTCTCCCTGCTATCAGTTTCTCACACTATCATTGTATTAGTTACCTATTGCCATAGAAAAAATTACCCCTCAAAGGTGGCAGCTTGAAACAACAAACATTTATGCTGTTACTATTTCAGCTATCTGGGAGGAGCTCAGCTGGATGGTTCTGACTCATGAAGTTGTAGTCAATATGGTGGCCAATGCTGTGGTCATTTGAAGGTTGTCCTAGAGCTAGAGAATCTTCTTCCAAACTCACTCAACATGGTTGTTGTCTGAACTTCTTAGTTTCCTACTACATGAACCCCACCATAGGATGCCTACATGTTCTTACAATATGGCATCTTGCTTCCCCTAAAGCATGTAGTAAGTGCTCAATAAATTATTAGTAATATTCCAGAGATTACTAGACAACATCAACAAGAACCTCGTATGTCTCATATATTTCATATATCAGGGAAGTTTTATATCAGGTTTCATATATTTATTAGTCATCTATAGATTTTCTATTTCTCTTAATTGTTATTACTCCATCATATTTTTAATGGGTTGTTAATGATATAGAAAATAAAAACTATTGACATTTTCTATTTTGGCACTTAACTAGATTATTTTATTCATTCTAATTATCTTTAGATGTTTGCTTTGGGTCTTGTTAGTTTATGAATGCATCACCAGAAAATAGTCTTAATTTTTATGTCCTTTTCAGGAATGATTCTGAGAACCATAGTCTTATTGTTGAAATTTGTTGAATGCATTTCAATGTAATTTAAATTAGAATAGATTTTTACTTCTTGACAAACTTATTTAATGTTTACAGATCAAGGTATATTCTTGATTATGGAGGACTATTTTTATTTTGTACCATATTTGAATGGCAGAATTTATTCAGAATTTTATATCTATAAAGTAAGATTAATTGTGTGTGTGTGTGTGTGTTTACATGCTTATGTCCATGTATAGGAATGTATGTTTATGATGTTGGGGTTGAGGTGGAAGTAGAGGTGTTTATGTTTGTATAACTGCTTTGTCAATTATGTAACTTTGTCAGCTAATGAGTGGAGGTGGTTACTCATTTATTTCTATGCTTTAAAATAGCTTAGATAACATGAGGATTATCTGTTCCCTAAAATTTTGAAAGATTTCACTGGAAAAGCCGTCTGGTTCAAATAATTTCTTGGAGGACATTCTCTGACTCTCTTCTCAGCTTCTTTCATATTTACTATTCTATTTCAGTTGATGAGTTATTCTGGAGTTAGTCTTGGCAATATATCCATACACTGAGATTTTAAAGTATCTATTTACCAAGATTTAAAATTTTACTGACATAAAATCTCAACATGAGGATTATCTGTTCCCTAAAATTTTGAAAGATTTCACTGGAAAAGCCATCTGGTTCAAATAATTTCTTGGAGGACATTCTCTGACTCTCTTCTCAGCTTCTTTCATATTTACTATTCTATTTCAGTTGACGAGTTATTCTGGAGTTAGTCTTGGCAATATCCATACACTGAGATTTTAAAGTATCTATTTACCAAGATTTAAAATTTTACTGACATAAAATCTCAATGTGTTTTTTAATAGTAATCTTCCTTCTTGTTTGTACATTCCCTTTCTATTTCTAATTTGTTTATATTTTTGTCTACTCTAAAAAATCTTGAAGTTTTAAGTTAGCTTTTTATTTTAGCAAAACTTTGTATTTACAGAAAAAGTAAAAAGATAGTATAGAGATCTCCTATATATCCATACCCACTTACCCAATTAAATTAGTATGATATGTTTTTTTATAATCAGTGAACCAGTATTAATACATTATTATTAACTAAAGTCCAATTTTATTTATATATCCTTTATTTTTACCTAAGTTCTTTTTCTGTTCCAGGATCCCATTCAGGAGCCCACATTATATTTAGTCCTCAGGCTTTCTTAGTCTAATCTTTGCTGTGAGACTTTGTTTTGAATGACTTTGACAGTTTTGAGGTATACTGGTCAGCTATTTTGTAGAATGTTCAGCCATAGGATTTAGCTCATGACTAGACTGAGATTATATGTTCTTAGGAGGACGACCACAGGGTTGTGGACCATTTTCATTATATTACGTTGTGCTGTTAACATAACATCACTGTTGATGTTAACTTCAATTACCAGCCTGAGGAAATATTTGTCAGATTTTTCTGTAAAGTTATTCTAGGTTCCCCTTTTTCCCCAGTATACTTTTTGGAAGGAAGTTATTATGTGTAGGCCCCACTTCAGTTATGCTTTACTTCTTTGAGGGCAGAATATTTACATATGTTAATTTTAATTATTCTGCATGTGAAATTTACCTATACTTCCCCATTTTATTCAATCAGTAATTTATGCCAGTATAGACTTGTGGATATTTATTTTGTACTTTAGGTTAGAATTCCTTTCTACTTTATTTATTTTGTTGCTCAGTTTTTCCAGCTTTGACCATTGGGAGCTCTTTGAGTTGGTTCTTGTGTCCCTTTGATACAGCTCCATTGCTGTGGATTTAGTTTTGTTGTTGTTGTCAAGTGCTTCCTCACTTTCTTTCATTACAAGATGCTTCAGACTCATTGACTTTATTTGTTACTGGAATCAACCATTTCTCCAAGGATCCCTGATTTCTTTTATCGGAGACTGATATTAGAAGCCAAAATCTGAAGAATAATACAAGTGGAAGAAATGATTTACAGTAGAGGGGGTAGAGAGAGAAGAGGGGAGGGGAGGGGGGATAGTAGAGAATAGGATAGACAGCAGAATACATCAGACACTAGAATGGCAATATGTAAATCAATGGAAGTGTAACTGATGTGATACAGCAATCTGTATACGGGGTAAAAATGGGAGTTCATAACCCACTTGAATCAAACTGTGAAATATGATATATTAAGAACTATGTAATGTTTTGAACGACCAACAATAAAAAAAATGAATAAATAAAAATAAATGAGTGAAATAAAGGTTTTGTGTCCAACTATAAAATAAATATTTAAGAAAAAAAAACAAAGAAGCCAAAATCTGGATTTCAGATGTGACTATTGATTCTAGGTCCTCTAATAATGAAAAAATATATATAAATATATATATATACTATATATATTGTATATACTATATGCTAATCTATTATACACATATCTATGCTATATCTATGCGTAACCATCTGTATGTATAATTAGCTAAACCTGCGTTCATACTGATTTCTCTGGCTCTACTCCATTGCCACATGGATCATTCTAACCTTTTCCCCTTGCTGAATGGTAACATTCCACTCCAACAGTGAGAAGACTATTTCCAACCATCTACCACCTTTTTACTTAATTATCCAATCCCACTATACGTTGATATCAGAATTGCTAGTCTACCCCCATGGAAAACAACTCAGTCAACTAGAATATGGTGCCTATGTGCTTGCCTTTAGTCTTGTAGACTTAACTAATTTTTAGTTACTTAGGCAGGCACCTTTTTCTTTTATTCTCTCTTTTTTTTTTAAAGAGAGAGAGAGAGAGGAGAGAGAGAGAGAGAGAGAGAATTTGTAATATTTATTTTTATTTATTTATTTATTTTTTTTATTTCTCGGTGGACACAACATCTTTGTTGGTATGTGGTGCTGAGGATCGAACCCGGGCCGCACGCATGCCAGGCGAGCGCGCCACCGCTTGAGCCACATCCCCAGCCCCTTCTTTTATTCTCTTTAGTGAGACAATTTCATAGTTTGTAATATAGTTAGATTTTTTTGTCACATTAACATTCCATTCTGGGATTCTTCAACCTCATAAATGATTTTTTAAAAAAATTGGTGTACATTATTGTTTCACTTTTTATGCTTTGCAAAATTGTATAATGTCACATATTCACTATTGAAGTATCATGCAGAATAGTTTTACAACTGTGAAAGATTGCCTGTGTGAATACCTGTTCAATCCTTCTTCTTTCCACAAGCCCCTAGCCACCACTGATTTTTTTACTGTCTTTATAATTTTGCCTTTTCAGTTAATGCTGAATTAACTGATTATGATTGGAATTGTTCTTTCACTTAGCAATATGTAGTTAAGATTCATCCATGTCATTTTGTGACTTGGTAGCTATTTTCTGGTCACAGAATAATATTTCATTCTATGGATATACCACTCACAGTTTGTTTATCACTTTACTTATCAAAAGATATTTTGGTTGCTTCCAGTTTTGGGCAATCCAATGAATAAGCCTGCTATAAATATTTGTGTGCAGATTTATGTGTGAATACATGTTTTCAACTTATCTGGATAAATATGTAGGAACATGATTGCTGGATTACATGATAAGACTTTATTTTGGAATTAGAGTGCCTAACTTGTCTTCCAAAATGGCTGTACCATTTTATATTCCTACAGATGATGAATGAAAATTCCCTATTCTTTGCATCTTTTCCAGCAATTGGTATTATCATTTTGGTGTGTGTGGGGGTTAGCCATTCTAATAAGTATGTAGTGCTATGTTTTTTTTTAAATTTGCATATCCCTGAAAAATGGTCAATATCTTTTCAGACACTTATTTGCCATCTGTATATTTTCTTTAGATATCTGCTGCCCATTTTTAAATATTGGGTTGTTCTTTTGTTTTTGACTTTTAGGAGTTCTTTGTGTATTTTGGATGTAATCTTTTAACAGATATGTATTTTGCAAATATTTCCCCCCAAACTTGGCTTGCCTTTTCATTCTACTAACAATGTTTTTTTACATAAAAATTTCTAAATTTTGTGAAGTAGAATTTATCAGTTTTTAATTGTATGGATAATGCTTAAACCAGGTTTGTTTTCAGAGATAGGTGGTGGATTCTGTAATATCTTTAAGACTTGAATTCTTTTCTGAAGCAAAAACATTTCTGTGCCACAACCTGTCAGATTCTGTCATACTAAGGTACAGTTTTTTTTTTAAAAAACTACGTGTGTTAGTTTCTTGAAAACATAAAATGTTTAAATTAGTTAATAGGAGAATATAAAGATAAATTATATTGAAACAAAAAAAGTTGAACAATGAAATTTCCTGTTATCTTTATGGGGATGATTAGTCCAAGAGAATGAATTACAAGACAAGAAGGCTAACTGCCAAAAGTCTCCAAAATTTTCTCTTTGTATTTTAATGATTGACTATCTGCTTGAAATGTTTACCTTGGATTTAAAATAAAAAATAAAAACACAATTAAAGTTATTTGGTTATGTATATTGTCTTTCTTGTGAACATTGGGATTTGAATACATTATCTTGGGGGAGGTAGGTGATATTTTAGCAGTTTCTTATACATCCTTTTTGCATTAAAGTTCTAGGGAAATTCTATTTGGCTACTTTGACCAATAGTTTTTTTCAGTGTCTCATGTGTAGAAAGATGATTATCATTTCTACTTGGAAGCAACACTGACATTGTTTAAAAATTTTGTGTGTATTAAAGGGTTTCAGGAATATTTGAGAAAATATTAGAGCTTAATTTATTTTTAAACAACTTGTATAGACTGTTTTTTACTTTTGTGAGTATTGAGCAAGTGATTTTTTAATCAGTAGATCTTTCTCATCGTGAGGATGAAGATACCTTTTTCCCAGTGTTTCACACTCAGATATCTCCAGAAGAATATGAAAACCATATGCAAAATGCCAATCAAGGTATGTTTTAATTTTTATGATCATAGATATTGACACAACAGAATACTAACTGTATACAGAAATACTCATAGAAGAAATGATTTGATGTAATTTAATCCAGAGGGGAGTAGAAATAGATGGGGTTAAGGATGACACACAGTTATGAATCAATATTTGTTGAAGCTAGTTGTTGAAAGTTCATTATACTGTTTTTTATATTTTTGGATATTTGAGCTTTTACATAATAAAGAGTTAAAATGAAAAAGCAGGCTGTAAGTAATGGAAACTTGGCTTAAGCAAGAAAAAAAATAATGGAAAGGAGCTTGGTGGTAGACAGCTTTTCTTTGGGTTCCAAAGGCATGTGCCATGGTTAGTCATTGAGAGGGAGGCTAAATCCCAAAGTCCTAGTTAAGAGGTGGGCTAACCAGGTGGATTTAGGTGCCTCCCCCCTGTGTAACCATCTTGTCCAACCCATCAAGGACTGGGGTCAGGTGGGAACACGGCAGTGCATACTGGTTTTTATATTATACTGCTATATCACCACCAGACTAAAGGGGACAAAAGCACATCACTAATGAGACAGATAATCCAGTGTTTTTTTACCCTGCAGTTTATTAGAAGTCTTATGAAAACTTCTAATAGAGTTTCATAATAAAGTTTTATTATGTTTTAAGGAAACTGTATTATAAATGTAGAGATGGCTGCATTTGAATTATTTTAATGTTAAGTGTATATGAAACTTCAACTAAATATATCTATCTCATATTTCAAATAAGACTACTTGATTAATGGGAAAAAAGTAATAAATTTTATATCTATGGTTGTCACTTCTCTCTCCCAAAGTAATTCAAACTACTTATTGGTAGTTTGTTTAACAAGTAATTGTATGATTGCCTAATACATAATACCCAGTTATAATCTATAGGTTAATTTATCTAGAAACTTCTTTTTTCTTTTATGTGGTACTGGTGAAACCAGGGCCTCATGTACTGAGTTACATCTCCAATTCTTTTTAGTTTTCATTTTGAAAAAGGGTCTCATTAAGTTGCCAGGCTGGTTTTGAACTTTTGATCCTCTTGCCTTTGCCTCAAGAGTAGCTGGGATTCCAGGCATGTGCTATCACACTCAGCTAGAAACTTTTAAATTAGAACAAAACACATTTTTTTTTTTACTCAGATTTACTGTTGTTTGAGAAGAATTGAAATTCAGCAATCTTACTCTTTTCCTAGTTCTTTCTAGCCATTCTCATCAAAATTTATTCCTTAATGGTTCAGTTTGTATTGAATCTTTGATAATCAGCTGTAAATACACCAATTGACTAATTTCCTTGATTCTTTTTATTTTATTTATTTTAATTTTTAATTTGTTTTAATTAGTTATACATGACAGTAGAATGCATTTATGCAGTTTGATATACTATACATAGATGGGATATAATTTCTCATATTTCTGAGTGTAATGTTGAAGAATCATACTGGTCATGTAATCACGTATATACATATAGTAATAATGTCTGTTTCATTCTACTATATTTCGTATCCCCACATCTCCTTCTCTTCCCTCCCATCACTTTCCTCTATCTAATCTAAGTTAATGCTATTCTTCCCTAGTGCCCCGCTTCTTATTGTGAATTAGCATCAACATATTAGAGCAAACATTTGACCTTTGGTTTTGTGGGACTGGCTTATTTTGCTTAGGATGATATTCTCCAACTCCAAACATTGACTGGCAAATGCCATAATTTTACTCTGTTTCAAAGCTGAGTAATAGTCCATTGAGTATATATACCACATTTTCTTTATCCATTCATTTATTGAGGGACACCTAGGTTTGTTCTATAGTTTAGCTATTGTGAATTGAGCAGCTATAAACATTGATGTGGTTGAGTCACTGTAGTATGCTGATTTTAAGTCCTTTAGGTATAAACTGAGGAGTAGGATAGTTGGGTCAAATGGTAGTTTCATTCCCAATTTTCTGAGGAATCTACATACTGCTCTCCATAATGGTTGCACCAATTTGCAGACTCACCAGCTATGTATGAGTGTACCTTTTTCCCCACATCCTCTTCAACATTTATTGTTGCCTGTATTCTTGATGATTGCCATTCTGACAGGAGTGAGATGAAATCTTAGAGTAGTTTTGATTTGCATTTCTCTAATTGCTAGAGATGTTGATCATTTTTTCATACATTTGTTGATCAATTGTATTCTGTGAAGTGTCTGTTCAGTTCCTTAGCCCATTTATTGATTGGGTTTTTTTTTTTTTTTTGGCATTAAGTTTTTTGAGTTCTTTATTGTGGGAGACCAACCTTACACATGACTGGGTCACACTCCCCGGCTGGGTGCCGAGGCGCTCAGTTGCAGAAATGTGGCAGAGCTTTCCCCACCCTTTTTGGGTTCGAGGGTCAGTGTCTCATGCATGGGTGTGTCTTGCTACAGCCCCATGGGTGAAGCTACGCTCACCTGTTCCTTTGTAATATAACCTCTTGCCCTGTTTAGGATAGAATCTTCCATGGAAGTGCCTTGTGTATGTCCCCTTCTCTTACTGTGCCCTTGGGTGTGGCCTACCCAGGTGTCAGTCAACCTGCTGACAGTGGACATCATGAAGATAGACTCAGCCCCCTGAAACCTGACCCCTTGTCTCATTTAAATAACTGCTCCTCAATAAAAGGGGTCAGCGCGTGCTCTTGCTCTCTCTTTCTGCGGACCCTTAAGGTCAGAGGAGCCAGCACAGCGACCCCAAAGAAAAAGGTATTTGTGTTTCTTGAGTGGTTATTTCGTGCAGCCCAGTTAGCTCAGTTTAACTGGAGTGACCCCTGAGCCTTTTAGTCTTGAGAACAGAAACCCGGCACTTTATGTATCCTAGACATTAATGCTTTATTGAATGTGCATGTGGTAAAGATTTTCTCCTAAAGGCTCTCTCTTCACTTTGTTGTTTCCTTTGCTGAGAAGAAGCTTTTAAATTTGAATCCATCCCAGTTATTAATTATTTATTGATTTTACTTCTTGTGCTTTAGGAGTCTTATTAAGGAAGTCAGATCCTAGGCCAACATGGTGAAGATTTGGGCCTAATTTTTCTTCTATTAGGTGCAGGGTTCTAGTGCCTAAGTCTTTGATCCACTCTGAGTTGATTTTTGTGCAGGGTGAGAGATAGAGGTTTAATTTCATTTTGCTACACATGGATTTCCAGTTTTGCCAGCGCCGTTTGTTGAATAGATAATTTTTATTAATGTGACCTTTTATTAATTTTGTTGACTTTTATTAATTTTATTAATGTACCTCTTACAAGGAAAATTTTGAGTAAACCTAGTCTGGACTGAGCTACTGACTGGTGTTTTCCTTTTTTTTTGGACTTTAATGTGGCAATTTGTCCTATTTTGTGGGGTGAGCTTTATTTGTCATTTAAGGAGACTCTCCTTTTGTGCATATTTTTAGAATTATACTGAAGGGTTCACATGATTTTATATTGTTATTTCTACAGGGGATAAGAGTTCACATATTTTTCCTGCCCTTATTATGAGCACTCAGGGTCTGAATGTTTCAGAAGATTACATAAGGTTCTTATCAAAGATTGAGGAAAACTGACAAACCGAGATGGCCTCTAGGGATTTATACAGATGGAATAAAGAACATCCAGGACATTTATCCCCAGAACTTGCTTAAAAGACATCTTGAGCTGGGCACAGTGGTGCATGCTTGTAATACCAGTGACTCAAGAGGCTGAGGCAGGAGGATTACAAGTTCTAGGTCAGCCTGGGCAACTTAGCAAGACCCTGTCTCAGAATAAAAAATAAAAAGTGTTGGTGATATAGCTCATTGGTAGAGTGTCCCTGGGTCCAATCTCTGATACCACCATCCCACAAGAGGGAGAAAAAAAAGGCTTGAACCAAAGATTTATTGTTTTGAAGGAGCAATGGCAAATTAATAGAATAATTGGAGATGACTCTAGTTAATATTTAGGGGAAGTTTTGTTTCACATCAAGACAAAAATAGAATATATATTTTAAAAATTCTCATAATACCAGAGATTTCTTTTTCACATGCATGACTCTGAAATAGTTCTGTTCATATTTCCCATCATTCCCAAGGAATCAATATCAAGAAGGTTGATACATGATAATAATACAAGAAATGAGAAGTTCATTTAAACTTAAGTATCACATTTGTCTTTTAAGAAAAAATTATATATATATCTGGATCTGAAATTTAGAAGGTAGTTTTTCTGTCTGTGCTTTCTTATAATTTAAATATATGCTTAAAGTGAATTTTTAGTGTAACATATAATTGTAATCATGAAAACATTTTGAACTTTTTTAATATTAGATTTTACCTATGATGTGGAAAGAAATGAGTCATTGATCAAAGCAGAAAAGAAACCTTTCTCAAATACAGAAAAATTTGAGCTCAGGGGTAAACACAACCACGATTTTGTTAAGCGAAACATTGAGGTATGTACTTAGAAATTCAGGAGTCAGAATGTGTGACTAAACGAGCTGCAACAATGATGGTAGAATGTTTAGGATCTTTAAATATTTCTGACCATGTTAAACGTGTTCATAATTGAACCAGAACATATAACTGAAAGAAAAGTTTTCTGAATCAATACTTACCTTCACTGTTTTCTATTACATCCTATCTTGTCCTATCCTATCCTATCCTAACCTATCCTATCCCTTTAAAAAAATGCTAGCTGCAACTGGCATTTATTTCACCACCTAGAAAAGTCTGGTTCCTACAATTTGAAATATATTTATTTAGATAATATTTTTGGATGATGTTTCCTAGATATTCTATTGTGTATTAGTAAACTTGGTTTTTAAAAGTAATGAGATGGATTATGTAGCTAGTGCATTTAGAACTTGGAATGAAGATGCTTCTGGCAGAGCAGCAAGGGTAGACTGGAAAAGCCCACTAGTTGTCTGCCTCCCACTGAGCCTCTTGGTCACTGTCCTTGATAAAGCTCCCTGCTTCAGGGGTTATTCCTTGAATTTGCAAGTTCCGTAGCAAATTTGTTCATAAGACAGACTCAGACTAACCAAGGATACAGGAACTCCTGTATTAGACCAGAATATTAATTAATTAATTTATAATAAGAAATGTAAATGGGGTAGAATAAGGCTCATAGTACAGCCTTTGAGCAACTACTTACTAGAAGGCTGCATTGGTGAGAGTGAAGTCTTAGGAAGAGAAAGTAAGTAAGTACTACTGTTCAGTCTGATGCTTTTCCCACCATTTACATGTCATATTCAGGCAGACAAGATTCATGAGTCAACCTGCTACTGCCAGGACTGATCTTTGGGACTCTAAACTTTTTTGTACTCCATGTTCAAGTGATATTTAGGAAACCTTATCCAGCTTGAGCTGTCTCTTTGTGCTGGCTCATTCTATATTATTTATTGCTTAGTTTTCTAAGAGCTTTAGAATTTCTCCCATATTCAAGTTCTGGCTGGCACAGCTCCACCATAGATTACATTTCCCCCCTTTTAATAATAGTAACTGAATATTTATTTAAATTCCTTATAATATTTATGCTTGAAACTTTCAGTTTCATTTAGTAGATATCTTCTATAAGGAAATGTTAAGAAAAGGAATCCCACCAACATATACAATAATAATGCATCAGTAAAAATGTGGAAAAAAGGAAGAGTCCTTCCAAATGTCTCAGCAAATATATTTTTGCATGTGTGTATGCACATTTTACAAGGAGAGATTTGAAAATGCTCTCTTAGTAACAAAAGGGCCTGTTTATAGTAGAAATATTTTTGTTTGGAAGTGGCCCCACAAAAGTGTTTGTCATAAAATAAAATTACCTAGCAATATAAAATTAGGGTTAGGGTTAGAGTTAGGGTCTAACATATGTCTCTCAACATATGTCTTGGTGTTTCTATTCTGTGGATGCCTCTGCCACTTTTTTATTTTCCTGAATTATGAATTGCTTTGAATATTTAATGTTTCTCATTAATGAATTCTGTAGTTGGCTAAGAATTCAAGAAACCCAGTGGTTATGATTGACAGAGAGAAGCAAAGACTGGCTGAACTTTTGAAGGACTTAGATGATAGAGATTCGGGACTGTCCAGTTCTGAGGTATGGAAACTCATAGTCAATGACTTATACAGTATATTTTTTTTAGGTTATGATACAGTATTCTCTGACTTTAAAAATTCCTATTTTATACATGTTTTCAAATTCATTTTTGGTCAATTTATTATTAATTTTTTAAGATCATTTTAAGTCTTTATTAGAGGACCTCACATTGATTATCATGATAGTAATCACCGCCTGTGATGAGATGGGCTTAGACACTGATGACATAAGAATGTATTTCTCTCTATCCTTTTTTATTATCCCCACGTTGGACACATGGTGTTTCACTATAATTTTCAGTAATCCTAAAGAATACCATCCTGCTCCTTCCCAGTTAAACTTGACCAATTAATTCCCTGGGGGGCAAAAAACTGAGCTGAAAAGGGGAAATATGTAATGTAGGGGGCAAG
>KZ294903.1:980003-992262 GCA_002406435.1 Spermophilus dauricus | reverse complement strand
ATGATCAGTGCACCAATCCCACTTGGCTCACCAAATTTTATTCTTCTAAGATAACCATTCATTTGGAGTAAAGGTTTCCATATTTCTGTTTCACTCTGTTTTCTGCTATATGGATACATGCAGTTGTAACTCTAATTCAAACCTGGTTTGTGCTAGCTATTTGAAACTTGAAATAATGAAGTACTTCCAAGTTCAACCTCTATGCTTTGTGTCCTATTGATGTAGCCCTAAGCAGAGACTGGCGAAAATCACTTTCATGGAACGGGGTTGAAAGCTTCCAGAAAACTATGAGTTTCCTGAAATCTCAGCCAACATTTTTTCACCCAAACTTGATGATACTTTAAGGTTACGATCAGTGCACGAGTGCCGCTTGGCTCATCAAATTTCGTTCTTCTAGGTTAAACTGTTCATTTGCAGTAAGCGTTTTAATATTTAGGTTTCACTGTGTTTTCTGCTATATGGATACATGCAGTTGGAACTCTAAATCAAACACGGTTTGTGCTAGCTCTTTGAAACTTGACACAATGAAGTAGTTCCAAGTTCTATCTCTATGGTTTGTTTCCTATTGATGTAGCCCTAAGCAGAGACTGGCGAAAATCACTTTCATGGAACGGGGTTGAAAGCTTCCAGAAAACTATGAGTTTCCTGAAATCTCAGCCAACATTTTTTCACCCAATCTTGATGATACTTTCAGGTAATGATCAGTGCACCAATCCCACTTGGCTCACCAAATTTCGTTCTTCTAGGTTAAACCGTTCGTTTGCAGTAACCGTTTTAATATTTAGGTTTCACTCTGTTTTCTGCTATATGGATACATGCAGTTGGAACTCTAAATCAAACACGGTTTGTGCTAGCTCTTTGAAACTTGACACAATGAAGTAGTTCCAAGTTCTATCTCTATGGTTTGTTTCCTATTGATGTAGCCCTAAGCAGAGAAAGGCGGAAATCACTTTTCTTGAACGGGGTTGAAAGCTTCCAGAAAACTATGATTTTTCTGAAATCTTAGCCAACATTTTTTCACCCAATCTTGATGATACTTTCAGGTAATGATAAGTGCACCAATCCCACTTGGCTCACCAAATTTCGTTCTTCTAGGTTAAACCGTTCATTTGCAGTAAGAGTTTTAAGGTTTAGGTTTCACTCTGTTTTCTGCTATATGAATACATGCAGTTGGAACTCTAAATCAAACAGGGGTTGTGATAGCTCTTTGAAACTTGACACAATGAAGTAGTTACAAGTTCTATCTCTGTGGTTTGATTCCTATTGATGTAGGCCTAAGCAGAGATTGGGGAAAATCACTTTCATGGAACGGGGTTGAAAGCTTCCAGAAAACTATGAGTTTCCTGAAATCTCAGCAAACATTTTTTCACCCAATCTTGATGATACTTTCAGGTAATGATCAGTGCACCAATCCCACTTGGCTCACCAAATTTCGTTCTTCTAGGTTAAACCGTTCGTTTGCAGTAACCGTTTTAATATTTAGGTTTCACTCTGTTTTCTGCTATATGGATACATGCAGTTGGAACTCTAAATCAAACACGGTTTGTGCTAGCTCTTTGAAACTTGACACAATGAAGTAGTTCCAAGTTCTATCTCTATGGTTTGTTTCCTATTGATGTAGCCCTAAGCAGAGACTGGCGAAAATCACTTTCATGGAACGGGGTTGAAAGCTTCCAGAAAACTATGAGTTTCCTGAAATCTCAGCCAACATTTTTTCACCCAATCTTGATGATACTTTCAGGTAATGATCAGTGCACCAATCCCACTTGGCTCACCAAATTTCGTTCTTCTAGGTTAAACCGTTCGTTTGCAGTAACCGTTTTAATATTTAGGTTTCACTCTGTTTTCTGCTATATGGATACATGCAGTTGGAACTCTAAATCAAACACGGTTTGTGCTAGCTCTTTGAAACTTGACACAATGAAGTAGTTCCAAGTTCTATCTCTATGGTTTGTTTCCTATTGATGTAGCCCTAAGCAGAGACTGGCGAAAATCACTTTCATGGAACGGGGTTGCCAAGCTTCCAAAAAACTACGAGTTTCCTGAAATCTCTGCACACATTTTTTCACCCAATCTTGATGACACTTTCAGGTAATGATCAGTACCCCAATCCCACTTGGCTCACCAAATTTCGTTCTTCTAGGTTAAACCGTTCGTTGGCAGTAACAGTTTTAATTTTTAGGTTTCACTCTGTTTTCTGCTATATAGATACATGCAGTTGTAACTCTAAATCAAACCCGGTTTGTGCTAGCTCTTTGAAAATTGACACAATGAAGTAGTTCCAAGTTCTATCTCTATGGTTTGTTTCCTATTGAAGTAGCCCTAAGCAGAGATTGGGGAAAATCAGTTTCTTGGAATGGGATTGAAAGCTTTCAGAAAACTATGAGTTTCAGAAATTGCAGTCAGCAATTTTTCACCCAATATTGATGATACTTTCAGGTAATGATCAGTGCACCAATCCCACTTGGCTCACCAAATTTCATTCTTCTAAGATAACCATTCATTTGGAGTAAACGTTTCAATATTTCTGTTTCACTCTGTTTTCTGCTATATGGATACATGCAGTTGTAACACTAATTCAAACCCGGTTTGTGCTAGCTATTTGAAACTTGAAATAATGAAGTAGTTCCAAGTTCAACCTCTATGCTTTGTATCCTATTGATGTAGCCCTAAGCAGAGACTGGCGAAAATCACTTTCATGGAACTGGGTTGAAAGCTTCCAGAAAACTATGAGTTTCCTGAAATCTCAGCCACCATTTTTTCACCCAAACTTGATGATACGTTAAGGTTACGATCAGTGCACCAGTGCCGCTTAGCTCATAAAATTTCGTTCTTCTAGGTTAAACCGTTCATTTGCAGTAACCGTTTTCATATTTAGGTAACACTCTGTTTTCTGCTATATGGATAGATGCAGTTGGAACTCTAAATCAAACACGGTTTGTGCTAGCTCTTTGAAACGTGACACAATGAAGTAGTTCCAAGTTCTATCTCTATGGTTTGTTTCCTATTGATGTAGCCCTAAGCAGAGAAAGGCGGAAATCACTTTTCTTGAACGGGGTTGAAAGCTTCCAGAAAACTATGATTTTCCTGAAATCTTAGCCAACATTTTTTCACCCAATCTTGACGATACTTTCAGGTAATGATAAGTGCACCAATCCCACTTGGCTCACCAAATTTCGTTCTTCTAGGTTAAACCGTTCATTTGCCGTAAGAGTTTTAAGGTTTAGGTTTCACTCTGTTTTCTGCTATATGAATACCTGCAGTTGGAACTCTAAATCAAACAAGGGTTGTGCTCGCTCTTTGAAACTGACACAATGAAGTAGTTACAAGTTCTATCTCTGTGGTTTGATTCCTATTGATTTAGGCCTAAGCAGAGATTGGGGAAAATCAATTTCATGGAACGGGGTTGAAAGCTTCCAGAAAACTATGAGTTTCCTGAAATCTCAGCAAACATTTTTTCACCCAATCTTAATGATACTTTCAGGTTATGATCAGTGCACCAATCCCACTTGGCTCGCCAAATTTCGTTCTTCTAGGTTAAACCGTTCGTTTGCAGTAACCGTTTTAATATTTACGTTTCACTCTGTGTTCTGCTATATGGATATATGCTGTTGGAACACTAAATCAAACCCGGTTTGTGCTAGCTCTTTGAAACTTGACACAATGAAGTAGTTCGAAGTTCAATCTCTATGATTTGTATGCTATTGATGTAGCCCTAAGCAGAGACTGGTGAAAATCACTTTCATGGAACGGGGTTGAAAGCTTCCAGAAAACTATGAGTTCCCTGAAATCTCAGCCAACATTTTTTACCCAATCTTGATGATACTTTCAGGTTATGATCAGTGCACCAATCCCACTTTGCTCACCAAATTTCGTTCTTCTAGGTTAAACCATTCATTTGCAGTAACCGTTTTAATATTTAGGTTTCACTCTGTTTTCTGCTATATGGATAGATGCACTTGGAACTCTAAATCAAACCCGGTTTGTTCTAGCTATTTGAAACATGAAACAATGAAGTAGTTCCAAGTTCTATCTCTATGCTTTGTATCCCATTGATGTAGCCCTAAGCAGAGACTGGCGAAAATCACGTTCATGGAACGGGGTTGAAAGCTGCCAGAAAACTCTGAGTTTCCTGAAATCTCAGCCAACATTTTTTCACCCAATCTTGATTTTACTTTCACGTTATGATCAGTGCACCAATGCCGCTTGGATCACCAAATTTCGTTCTTCTAGGTGAAACCATTCATTTGCAGTAACCGTTTTAATATTTAGGTTTCACTCTGTTTTTTGCTATATGGATATATGCAGTTGGAACTCCAAATCAAACACGGTTTGTGCTAGCTCTTTGAAACTTGACAAAATGAAGAAGTTCCAAGTTCTATCTCTAGGGTTTGTATCCTATTGATGTGGCCCTAAGCAGAGACTGGTGAAATTGACTTTAATGGAACGGGGTTGAAAGCTTCCAGAAAACTATGAGTTTCCTGAAATCTCAGCCAACACTTTTTCACCCAGTCTTGATGATACTATCAGGTAATGATCAGTGCACCAATCCCACTTGGCTCACCAAATTTCGTTCTTCTAGGTTAAACCGTTCGTTTGCAGTAACCGTTTTAATATTTAGGTTTCACTCTGTTTTCTGCTATATGGATACATGCAGTTGGAACTCTAAATCAAACACGGTTTGTGCTAGCTCTTTGAAACTTGACACAATGAAGTAGTTCCAAGTTCTATCTCTATGGTTTGTTTCCTATTGATGTAGCCCTAAGCAGAGACTGGCGAAAATCACTTTCATGGAAAGGGGTTGAAAGCTTCCAGAAAACTATGAGTTTCCTGAAATCTCAGCCAACATTTTTTCACCCAATCTTGATGATACTTTCAGGTAATGATCAGTGCACCAATCCCACTTGGCTCACCAAATTTCGTTCATCTAGGTTAAGCCGTTCCTTTGAAGTAAGACTTTTGATATTTAGGTTTCACTCTGTTTTCTGCTATATGGATACATGCAGTTGGAACTCTAAATCAAACACGCTTTGTACTAGCTCTTTGAAAAATGACTCAATAAAGTAGTTCCAAGTTATATTTCTATCTTTTGTTTCCTATTTATGTAGCCCCAAGCAGAGACTGGCAAAAATCACTTTCATGGAACGGGGTTGAATGCTTCCAGAAAACTATGAGTTTCCTGAAATCTCAGCAAACATTTTTTCACCCGATCTTGATGATACTTTCAGGTAATGATCAGTGCACCAATCCCACTTGGCTCACCAAATTTCGTTCTTCTAAGTTTAAAAGTTTGTTTGCAGTAAGAGTTTTTATATTTAAGTTTTACTCTATTTTGTGCTATATGGATACATGCAGTTGGAATTCTAAATCAAACACGGTTTGTGCTAGCTCTTTGAAACTTGACACAATGAAGTTGTTCCAAGTTCTGTCTGTATGGTTTATTTCCTATTGCTATAGCACTTAGCAGAGACTGGCCAAAATCACTTTCATGGAAAGGGGTTGAAAGCTTCCAGAAAACTATGAGTTTCCTGAAATCTCAGCAAAAATTTTTCACCCAAATGTTGATACTTTCAGGTAACGAACAGTGCACCAACCCCGCTTGGCTAACCAAATTTTGTTCTTCTAGGTTAAACCGTTTGTTTTCAGTAACAGTTTGAATATTTGGGTTTCACTCTGTTTTCTGCTATATGGATACATGCAGTTGGAACTGTAAATCAAACACGGTTTGTCCTAGCTCTTTGACACTTGACACAATGATGTAGTTTCAAGTTCTATCTGTATTGTTTGTTTCCTATTGATGTAGCCCTAAGCAGAGACTGGCGAAAATCACTTACGTGGAACGGGGTTGAAAGCTTCCAGAAAACTATGAGTTTCCTGAAATCTCAGCAAACATTTTTTCACCCAATCTTGATGATGCATTAAGGTAATGATCAGTGCACCAATCCCACGTGGCTCACAAAATTTCGTTCTTCTAAGATAAACCGTTCGTTTGCAATAAGTGTTTTAATATTTAGGTTTCACTCTGTTTTGTGCTCTATGGATACATGCAGTTGTAACTCTAAATCAAACACAGTTTGTGCTAGCTCTTTGAAACTTGAAACAATGAAGTAGTTCCAAGTTCTATCTGTAAGGTTTGATTCCTATTGATGTAGCCCTAAGCAGAGACTGGCGAAAATCACTTTCATGGAACAAGGTTGAATGCTTCCAGAAAACTATGAGTTTCCTGAAATGTCAGCAAACATTTTTCAGCCAATCTGATGATACTTTCAGGTAATGATCAGTGCACCAACCCCACTTGGCTCACCAAATTTGGTTCTTCTATGTTAAACCCTTCGTTTGCAGTAAGAGTTTTAATATTTAGGTTTCACTCTGTTTTCTGCTATATGGATATATGCAGTTGGAACTCCAAATCAAACACGGTTTGTGCTAGCTCTTTGAAACTTGACACAATGATGTAGTTCCATGTTCTATCTTTATGGTTTGTTTCCTATTGATGTAGCCCTAAGGAGAGACTGGCGAAAATCATTTTTTGGAACGGGGTTGAAAGCTTCCAGAAAATTATGAGCTTCCTGAAATCTCACCCAACATTTTTTCACCCAATCTTGATGATAGTTTCAGGTAATGATCAGAGAACCAATCGACTTGGCTCACCAAATTTCGTTCTTCTAGTTTAAACCATTCGTTGTCAGTAACCGTTTTCATTTTTAGGTTTCACTCTATTTTCTGCTATATGGATACATCCAGTTTTAACTCTAAGTCAAACCCGGTTTGTGCTAGCTCTTTGAAACTTGACACGATGAAGTAGTTCCAAGTTCTATCTCTATGTTTATGCCCTATTGCTATGTCCCTAATCAGAGACTGGCCAAAATCAATTTCATGGAAAAGGGTTGAAAGCTTCCATAAAACTATGAGTTTCCTGAAATCTCGGCCAATATTTTTTCACCCAATCATGATGGTAGTTTCAGGTAATGTTCAGTGCACCAATCCCACTTGGCTCACCAAATTTCGCTCTTCTAGTTTAAACCATTCATTTCAGTAACCGTTTTAATTTTTAGGTTTCACTTTCTTTTCTGCTATATATGTCCATGCAGTTGTAACTGTAAATCAAACCCGGTTTGTGCTAGCTCTTTGAAACTTGAAACAATGAAGTAGTTCCAAGTTGTGTCTCTATGGTTTGTTTCCTATTGATGTAGCCCTAAGCAGAGACTGGGGAAAATCACTTTCATGGAACGGGGTTGAAAGCTTCTAGAAAAATATGAGTTTCCTGAAATCTCAGCAAACATTTTTTCACCCACTCTTGATGCTACTTTCAGGTAATGATCAGTGCACCAATCCCAATTGGCACACCAAATTTGGTTCTTCTAGTTTAAACCATTCGTTTTCAGTAACCGTTTTAATTTTTAGGTTTCACTCTGTTTTCTGCTGTGGATACATGCAGTTGTAACTCTAAATCAAACCCGGTTTGTGCTAGCTCTTTGAAACTTGAAACAATGAAGTAGTTCCCAGTTCTATCTCTATAATTTGTATCCTATTGATGGAGCCCTAAGCAGAGACTGGCGAAAATTACTTTCATGGAACGGAGTTGAAAGCTTCCAGAAAACTATGAGTTTCCTGAAATCTCAGCCAACATTTTTTCACCCAATCTTGATGATACTTTCAGGTCATGATCCGTGCACCAATCCCACTTGGCTCACCAAATTTTGTTCTTCTAGGTTATACCGTTTGTTTGCAGTAATTGATTTTAATATGTAGGTTGCACTCTGCTTTCTGCTATATGGATACATGCTGTTGTAACCCTAAATCAAACCCGGTTTGTGCTAGCTTTTGAAACGTAAAACAATGAAGTAGTTCCAAGATCTATCTCTATGCTTTGTATCCCATTGATGTAGCCCTAAGCAGAGACTGGTGAAAATCACTTTCTTGGAACGGGGTTGAAAGCTTCGTGAAAACTATGAGTTTCCTTAAATCTCAGCAAACATTTTTTTTTTACCCAATCTTGGTGATACTTTCAGGTAATGATCAGAGCACCAATCCCACTTGGCTCACCAAATTTCGTTCTTCTAGGTTAAACCGTTCGTTTGCAGTAACCTTTTTAATATTTAGGTTTCACTCTGTTTTCTGCTATATGGATACATGCAGTTGAAACTCTAAATCAAACCCGGTTTGTGGTAGCTATTTGAAACTTGAAAATGAAGTAGTTCCAACTTCTATCTCTATGATTTTATCCTATTGATGTAGCCCTAAGCAGAGACTGATGAAAATCACTTTCATGGGACAGGGTTGAAAGCTTCCAGAAAACTATGAGTTTCTAGAAATCTCAGCAAACATTTTTTCACCCAATCTTGATGATACTATCAGGTTATGATCATTGCACCAATCCTACTTGGCTGACCAAATTTTGTTCTTCTAGGTTAAACCATTCGTTTGCAGTGGAGTTTTAATTTTTAGGTGTCACTCTGTTTTCTGCTATATGGATACATGCAGTTGGAACTCAAAATCAAACACGGTTTGTGCTAGCTCTCCATGCAGTTGTAACTGTAAATCAAACCCGGTTTGTGCTAGCTCTTTGAAACTTGAAACAATGAAGTAGTTCCAAGTTGTGTCTCTATGGTTTGTTTCCTATTGATGTAGCCGTAAGCAGAGACTGGCGAAAATCACTTTCATGGAACGGGGTTGAAAGCTTCTAGAAAAATATGAGTTTCCTGAAATCCCAGCAAACATTTTTTCACCCACTCTTGATGCTACTTTCAGGTAATGATCAGTGCACCAATCCCAATTGGCACACCAAATTTGGTTCTTCTAGTTTAAACCATTCGTTTTCAGTAACCGTTTTAATTTTTAGGTTTCACTCTGTTTTCTGCTGTGGATACATGCAGTTGTAACTCTAAATCAAACCCGGTTTGTGCTAGCTCTTTGAAACTTGAAACAATGAAGTAGTTCCCAGTTCTATCTCTATAATTTGTATCCTATTGATGGAGCCCTAAGCAGAGACTGGCGAAAATTACTTTCATGGAACGGAGTTGAAAGCTTCCAGAAAACTATGAGTTTCCTGAAATCTCAGCCAACATTTTTTCACCCAATCTGGATGATACTTTCAGGTAATGATCAGTGCACCAATCCCACTTGGCTCACCAAATTTCGTTCTTCTAGGTTAAACCGTTCGTTTGCGGTAAACGTTTTAATTTTTTGGTTTCACTCTGTTTTTTGCTATATAGATACATGCAGTTGTAACTGTAAATCAAACACGGTTTCTGCTAGCTCTTTGAAACTTGAAACAATGAAGTAGTTCCAAGTTCTATCACTATACTTTGTATCCTATTTATGTAGCCTAAAGCAGAGAGTGGCGAGAATCACTTTCATGGAAAGGGGTTGAAAGCTTCCTGAAAACTATGAGTTTCCTGAAAACTCAGCAAACATTTTTTAACCCAATCTTGATGATACTTTCAGGTAATGATCAGTGCAATAATCCCACTTGGCTCACCAAATTTGGTTCTTCTAGGTTAAAACATTCTTTTGCAGTGGAGTTTAATTTTTAAGTTTCATTCTGTTTACTGCTATATGGATACATGCAGTTGGAACTCTAAATCAAACCGGGTTAGTGGTAGCTCTTTGAAACTTGAAACAATGAAGTAGTTCCAAGTTCTATCTCTATGCTTTGTATGCTATTTATGTAGCCTTAAGCAGAGAGTGGCGAAAATCAGTTTCTTAGAACGGGGTTGAAAGCTTCCAGAAAACTATGAGTTTCCTGAAATCTCAAAACATTTTTTCACCCAATCTTGATGATACTTTCAGGTAATGATCAGTGCACCAATCCCACTTGGCTCACGAAATTTCTTTCTTCTAGTTAAAACATTTCGTTTTCAGTAACCATTTTAATTTTTAGGTGTCACTCTCTTTTCTGATATATGGATACATGCATTTGTAACTCTAAACCAAACCAGGTTTGTGCTAGCTCTTTGAAACTTGAAACAATGAAGTAGTACCAAATTCTATATCTATGCTTTGTATCCTATTGATGTAGCCCTAAGCAGAGACAGGCGAAAATCACTTTTAGGGAATGGGGTTGAAAGCTTTGAAAAAACTATGAGTTTTTTGAAATTTCAGCCAACATTTTTTCACCCAATCTTGATGATACTTTCAGGTCATGATCCGTGCACCAATCCCACTTGGCTCAACAAATTTTGTTCTTCTAGGTTATACCGTTCGTTTGCAGTAATCGATTTTAATATGTAGGTTGCACTCTGCTTTCTTGAAACAATGAAGTAGTTCCAAGTTCTATCTCTATGCTTTGTATGCTATTTATGTAGCCTTAAGCAGAGAGTGGCGAAAATCAGTTTCTTAGAACGGGGTTGAAAGCTTCCAGAAAACTATGAGTTTCCTGAAATCTCAAAACATTTTTTCACCCAATCTTGATGATACTTTCAGGTAATGATCAGTGCACCAATCCCACTTGGCTCACGAAATTTCTTTCTTCTAGTTAAAACATTTCGTTTTCAGTAACCATTTTAATTTTTAGGTGTCACTCTCTTTTCTGATATATGGATACATGCATTTGTAACTCTAAACCAAACCAGGTTTGTGCTAGCTCTTTGAAACTTGAAACAATGAAGTAGTACCAAATTCTATATCTATGCTTTGTATCCTATTGATGTAGCCCTAAGCAGAGACAGGCGAAAATCACTTTTAGGGAATGGGGTTGAAAGCTTTGAAAAAACTATGAGTTTTTTGAAATTTCAGCCAACATTTTTTCACCCAATCTTGATGATACTTTCAGGTCATGATCCGTGCACCAATCCCACTTGGCTCAACAAATTTTGTTCTTCTAGGTTATACCGTTCGTTTGCAGTAATCGATTTTAATATGTAGGTTGCACTCTGCTTTCTGCTATATGGATACATGCAGTTGTAACCCTAAATCAAACCCGGTTTGTGCTAGCTCTTTGAAACTTAAAACAATGAAGTAGTTCCAAGATCTATCTCTATGCTTTCTATCCCATTGATGTAGCCCTAAGCAGAGACTGGTGAAAATCACTTCCTTGGAACGGGGTTGAAAGCTTCGTGAATACTATGAGTTTCCTTAAATCTCAGCAAACATTTTTTTTACCCAATCTTGGTGATACTTTCAGGTAATGATCAGAGCACCAATCCCACTTGGCTCATCAAATTTCGTTCTTCTAGGTTAAACCGTTCGTTTGCAGTAACCTTTTTAATATTTAGGTTTCACTCTGTTTTCTGCTATATGGATACATGCAGTTGAAACTCTAAATCAAACCCGGTGTGTGGTAGCTATTTGAAACTTGAAAATGAAGTAGTTCCAACTTCTATCTCTATGCTTTTATCCTATTGATGTAGCCCTAAGCAGAGACTGATGAAAATCATTTTCATGGGACGGGGTTGAAAGCTTCCAGAAAACTATGAGTTTCTAGAACTCTCAGCAAACATTTTTTCACCCAATCTTGATGATACTATCAGGTTATGATCAGTGCACGAATCCCACTTGGCTGACCAAATTTTGTTCTTCTAGGTTAAACCATTCGTTTGCAGTGGAGTTTTAATTTTTAGGTGTCACTCTGTTTTCTGCTATATGGATACATGCAGTTGGAACTCAAAATCAAACACGGTTTGTGCTAGCTCTTTGAAGCTTGACACAATGAAGTAGTTCCAAGTTCTCTCTCTATGGTTTGTTTCCTATTGATGTAGCCCTAAGCAGAGACTGGCAAAAATCACTTTCATGGAATGGGAATGAACGCTTCCAGAAAACTATGAGTTTCCTGAAATCTCAGCCAAATTTTTTCAAACAATCGTGATGATATATTCAGGTTATGATCAATGCACCATTCCCAATTGGCTCACCAAATTTCGTTATTCTAGGTTAAACCGTTCGTTTGAGGTAACCGTTTTGATATGTAGGTTTCACTCTGGTTTCTGCTATATGGATACATGCAGTTGGAACTCTAAATCAAACACGGTTTCTGCTACATCTTTGAAACTTGACACAATGAAGTAGTTCCAAGTCCTATCTGTATGGATTATTTCCTATTGCTATAGCCTTAAGCAGAGACTGGCCAAAATCACTTTAATGGAAAGGGCTTGAAAGCTTCCAGAAAACTATGAGTTTCCTGAAATCACAGCCAACATTTTTTAACCCAATCATGATGATACTTTCAGGTAATCATCAGTGCACCAATCCCACTTGGCTCACCAAATTTGGTTCTTCTAGGTTAAACCATTCATTTGCAGTGGAGTTTTAATTTTTAGGT
>KZ294903.1:964857-977102 GCA_002406435.1 Spermophilus dauricus | reverse complement strand
TTTAGGTTTCACTCTGTTTTCTGCTATATGGATACATGAATTTGTAACTCTAAATCAAACCCAGTTTGTGCTAGCTCTTTGAAACTTAACACAATGAGTAGTTCCTAGTTCTATCTCTATGGTTTGTATCCTATTGATGTAGCCCTAAGCAGAGACAGGCGAAAATCACTTTTAGGGAATGGGGTTGAAAGCTTTGAGAAAACTATGAGTTTTTTGAAATCTCAGCCAACATTTTTTCACCCAATCTTGATGATACTTTCAGGTAATGATCAGTGCACCAATCCCACTTGGCTCACGAAATTTCTTTCTTCTAGTTAAAACATTTCGTTTTCAGTAACCATTTTAATTTTTAGGTGTCACTCTCTTTTCTGATATATGGATACATGCATTTGTAACTCTAAACCAAACCAGGTTTGTGATAGCTCTTTGAAACTTGAAACAATGAAGTAGTACCAAATTCTATATCTATGCTTTGTATCCTATTGATGTAGCCCTAAGCAGAGACAGGCGAAAATCACTTTTAGGGAATGGGGTTGAAAGCTTTGAGAAAACTATGAGTTTTTTGAAATCTCAGCCAACATTTTTTCACCCAATCTTGATGATACTTTCAGGTCATGATCCGTGCACCAATCCCACTTGGCTCACCAAATTTTGTTCTTCTAGGTTATACCGTTTGTTTGCAGTAATTGATTTTAATATGTAGGTTGCACTCTGCTTTCTGCTATATGGATACATGCTGTTGTAACCCTAAATCAAACCCGGTTTGTGCTAGCTTTTGAAACGTAAAACAATGAAGTAGTTCCAAGATCTATCTCTATGCTTTGTATCCCATTGATGTAGCCCTAAGCAGAGACTGGTGAAAATCACTTTCTTGGAACGGGGTTGAAAGCTTCGTGAAAACTATGAGTTTCCTTAAATCTCAGCAAACATTTTTTTTTACCCAATCTTGGTGATACTTTCAGGTAATGATCAGAGCACCAATCCCACTTGGCTCACCAAATTTCGTTCTTCTAGGTTAAACCGTTCGTTTGCAGTAACCTTTTTAATATTTAGGTTTCACTCTGTTTTCTGCTATATGGATACATGCAGTTGAAACTCTAAATCAAACCCGGTTTGTGGTAGCTATTTGAAACTTGAAAATGAAGTAGTTCCAACTTCTATCTCTATGATTTTATCCTATTGATGTAGCCCTAAGCAGAGACTGATGAAAATCACTTTCATGGGACAGGGTTGAAAGCTTCCAGAAAACTATGAGTTTCTAGAAATCTCAGCAAACATTTTTTCACCCAATCTTGATGATACTATCAGGTTATTATCATTGCACCAATCCTACTTGGCTGACCAAATTTTGTTCTTCTAGGTTAAACCATTCGTTTGCAGTGGAGTTTTAATTTTTAGGTGTCACTCTGTTTTCTGCTATATGGATACATGCAGTTGGAACTCAAAATCAAACACGGTTTGTGCTAGCTCTTTGAAGCATGACACAATGAAGTAGTCCCAAGTTCCATCTCTATGGTTTGTTTCCTATTGATGTAGCCTTAAGCAGAGACTGGCAAAAATCACTTTCATGGAATGGGAATGAACGCTTCCAGAAAACTATGAGTTTCCTGAAATCTCAGCCAAATTTTTTCAAACAATCGTGATGATATATTCAGGTTATGATCAATGCACCTATGGTTTGTTTCCTATTGATGTAGCCCTAAGCAGAGTCTGGCAAAAATAACTTTCATTGAAAGGGGTTGCCAAGCTTCCAGAAAAGTAAGAGTTTCATGAAATCTCAGCAAATATTTTTTCACCCAATCTTGATGATGCTTTCAGGTAATGATCAGTACACCAATCCCACGTGGCTCACTAAATTTTGTTCATCTAGGTTAAAACCTTTGTTTGCAGTACCTTTTTTCATTTTTTGGTTTCACTCTGTTTTCTCCTATATGCATATGCCTCAGTCTGGCTGGGCACAGTATCAGGAGCCACTCAAGCAGGAACAAAACTTTATTTTTTCAAAATCTGCCAATACTCAGTATGAGCTGGCAAGCCAAAACCGGCCCACCTATATGGATACATGCAGTTGGAACTCTAAATCAAACACGGTTTCTGCTACATCTTTGAAACTTGACACAATGAAGTAGTTCCAAGTCCTATCTGTATGGATAATTCCCTCCTACTATCCTTCCCCAACCAATGGGAACTCTCCAGGATTCCTGTAACATGAGTCTAGTAGAAGGCCAAGGTGAACAGCAGGAGTCCAATTTCCATATGAATGTAAATCTTAACATAATCATATCATCTCAATGGCTAGCTGGTGTCACCTTACAAGGGAAAGTGCCATGCATCATATTATTTGCTTGTGACTCCTAGCATCTGTCCCCTTCTGTTTAATTTAGCAACAGGCATAGTTTTAATTTTTAGGTTTCACTCTGTTTTCTGCTATATGGATACATGCACCTGGAACTCTAAATCAAACACGGTTTGTGCTGGCACTTTGCAACTGAACACAATGAAGTAGTTCCAAGTTCCGTCTGTATGGTTTATTTCCTATTACCTGTCACTGACTACCGGTCCAGTATATAGCCATACCTGTGGATAGGCCAATGCACCATTGGTAGGGTGAGGTTCTTTGCCTCACCTCTGTTGGCCCCAAAATTAGACCATCACTAGTAGAAGGGAGGAGGATAGAGAAATGCCATGACATCAAGTCAATAGTCGACTCTTTAGAAAAAATTGCATCACTGGTGACACATCAGTAAAGATACACCAGCACTACCATAATTCGCTGCATCAACAGATAGAGCACAAGGCATACATTCACCAAATTTCGTTCTTCTAGTTTAAACCATTTCTTTTTAACCGTTTTAATTTTTAGGGTTCACTCTGTTTTCTGCTATATGGACACATGCAGTTGGAATTCTAAATCACACCTGGTTTGTGCTAGCCCTTTGAAACTTGAAACAATAAAGTAGTTCCAAGTTCTACCTCTATCATTTGTATCCTATTTATGTAGCGTTAAGCAGAGACTGGTGATAATCACTTTCATGGAAGGGGATTATTTGTACACATATTAAAACAGTCTTCAACAGCTGTTTACCCAAATTATTTTAAATCATTAAAATCACGTGAATAAAAAAAAATTGGGATCCATATTTTTATGAGTGCTCCTCATATATGATATATGGACATACGCACATACAGACATACAACACAAAACAGAAATGTGCACACGTAACATACAACATATAAGACAATAGTAAAGGCCTTGTAGATTACCTAGGTGAAATCTCCATAGCAATGTTTAAAAACTCCATAGTCAAAAAATAAAACTGATCAGAAAAACATTAATTTATGTCTGTATGAGCTCAAAAATAAAATGGAAATTTGTGATGTGGGAAAAGCAATAATAAAATATATATTGGAAAAAGCATCCTGGTTGATCACTGTCGAAGATGTAAGAATAGCCAAGCCGGAGTTCTGGATAATATCTGTTATGGATTTGAGTCAAATCATCTTATTTTTCTGTAGAAATTGTTTTGGTTAAACTCTCTGGAATCCAAATCAGCTGCTGTTCCTCCTGTGGAAAAACACAGACAGAACCCCGACTCCAGACTATCCCTGGATCCTAGGTTAAACCGTTCGTTTGCAGTAACCGTTTAAATATTTAGGTTTCACTGTTTTCTGCTATATGGATATATGCAGTTGGGACTCTAAATCAGGCACGGTTTGTGCTAGCTCTTTGAAACTTGACACAATGAAGTAGTTCCAAGTTCTATCTCTATGGTTTGTTTCCTATTGATGTAGCACTAAGCAGATACTGGCGAAAATCATTATATTGAAAGAGGTTGAAAACTTCCAGA
This sequence comes from Spermophilus dauricus, assembly GCA_002406435.1. Classification (NCBI taxonomy): domain Eukaryota; kingdom Metazoa; phylum Chordata; class Mammalia; order Rodentia; family Sciuridae; genus Spermophilus; species Spermophilus dauricus. The sequence continues at coordinate 973,254 of KZ294903.1, read as the reverse complement.
AAACTACGAGTTTCCTGAAATCTCAGCCAACATTTTTCCACTCTATCTTGATGATACTTTCAGGTAATGATCAGTGCACCAATCCCACTTGGCTCACCAAATTTCGTGCATCTAGGTTAAACCGTTGGTTGCAGTAACCGTTTTAATATTTAGTTTTCACTCTGTTTTCTGATAAATGGATACATGCTGTTGTAACTCTAATTCAAACACGGTTTGTGCTAGCTCTTTGAAACTTGACACAATGAAATACTTCCAATTTCTATCTCTATGGTTTGTTTCCTATTGATGTAGCCCTAAGTAGAGACTGGCGAAAATCAATTTAATTGAACGGGGTTGAAAGCTACCAGAAAACTATGAGTTTCCTGAAATCTCAGCCAACATTTTTTCACCCACACTTGAGCATGCATTAAGCTCTATCTTTTGAGCTGATTGTTTGGGTACTAAAAATGTAATAGTTTGATCAGGAGTAAAGCACCAATCCCACTTGGCTCACCAAATTTCGTTCTTCTAGGTTAAACATTTGGTTTGCAGTAACCTTTTTAATATTTAGGTTTCACTCATTTTCTGCTATATATATACATGCAGTTGAAACTCTAAATCAAACCCGGTTTGTGCTTGCTATTTGAAACTTGAAAATGAAGTAGTTCCAAATTCTATCTCTATGCTTTGTATCCTATTGATGTAGCCCTAAGCAGAGACTGGAGAAAATCACTCTCATGGAACGGGATTGAAAGCTTCCAGAAAACTATGAGTTTCCTGAAATCTCAGCCAACATTTTTTCACCCAATCTTGATGATACTTTCAATTAATGATCAGTGTACCGATCCCACTTGGCTCACCAAATTTCGTTCTTCTATGTTAAACCATTCGTTTGTAGTAAGAGTTTTAATATGTAGGTTTCACTCTGTTTTGTGCTATATGGATACATGCAGTGGGAACTCTAAATCACACACGGTTTGTGGTAGCTCTTTAAAACTTGACACAATGAAGTAGTTCCAAGTTCTATCTGTATGGTTTATTCCTATTGATGTAGCCCTAAGCAGAGACTGGCGAAAATCACTTTCAAGGAACAGGGTTGAAAGCTTCCAGAAAAGTATGAGTTTCCTGAAATCTCAGCCAACATTTTTATACCCAATCTTGATGATACTTTCAGGTTATGATCAGTGCACCAATCCCACTTGGCTCACCAAATTTCGTTCTTCTAGTTTAAAATGTTCATTTGCAGTAACAGTTTTAATATTTAGGTTTCACTCTGTTTTCTGCTATTTGGATACATGCCGTTGGAACTCTAAATCAAACATGGTTTGTGCTAGCTCTTTAAAACTTGACACAATGAAGTAGTTCCAAGTTCTATCTCTACGATTTATTTCCTATTGATGTAGCCCTAAGCAGAGACTGGCAAAAATCACTGTCATGGAACTGGTTTGAAATCTTCCAGAAAACTATGAGTTTCCTGAAATTTCAGCCAACATTTTTTCACCAATCTTGATAATACTTTCACGTAATGACCAGTGCAGCAATCCCACCTGGCTCACCAAATTTCGTTCTTCTAGGTTAAACCGTTCATTTGCAGTAACAGGTTTCATTTTTAGATTTCACTCTCTTTTCTCCTATATGGATACATGTAGTTGGAACTCTAAATCTAACACCGGTTTTGCTAGCTGTTTGGAACTTGACTCAATAAAGTAGTTCCAAGTTCTATCTCTATGGTTTGTTTTCTAATGATGTAGACCTAAGCAGAGACTGGCGAATCACTTTCATTGAAAGGGCTTGAAAAGGTTCCAAAACACTATGAGTTTCCTGAAATCTCAGGAAATATTTTTTTCACCCAATCTTGATGATACTTTCAGGTAATGATCATACACCAATCTAATTTGGCTCACCAAATTTCTTTCTTCTAGGTGAAAACGTTCCTTTGCAGCAACACTTTTCATTTTTAGGTTTCACTCTGTTTTCTCCTCTATGGATACATGTATTTGGAACTCTAAATTAAACACGGTTTGTGCTAGCTCTTTGAAACTTGATGCAATAAAGTAGTTCCAAATTCTATCTCTATGGTTTGTTTCGAATTGATGTAGCCCGAAGCAGAGAATGGCGAAAATCACTTGTATTGAAAGGGGTTGCCAAGCTTCCATAAAACTACGAGTTTCCTGAAATCTCAGCAAATATTTTTTCACCCAATCTTGATGATACTTTCAGGTAATGATCAGTACACCAATCCCACTTGGCTCACCAAATTTCGTTCTTCTAGGGTAAAACGTTCGTTTGCAGTAACAGTTTTCATTTTTAGGTTTCACTGTGTTTGCTCCAATATGGATATATGTAGTTGGAACTCTAAATCAAACACGGCTTGTGCTAGCTCTTTGAAACTAGACACAATAAAGTCGTTCCAAGTTCTATCTCTATGGTTTGTTTCCTATTGATGTAGCCCTAAGCAGAGTCTGGCAAAAATAACTTTCATTGAAAGGGGTTGCCAAGCTTCCAGAAAAGTAAGAGTTTCATGAAATCTCAGCAAATATTTTTTCACCCAATCTTGATGATGCTTTCAGGTAATGATCAGTACACCAATCCCACGTGGCTCACTAAATTTTGTTCATCTAGGTTAAAACCTTTGTTTGCAGTACCTTTTTTCATTTTTTGGTTTCACTCTGTTTTCTCCTATATGCATATGCCTCAGTCTGGCTGGGCACAGTATCAGGAGCCACTCAAGCAGGAACAAAACTTTATTTTTTCAAAATCTGCCAATACTCAGTATGAGCTGGCAAGCCAAAACCGGCCCACTCACATGCCTGTCTACTGGAATGGGGGGGGGAGCCTGGCCCTCCCCCGGAATTCCCTCCTACTATCCTTCCCCAACCAATGGGAACTCTCCAGGATTCCTGTAACATGAGTCTAGTAGAAGGCCAAGGTGAACAGCAGGAGTCCAATTTCCATATGAATGTAAATCTTAACATAATCATATCATCTCAATGGCTAGCTGGTGTCACCTTACAAGGGAAAGTGCCATGCATCATATTATTTGCTTGTGACTCCTAGCATCTGTCCCCTTCTGTTTAATTTAGCAACAGGCATTGTGGCTAGGGACTGTGCCTTTTAGGTATGTCCAATTCAACATATGGTTCTTACCTGTCATCGGAAAACTGACCTCTAGGGGTCAGCCTCCTGTCTTAGGTTGATACCACTGCAACTGAATCATACCTGTCACTGACTACCGGTCCAGTATATAGCCATACCTGTGGATAGGCCAATGCACCATTGGTAGGGTGAGGTTCTTTGCCTCACCTCTGTTGGCCCCAAAATTAGACCATCACTAGTAGAAGGGAGGAGGATAGAGAAATGCCATGACATCAAGTCAATAGTCGACTCTTTAGAAAAAATTGCATCACTGGTGACACATCAGTAAAGATACACCAGCACTACCATAATTCGCTGCATCAACAGATAGAGCACAAGGCATACATGTGATACATAGTCCAGGCAAGTTTTGTAAGCAGTTCAAAGTGGAGGAATCTATCAATATGTCCATTTCCTCCCAAAATAAATCGACTCAGTGATTGAGCATTACTTGTTGAGTTATTATTCATTGATGTATCAGTTTATACAGTTTGTTGTGATAATTATTAAAGAAGTTGTAGTTTGGTTTCATCTTTGTCTTCACCGGCACTGGGATGAAAATAGGGATTGACAATGATGTTAAGAAAAGAAAAAAATGTAACATTTCAACAGGTATTAAGAAAACAATTTTTAGAACAATTTACATTATCCTGAACAGAATTATTAAATATAATGAAAAGGAAAGGTGAAAGTAAACAAACAGATCTGTTAACCTGCTTATTTGTACACATATTAAAACAGTCTTCAACAGCTGTTTACCCAAATTAAATTAAACCATTAAAATCACGTGAATAATAAAAAAAATTTGGGATCCATATTTTTATGAGCGCTCCTCATATATGATATATGGACATACGCACATACAGACATACAACACAAAACAGAAATGTGCACACGTAACATACAACATATAAGACAATAGTAAAGGCCTTGTAGATTACCTAGGTGAAATCTCCATTGCAATGTTTAAAAACTCCATAGTCAAAAAATAAAACTGATCAGAAAAACATTAATTTATGTCTGTATGAGCTCAAAAATAAAATGGAACTTTATGATGTGGGAAAAGCAATAATAAAATAGATATTGAAAAAAGCATCCTGGTTGATCACTGTCGAAGATGTAAGAATAGCCAAGCTGGAGTTCTGGATATCAGCTGTTATGGATTTGAGTCAAATCATCTTCTTTTTCTGTAGAAATTGTTTTGGTTAATCTCTCTGGAATCCAAATCGGCTGCTGTTCCTCCTGTGGAAAAACACAGACAGAGCCCCGACTCCAGACTATCACTGGATCCGGACCTTTCCATTGTCCTGTTAGAATATCTTTCCAAAGTACCTTAGGCTTATGTACATTTTTTGGATACAAATGTCTTTCCGCAGCACTAAGTCCCGATGAATCCAAATTTAAAAAGTTTAGAGTAAAAAGGGTTATTTTAAGTTTATCTTTGGGGGATATATACCCCTTTCCAATTCCCTCCTTTTGTTTTAATAAGTACATTTTAATAGTTTGATGAGCTCTTTCAACTATGCCTTGTCCTTGTGGATTGTATGGAATTCCTGTTATGTGAGTAATGCCAAATGATGAGCAAAATTGTTTAAAAGAGGTGGAAGTATAACCAGGACCATTGTCCGTTTTTAACTGTTTTGGAACGCCCACAGTGGCAAAATTTTGTAAGCAATGAGCTATAACATCTTTAGTTTTTTCTCCGGCATGAAGGGAGCCCATCAAAAATCCGGAAGAAGTATCAACTGTAACATGTAAATATTTTAATTTTCCAAATTCTGGCAAGTGTGTGACGTCCATCTGCCAAATATGGTTAGGTATCAGTCCTCTAGGATTGACTCCAAGATTAACTTGTGGTAAAAATGTCACACAATTTTGACATTGTTTTATTATATGTCTGGCTTGTTCTTTAGTTATTTTAAAACGCTTTTGTAAAGTATTAGCATTGACATGGAACCTTTTATGAAAATTTATAGCTTCTTCTATTGTGGAGAAAATATGTATGTCATGTGTAGATTTATCTGCTAGTTCATTGCCCATACTAAGGGCTCCAGGCAATCCTGTATGTGCCCTGATATGTCCTATAAAGAATGGATCTTTTCGGTCCCAGATTAGACTTTGTATAGCGGAAAACAAAGAGAAAACAGTAGAAGAAGGTGAAATCCTACCAGCATCTTCAAGGGATACTATAGCATTAACTACATACTGACTATCAGAAAATAAATTAAATACAGAATCTTTAAACATCATAAAAGCTTGTAATACTGCATTAAGCTCTACCTTTTGAGCTGATTGTTTGGGTACTAAAAATGTAAAAGTTTGATCAGGAGTAACTACTGCTGCTGTACCATTGTTTGACCCATCAGTGAATATATTTGGAGCATTTATGATAGGGGTTTTTCTTGTCATTTTTGGAAAAACTACAGGATGCTTAGACCAAAAAGACAACAAAGGATTAGATGGTAAGTGATTATCAAATGAAACACTAGTTTTACACATGATTATTGCCCAAGTATTTAACTCATTAGCTAACTCATCAATTTGATCCATAGTATATGGAGTAATAATTTTATTGGGAGAAATCCCAAACACTCCCTTTGCTGCTTTTATTCCTTTGAGTATTAATTGTCCTACAGCCTCAGGATATCTAGTAAGAATAGTGTTAGGAGAATAAGATAAATGTATCCACAATAATGGACCTTCTTGCCAAAATACTCCTGTAGGAATATTTTTTGTTGGTAGTACAATAAATAATAAAGGCAAACTTATATCAATTCTATCCAAATGCATATTTTCCATATATGTTTCAATGATTTTTAATGCTTTTCTTGCTTCAGGCGTTAACATGCGGGGTGAATTTGGATCTGATGGACCTTTTAGAATATCAAATAAAGGTCCTAACTCTCCTGTTGGTATGCCTAGATAAGGCCTTATCCAATTTATGTCTCCCAATAACTTTTGAAAGTCATTAAGTGATTTGAGTTGATCTACTCGTATTTGAATTTTTGGTGGACGGACCATGGTTGAGGATAATAGAACTCCTAAATAATTAATTGGAAGATTTAATTGTACTTTATCTATTGCTATCTCTAGATTATAATTTTTCAATAAGTTTGTAAGTGTGGCATAACATTCTAGCAATGTGTTTTTATCTTTATGTGCCAATAACACATCATCCATATAGTGAAATATTTGTAGTTCAGGATTTTGATTTCTAAGTGGCTGGATTGCTTTATTAACATAAATTTGACACATAGTTGGGCTGTTAGCCATCCCTTGAGGGAGTACTTTCCATTCATATCTCTGATCAGGACCTTCATGATTCAGTGCAGGGATAGTAAATGCAAAATGTGGACTATCCTCGGGATGAATTGGAATTGAAAAGAAACAATCTTTAATATCTATAGCTAAAACATGCCAGGTTTTTGGTAAAGCAGACAATTGGGGAATCCCTGATTGAGCAGGTCCCATAATAACCATCTCATTATTAATGGCTCTTAAATCTTGTAATAATCTCCATTTACCAGATTTCTTTTTAATGACAAAAATGGGAGTATTATGGGGGGATACGGAAGGTTGTATATGTCCTTCCGCTAATTGTTGTCTGACCAAGTAATGGGCTACTTGTATCTTTTCTTTAGTCAGGGGCCACTGAGGAACCCACACTGGTCTTTCTGATTTCCAAGTAATTTTGGTTGTCTCAGTGGCCCTTTCTGAAAACCCAATCCATGTCTATTTATTTCTTGATCTATTTGAATATGTGCTGTCATACCTTGTTCTGATTCTCTTAATCTGTTTTTTTTTCTTTCCTAAAGCCTTGTTTAGCCCTAGTAGTGTGTGCATTAGGATTGAAGTTATTTGTTAATGATCAGTACACCAATCCCACTTGGCTCACCAAATTTCGTTCTTCTAGGGTAAAACGTTCGTTTGCAGTAACAGTTTTCATTTTTAGGTTTCACTGTGTTTGCTCCAATATGGATATATGTAGTTGGAACTCTAAATCAAACACGGCTTGTGCTAGCTCTTTGAAACTAGACACAATAAAGTCGTTCCAAGTTCTATCTCTATGGTTTGTTTCCTATTGATGTAGCCCTAAGCAGAGTCTGGCAAAAATAACTTTCATTGAAAGGGGTTGCCAAGCTTCCAGAAAAGTAAGAGTTTCATGAAATCTCAGCAAATATTTTTTCACCCAATCTTGATGATGCTTTCAGGTAATGATCAGTACACCAATCCCACGTGGCTCACTAAATTTTGTTCATCTAGGTTAAAACCTTTGTTTGCAGTACCTTTTTTCATTTTTTGGTTTCACTCTGTTTTCTCCTATATGCATATGCCTCAGTCTGGCTGGGCACAGTATCAGGAGCCACTCAAGCAGGAACAAAACTTTATTTTTTCAAAATCTGCCAATACTCAGTATGAGCTGGCAAGCCAAAACCGGCCCACTCACATGCCTGTCTACTGGAATGGGGGGGGGAGCCTGGCCCTCCCCCGGAATTCCCTCCTACTATCCTTCCCCAACCAATGGGAACTCTCCAGGATTCCTGTAACATGAGTCTAGTAGAAGGCCAAGGTGAACAGCAGGAGTCCAATTTCCATATGAATGTAAATCTTAACATAATCATATCATCTCAATGGCTAGCTGGTGTCACCTTACAAGGGAAAGTGCCATGCATCATATTATTTGCTTGTGACTCCTAGCATCTGTCCCCTTCTGTTTAATTTAGCAACAGGCATTGTGGCTAGGGACTGTGCCTTTTAGGTATGTCCAATTCAACATATGGTTCTTACCTGTCATCGGAAAACTGACCTCTAGGGGTCAGCCTCCTGTCTTAGGTTGATACCACTGCAACTGAATCATACCTGTCACTGACTACCGGTCCAGTATATAGCCATACCTGTGGATAGGCCAATGCACCATTGGTAGGGTGAGGTTCTTTGCCTCACCTCTGTTGGCCCCAAAATTAGACCATCACTAGTAGAAGGGAGGAGGATAGAGAAATGCCATGACATCAAGTCAATAGTCGACTCTTTAGAAAAAATTGCATCACTGGTGACACATCAGTAAAGATACACCAGCACTACCATAATTCGCTGCATCAACAGATAGAGCACAAGGCATACATGTGATACATAGTCCAGGCAAGTTTTGTAAGCAGTTCAAAGTGGAGGAATCTATCAATATGTCCATTTCCTCCCAAAATAAATCGACTCAGTGATTGAGCATTACTTGTTGAGTTATTATTCATTGATGTATCAGTTTATACAGTTTGTTGTGATAATTAT
>KZ294903.1:946349-964684 GCA_002406435.1 Spermophilus dauricus | reverse complement strand
TATACGCCAGGGTCATATTCAATTTGCTGTCTTTGACCCTCATAAGGTCCCTTTCTCAATAACATATCTATATTTCTTTGTGGGTAACCAGCTTCTGCATTTCGCCTAGCTGTCTCCATGCAAAATTCCTCATTGGCAACCTTCCATAACAAATATTGTCCTCCATTTAGCACAGATCGACACATGTTATCCCAATCTGCTGGTGTCATGTCCAAGTTGGTAACAGATTCGATCATGCTTATCATGAAGTGAGCTTGCGGCCCATAGGTTGTTACAGCCTCCTTTAATTGCTTTACTATATTGAAATCTAAAGCACAGTGAATTTGTTGCCCTCCTGCCTGCTCAAGTACAGGGCATGCTAATCTTTGGGGTCCTGCCTCAGAATTCCGTCCATCAAATACGGGAGTTGAGGGCTGCTCAGCTGTAGATGGAGCTGTTGGTTGAATTACGCCCTCTGGTGATAGAATGGAGTTAGTAGCAGCCTCCTGTTGTAATTCTCCACCTGATGGCTGTCTTTCCTCTAACCTTTCTTTCTTTAAATTTTCCTCTGTCTGACTAGCTTGAGAGACCTTCTCTTTTGCTTGACCTAGCATTTTTTCTACCATAGTTTGGACCTCAAACAATTTACTTAACAGTTTTTTGGTTTGTTTTTTACTAGATTCTAATCTACTATAAAGGTAACATAACCCAATAAGATAGGATAAAACAAAGCCGAATCAGAATGAAACAAAAACGGAGCAGAGAATGGTTATATCAATTTTCTCTTTCTCAGGGCTGAATAACTTCAAACCTTGAGCCAACCATTTTTCCCAGTTCACCTGAGAAAATTCTAGGGCTAGGGAGCTTGAAATAAAAATAAAATAAATCAAAACAAGAACACATTGTTTTTTGAAATGGTCACCCATACTGTCGCCTTCAATCAGGGGCGAGCATTTTACTCACCTCTAAGTTTCAGGCGTTCCCCGTCCGGGCCACCAATTGCCTCAGTCTGGCTGGGCACAGAATCACAAGCCACTCAAGCAGGAACAAAACTTTCTTTTTTAAAAGTCGGCAATACTCCATACACGCCGGCAAGCCAAAACCTGTCCACCCACGCGCACGTATACCTGAACCGGGGGGCCCGGCCCTCACCCGGAATTCCCTCCTACTATCCTTCCCCAACAAATAGGAAATCTCCAGGAGTCGCTTAACATAGGTCCCATAGCAGGACAAGGTGAACAGCAAGAGTTCAATTTGCATATGAATGTAACTCTTAACATAATCATATCATCTCAATGGCTAGCTGGCATCACGTTATAACCAAAAGTGCAATGCATCATATTATTTGGCTCTGACTCCTAGCATGGATACATGTAGTCAGAACTCTAAATCAAACACGGTTTGTGCTAGCTCTCTGAAACTTGATGCAATAAAGTAGTTCCAAGTTCTATCTCTATGGATTGTTTCCTATGGATGTATCCCTAAGCAGAGAATGGCGAAAATCATTAGTATTGAAAGGGGTTGCCAAGCTTCCAAAAAACTACAAGTTTCCTGAATTCTCAGCAAATATCTTTTCACCCAATCTTGATGATACTTTCAGGTAATGATCAGTACACCAATCCCACTTGGCTCATCAAATTTCGTTCTTCTAGGTTAAAACGTTCGTTTGCAGTAACAGTTTTCATTTTTAGGTTTCACTCTGTTTTCTCCTATATGGATGCATGTAGTTGAAACTCAAAATCAAATACGGTTTGTACTAGCTCTTTTAAACTTGACACAATAAAGTAGTTCAAAGTTCTATTTCTATGGTTTGTTTCCTATTGATGTAGCCCTAAACAGAGACTGGCGAAAATCACTTTCATTGAAAGGGGTTGCCAAGCTTCCTAAAAAACTACGAGTTTCCTGAAATCTCAGCAAATATTTTTTAACCAAATCCTGATGATACTTTCAGGTAATGATCAGTACACCAATCCCACTTGGCTCATCAAATTTCGTTCTTCCTGTTTAAACATTCGTTTGCAGTAATATATTTCATTTTTAGGTTTCACTCTGTTTTCTCCACTTTGGATACATGTAGTTAGAACTCTATATCAAACATGGTGTGTGCTAGCTCTTTGACACTTCACAGAACAAAGTAGTTCCAAGTTCTATCTCTATGGTTTGTTTCCTATTGATGTAGCCCTAAGCAGAGACTGGCAAAAGTCACTTTCATGAAAAGGGGTTGGCGAGCTTCCAAAAACTACGAGTTTCCTGAAATTTCAGCAAATATTTGTTCACCCAATCTTGACAATTCTTTCAGGAGATGATCAGTACACCAATCCCACTTGGCCCACCAAATTTCGTTGTTCTAGGTTAAACCTTTCGTTTGCAGTTATAGTTTTAAATTTCAGGTTTCACTCTGTTTTCTCCTCTATAGATACATGTAGTTACAACTATATATCAAACACGGTTTGTGCTAGCTCTTTGAAACTTGACACAATAAAGTAGTTCCAAGTTCTATCTCTATGGTTTGTTTCCTATTGATATAGCCCTAAGTAGAGAATGGCGAAAATCACTTGCATTGAAAGGGGTTGCCAAGCCTCCAAAAAACTATGATTTTCCTGAAATCAGCAAATATTTGTTCACCCAATCCTGATGATACATTCAGGTAATGATCAGTACACCAACTCCACTTGGCTCACCAAATTTCGTTCTTCTAGGTCAAACCGTTCGTTTGCAGTAACAGTTTTCATTTTTAGGTTTCACTCTGTTTTCTCCAAAATGGGTACATGTATTTGGAACTCTATATCAAATGCGATTTGTGCTAGCTCTTTGAAACCTGACACAATAAAGTAGTTCCAAGTTCTATCTCTATGATTTGTTTCCTATTAATGCAGCCCTAAGCAGAGAATGGCAAAAATCACTTGCATTGAAAGGGCTTGCCAAGCCTCCAAAAAACTACGAGTTTCCTGAAATTTCAGCAAATATTTTTTCACCCATTCTGATGATATTTTTAGATAATGATAATTACTCCAATCCTAATGGGCTCAGCAAATTTAGTTCTTCTAGGTTAAACCGTTCGTTTGAAGCAATAGTTTTCCTTTTTAGGTTTAACTCTTTTTTTCTCCTATATGGATACATGTAGTTGGAACTCTAAATCAAACACGGGTTGTGCTAGCTCTTTGAAACTTGACAGAATAAAGTAGTTCCAAGTTCTATCTCTATGGTTTGTTTCCTATTGACGTAGCCCTAAAAAGACACTGGCGAAAATCACTTTCAATGAAAGGGGTTGTGAAGCTTCCAAAAAACTACGAATATCCTAAAATGTAACCAAATATTTTTTCACCCAATCCTGATGATACTTTCAGGTAATGATCAGTACAACAATCAGCGTGGCTTACTAAATTTAGTATTCGAGGTTAAATCGTTCGTTTGCAGCAAAAGTTTTCATTTTTAGGTTTCATTCTTTTTTTTCCTATATGGTTACATGTTGTTGGAACTATAAATCAAACACGGGTTGTGTTAGCTCTTTGAAACTTGACACAATAAGGTAGTTCCAAGTTCTATCTTTATGGTTTGTTTCCTATTGATGTAGCCCTAAGCAGAGACTGGCGAAAATCACTTTCATTGGAAGGGGTTGCCAGCTTCCAAAAAACTACGAGTTTCCTGAAATCTCAGCAAATATTTTTTAACCCAGTCTTGATGATGCTTTCAGGTAATGATCAGTACACCAATCCCACTTGGCTCTCCAAATTTCCTTCTTATAGGTTAAAACGTTGGTTTGCAGTAACAGTTTTCATTTTTAGATCACTCTGTTTCCTCTTATATGGATACATGTAGTTGGAACTCTAAATCAAACACGGTTTGTGCAAGCTCTTTGAAACTTGCACAATAAAGTATTTTGAAATTCTATCTCTATGTTTTTTTCTTATTGATGTAGCCCTAAGCAGAGACTGGCAAAAATCACTTTCATTGAAAGAGGTTGCCACGCTTTCAAAAACCTACAAGTTTTATGAAATCTCACCAAATATTTTTGCACCAATCTTGATGATATTTTCAGAAACTGATCAGAACACCAATCCCACTTGGCTCACCAAATTTCGTTCTTCTAGATTAAACAGTTCGTTCGCAGTAACAGTTTAAATTTTTCGGTTTCATTCTGTTTTCTCCTATGTGGATACATGTATTTGGAACTCTAAATCAAACACGGTTTGTGCTAGCCCTTTGAAACTTGACACAACAAAGTAGTTCGAAGTTCTATTTCTATTGTTTGTTTTCTATTGATGTAGTCCTAAGCGGAGACTGGCAAAAATCTCTGTCATGAAAGGGGTGGCCAAGCTTCCAGAAAACTACGAGTTTCCTGAAATCTCAGCAAATATTTTCAAAACAATCTTCATGATACTTTCAGGTGAAGATCAGTACATCATTCCCACTTGGCTCACCAAATTTCGTTCTTCTAGATTGAAGCATTTTAGCAGTAACAGTTTTAATTTTTAGGTGTCACTCACTTTTCTCCTATATGAATACACATATTTGGAAGGCTAAATGAAACACGGTTTTTGCTAGCTCTTTGAAACTTGAAACAGTAAAGTAGTTCCAAGTCCTATCTCTATGGTTTATTTCCTATTGATGTAGCCCTATGCAGAGACTGGCAAAAATCAATTACATTGAAAGGGATTGCGAATCTTCCCCAAAACCACGAGTTTCCGGAAATATCACCAAATATATTTTAACTCAATCTTGATGATACACGAATCCCACTTGACGCACCAAATTTCATTTTATAAAATAAACAACTCATTGGCAGTAACTGTTTAATTTTTAGGTTGCACTCTGTTTTCTCCTATAAGTTCACATGTATTTGGAACACTAAATCAAACACAGTTTGTGCTAGCTCTTGGAAACTTGACACAGTAAAGTAGTTCCAACTTCTGTCTCTATGGTTTGTTTAGTATTGATGTGCCCCTAAGCAGAGACTGGTGAAAATCACTTTCATTGAAAGGGGTTTCCAAGAACCCAAAACACTACGAGGTTCCTGAAATCTCAGCAAATATTTTTTTCACCCAATCTTGATGATACTTTCAGGTAATGATCAGTACGCCAATCACACTTGGCTTACCAAATTTCGTTCTTCTAGGTTAAACCATTCGTTTGCAGTAACTGTTTTCATTTTTAGGTTTCACTCTATTTTCTCCTATATAGATACATGTATTTGGAACCCTAAATCAAACATAGTTTCTGCTAGCTCTTTGAAACTTGACACAACAAAGTAGTTCCAAGTTCTATCTCTATGCTTTGTTTCCTATTGATGTAGCCCTAAGCAGAGACTGGCGAAAATCACTTTCATTGAAAAGAGTTGCCAAGCTTCCACAAAACTACGAGTTCCCCGAAATCTCAGCAAATATTTTTTCACCAATCTTGATGATTCTTTCATATGATGATCAGTACACAAATACCACTTGGCTCACCATATTTCGTTCTTATAGATTAAACCATTCATTTGCAGTCACACTTTTAATCTTTAGGTTTCACTCTGCTTTTTCCTATATGGATACATGTAGTTGGAACTCCAAATCAAACACGGTTTGTGCTAGCTCTTTGAAACTTGACACAATAATGTAGTTCTAAGTTCTCTTGTGATGGTTTGTTTCTTACTGATGTATCCCTAAGCAGAGACTGGTGCAAATCAGTTTCATTGAAAGGGTTTACCAAGCTTCCAAAAAACTACGAGTTTCCCGAAATTTCACCAAATATATTCAAACCCAATCTTGATGATAGTTTCAGGTAATGATCAGTACACCATTCCCACGTGGCTCACCAAACTTTGTTCTTCTATATTGAAGCATTCATTTACAGTAAGAGTTTAAATTTTAAGGTCTCACTCTTTTCTCCTATATGGATACATGTAGGTAGAACTCTAAATCAAACACGGTTTGTGCTAGCTCTTTGAAACTTGACACAATAAATTATTTCCAAGTTCTCTCACTATGGTTTGTTTCCTACTGATGTAGACATAAGCAGAGACTGGCGCAAATCACTTTCATTGAATGGGGTTGCCAACCTTCCAAAAAATTATGAGTTTCCTGAAATTTCAGCAAATATATTCAAACCCAATTTTGATGATACTTTCAGGTAATAATCAGTACACCAATCCCACGTGGCTCACAAAATTTCGTTCTTCTAGATTGAAGCATTCATTTACAGTAAGAGTTTAAATTTTTAGGTTTCACTCTGTTTCCTCCTATATGGATACATGTAGTTGGAACTCTAAATCAAACATGGTTTGTGCTAGCTCTTTGAAACTTGACACAATAAAGTATTGCAAGTTCTATATTAATGGTTTGTTTCCTATTTATGTAGTCCTAAGGAGAGACTGGCGAAAATCACTTTCATTGGAAAGGGTTGCCTAGCTTCCAAAACAAAAAGGGTTGCCTAGCTTCCTGAAATCTCATCAAATATTTTTTCAATCAATCTTGATGATACTTTCTGGTACTGATCAGTACACCAATCCAACTTAGCTCACCAAATTTTGTTCTTCTAGTATAAAGCGTTCGTTTGCAAAAACACTTTTAATTTTTAGGTTTCACTCTGTTTTCTCTTATATGGATACAGGTAGTTGAAACTCTAAATAAATGACGGTTTGTGCTAGCTCTGTGAAACTTAACACAGTGAAGTAGTTCCAAGTTGTATCTCTATGTTTTGTTTCCTCTTGAAGTAGCCCTAATCAGAGACTGGCGAAAATCACTTTCCTTGAAAGGGGTTTTCAACCAACCAAAAAAACTACAAGTTTCCTGAAATCTTAGCAAATATTTTCAAACCCCATCTTGATGATTCTTTCAGGTAATGATCAGTACACCAATCCCACTTGGCTGACCATATATTGTTCATATAAGTTAAACCGTTCGTTTGCAGTAACTGTTTGAATTTTTAGGTTTGACTCTGTTTTCTCCTTTATGGATACATATATTTGGCAATCTAAATGAAACACAGTTTGTGCTAGCTCTTTGAAACTTGACACAATAAAGTAGTTCCAAGATCTATCTCTATGGTTTGTTTCCTGTTGATGTAGCCCTAAGCAGAGACTAACGAAAATCACTTTCATTGAAAGGAGTTGCTAAGCTTCCAAAAAAATACTAGTTTCCTGAAATCTCAGCAAATATTTTTTCACCCAATCTTTTTTTTTTACAGAGTAAATACTTTATTTTTTATTGCTTGTTCAAAACATTACATAGTTCTTGATATATCATATTTCACACTTTGATTCAAGTGGGTTATGAACTCCCATTTTTACCCCATATACAGATTGCAGAGTCACATCAGTTACACTTCCACTGATTTACATATTGACATACTCATGTCTGTTGTATTCTGCTGCCTTTCCTATCCTCTACTATCCCCCCTCCCCTCCCCTCCCCTCCCCTCTTCTCTCTCTACCCCCTCTACTGTAATTCATTTCTCCCCCTTGTATTATTTTTGCCTTTCCCCTCACTTCCTATTGTATGTAATTTTGTATAACCCTAAGGGTCTCCTTCCATTTCCAAGCAATTTCCCTTCTCTCTCCCTGTCCCTCCCACCTCTCATCCCTGTTTAATGTTAGTCATCTTCTCAAGCTCTTCTTCCCTACTCTGTTCTTAGTTACTCTCCTTATATCAAAGAAGACATTTGGCTTTTTTTTTTTAGGGATTGGCTAGCTTCACTTAGCATAATCTGCTCTAATGCCATCCATTTCCCTCCAAATTCTATAATTTTGTCATTTCTTAATGCAGAGTAATACTCCATTGTGTATAAATGCCACAGTTATCGATGTTCATAGCAGTACAATTCACAATAGCAAGACTGTGGAAGCAACCTAGATGCCCTTCAATAGATGAATGGATAAAAAATGTGGCATTTTCACCCAATCTTGATGATACTTTCAGGTAATGATCTGTACACCAATCCTACTTGGAACACTGAATTTAGTTCTTCTAGGTTAAACCGTTCATTTGCAGTAACCATTTGAATTTTTAGGTTTCACTCTGTTTTCTCCTATATTGATAGACATATTTGGAACTCTAAATAAAAGACAGTTTGTGCTAGCTCCCTGAAACATAACAAAACAAAGTAGTTCTACGTTCGCTCTCTACGTTTTGTTCCCTCTTGAAGTAGCCCTAAGCAGAGACTGGCCAAAATCACTTTCATTGAAAGGGTTTGCCAAGCACCCAAAAAAACTACGAGTTTCCTGAAATCTCAGCAAATATTTTTTTCACCCAATCTTGATGATGCTTTCAGGTAATGATCAGTACACCAATCCCACTTGTCTCACCAAATTTCTTTCTTCTATATTGAAGCGTTCCTTTGCAGTAACAGTTTTAATTTTTAGCTTTCACTCTGTTTTCTCCTATATGGATACATGTAGTTGGAAATCTAAATCAAACACGGTTTGTGCTAGCTCTTTGATACTTGACACAATAAAGTGGTTCTATGTTCTCTCTCTATGGTTTGTTTCCTCTTGAAGTAGCGCTAAGCAGAGACTTGCCATAATCACTTTCATTGAAAGGGGTTGCCAAGCTTCCGTAAAACTACGAGTTTCCTGAAATCTCAGCAAACATTTTTTCACCCAATCTGGATGATACTTTCAGGTAATGATCAGTACACCTATCCTACTTGGTTCACCAAATTACCTTTTTCTAGGTTAAACCGTTCATTTGCAGTAATAATTTGAAATTTTGTGTTTCACTCTGTTTTCTCCTATATGGATAGATGTAGTTGGAACTCTAAATAAAACATGGTATTTGCTACCTCGTTGAAACTTGACACAAAAAAAGTAGTTCCAAGTTGTATCTCTATGGTTTGTTTCCTATTGATGTAGCCCTAAACAGAGACTTGCGAAAATCACTTTCATTGAAAGGGGTGGCCAAGCTTCCCAAAAAACTATGAGTTTCCTGAAATCTCAGCAAATATTTTTTCACCCAATGGGGATGATACTTTCAGTAAATGATCAGTACCAATCCCACTTGGCTCACCAAATTTCGTTATTCTAGGTTGAAGCGTACGTTTGGAGTAACAGTTTTATTTTTTTTATTGGGTGTTCAAAACATTACATAGTTCTTGATATATCATATTTCACACTTTGATTCAAGTGGGTTATGAACTCCCATTTTTACCCCATATACAGGTTGCAGAGTCACATCAGTTACACTTCCACTGATTTACATATTGACATACTCATGTCTGTTGTATTCTGCTGCCTTTCCTATCCTCGACTATCCCCCCTCCCCTCCCCTCCTCTCCCCTCTTCTCTCTCTACCCCCTCTACTGTAGTTCATTTC
Organism: Spermophilus dauricus; assembly: GCA_002406435.1. Classification (NCBI taxonomy): domain Eukaryota; kingdom Metazoa; phylum Chordata; class Mammalia; order Rodentia; family Sciuridae; genus Spermophilus; species Spermophilus dauricus. Next base: position 955,415 of record KZ294903.1, on the reverse strand, counting down.
TCCCCCTTGTATTATTTTTCCCTTTCCTCTCACTTCCTCTTGTATGCAATTTTGTATAACCCTAAGGGTCTCGTTCCATTTCCAAGCAATTTCCCTTCTCTCTCCCTGTCCCTCTCACCTCTCATCCCTGTTTAATGTTAGTCATCTTCCCATGCTCTTATTCCCTACTCTGTTCTTAGTTATTCTCCTTATATCAAAGAAGACATTTGGCATTTGTTTTTTAGGGATTGGCTAGCTTCACTTAGCATAATCTGCTCTAATGCCATCCATTTCCCTCCAAATTCTATAATTTTGTCATTTCTTAATGCAGAGTAATACTCCATTGTGTATAAATGCCACATTTTTTTTATCCATTCGTCTATTGAAGGGCATCTAGGTTGCTTCCACAGTCTTGCTATTGTGAATTGTACTGCTATGAACATCGATGTAGCAGTGTCCCTGTAGCATGCTGTTTTTAGGTCTTTAGGGAATAGACCCAGAAGGGGAATAGCTGGATCAAATGGTGGTTCCATTCCCAGCTTTCCAAGAAATCTCCATACTGCTTTCCAAATTGGCTGCACCAATTTGCAGTCCCACCAACAATGTACAAGTGTACCCTTTTCCCCACATCCTCGCCAGCACTTGTTGTTGTTTGACTTCATAATGGCTGCCAATCTTACTGGAGTGAGATGATATCTTAGGGTGGTTTTGATTTGCATTTCTCTGACTGCTAGCGATGGTGAGCATTTTTTCATGTACTTATTGATTGATTGTATGTCCTCCTCTGAGAAGTGTCTGTTTAGGTCCTTGGCCCATTTGTTGATTGGGTTATTTGTTATCTTATTGTCTAATTTTTTGAGTTCTTTGTATACTCTGGATATTAGGGCTCTATCTGAAGTGGGAGGATTAAAGATTTGTTCCCAGGATGTAGGCTCCCTATTTACCTCTCTTATTGTTTCTTTTGATGAGAAAAAATAATTAGTTTGAGCAAGTCCCATTTGTTGATTCTAGATATTAATTCTTGTGCTATGGGTGTCCTATTGAGGAATTTGGAGACCAACCCCACAGTATGTAGGTGGTAGCCAACTTTTTCTTCTATCAGATGTCTTGTCTCTGGTTTGATATCAAGCTCCTTGATCCATTTTGAGTTAACTTTTGTGCATGGTGAGAGAAAAGGATTCAGTTTCATTTTGTTGCATATGGATTCCCAGTTTTCCCAGCACCATTTGTTGAAGATTTGTTGAAGTAACAGTTTTTTGAATTTTCAGGTTTCACTTTGTTTTCTCCTATATTGATATATGTATTCGGAACTCTAAATCAAAGACGGTTTGTGCTAGCTCCGAGAAACTTGACACAATAAAGTAGTTCTGAGTTCTCTCTCTATAGTTAGTTTCCTCTTTAAGTAGCCCTAAGCAAAGACTGTAGAAAAACACTTTCATTGAAAGGCTTGCCAAGCTTCCAAAATACTACGAGTTTCCTGAAATATCAGCCAATATTTTTTCACCCAATCTTGATGATACTTTCAGATAATGATCAATACACAAATCCCACTTGGCTCACCAAATTTCGTTCTTCTAAGTTAAACCATTCATTTGCAGTAACAGTTTGAAATTTTAGGTTTCACTCTGCTTTCTCCTATATAAATAGATGAATTCAGAACTCTAATTCAAATATTGTTTGTTGTAGCTCTTTGAAACTTGACAAAATAAAGTAGTTCTCCTTTTTGTCTCTATGGATTGTTTCCTCTTGAAGTAGCCCTAAGCAGAGACTGGCGAAAAGCAATTTCATTGAAAGGGGTTGCCAAGCTTCCAAAAAACAAATTTCTTGAGATATCAGCAAATATTTTTTACACACTCTTGATGATACTTGGTGTTAAAGATCAGTACAGCAACCCCACTTGGCTAACCAAATTTTGTTCTTCCAGTTTGAAGCTTTTGTTTGCAGTAACAGTTTGAATTTCCATGTTTCACTCTGTTTTCTCCTATATAGATAGATGAATTTGGAACTCTAAATCAAACATGGTTTGTACTAGCTCTTTTAAACTTGACAAAATGAAGCAGTTCTCAGTTTTGATTCTATGGATTGTTTACTTTTGATGTAGCCCTAAGCAGAGACTGGAGAAAAACACTTTCATTTTAAAAAGTTTCCAAGCTTCCAAATACTACAATTTTCCTGAAATCTCAGCAAATATTTTCTCAATCACTCTTAATGATACTTGGTTGTAATTATCAGTACACCAATCCCAATTGGGAAAACTAATTTTGTTCTTCTAAGTTGAAGCGTTTGTTTGCAGTAACAGTTTGAAATTTTAGGTTTCACTCTGTTTTCTCGTATATAGATAGATGAATTGGGAACTCTAAATCCAACATGGTTTTAGTAGCACTTCGAAACTTGGAAAAATAAAGTAGTTCTCAGACTTGTCTCTGTAATTTGTATCCTCTTGAAATAGCCCTAAGCAGATTGGAATAAATCACTTTCCTTAAAAGGGGTTGCCAAGCTTCCAAAAAACTACAAGTTTCCTGAAAAATCAGCAAATATTTCTCACGCAATCTTGATGATACTTGGTAGTAATGATCACTACACTAAGCCCACTTGGCCGTTCAAATTTCGTTTTTCCAAGTTGAAGCGTCCACTTGCTTTAAAAGTTTGAATTTTTAGGTTTCACTCTGTTTTCTCCTTTATAAAGAGATGAATTGGGAACTCTAAATCCAACATGGTTTGTAGTAGCTCTTTGAAACTTGATAAAATAAAGTAGTTCTCAGTTTTTTTCTCTATGGTTTTTGCCTCTTGAAGAAGCCCGAAGCAGAAACTGGCAAAAAAAGCTTTCATTTAAAAGGGTTGCCAAGATTCCAAAAACTACGAGAGTCCTGAAATATCAGCAAATATTTTCTCACCCCATATTCATGACACTTGGCAGTAATGATCAGTACACTAAGCCCACTTGGCCACCCAAATTTCGTTTTTCTAGATTGAAGGGTTCGTTTGCAGTAACAGTTTGATTTTTTAGGTTTCACTCTGTTTACACATACATAGATAGATGAATTTGGAACTCCAAATCCAACATGAAATGTAGTAGCTCTTTGAAAACTGACAAAATAAAGTAGTTCTCAGTTTTTTCTCTACGGTTTCTTTCCTCTTGAAGTAGCCCTAAGCAGAAACTGGCAAAAAACACTTTCATTGAAAGGGGTTGCCAAGCTTCCAAAAACTATGAGTTTCCTGAAATATCAGCAAATATTTTCTCACCCAATCTTGATGATACTTGGCAGTAATGATCAGTACCCTAAGCCCACTTGGCCGCCCACATTTTGTTTTTCTTGGTTGAAGCATTTGTTTGCAGTAACTGCTTGAATTTTTAGGTTGCACTCTGTTTTATTCTATATAGATACATGAATTTGGAACTCTAAATATAACATCATTTGTAGTAGCTCGTTGAATTTTGACAAAATAAAGTAGTTGTCAGTTTTGTATCTATGCTTTGTTTCCTCTTGAAGTATCCATAAGCAGAGACTGGCTTAAAACACTTTCAATGAAAGGGGTTGCCAAGCTTCCAAAAACTACGAGTTTTCTGAAATATCAACAAATATTTTTTCACCCAATCTTGATGATACTTGGTGGTAATGACCAGTACACCAATCCCACTAGGCTCACCAAATTTTGTTCTTCTAGGTTGATGTGTTCATTTGAACTAACAGTTTGAATGTTTAGGTTTCACACTGTTTTCTCCTATATAGATAGATGAATTAAGACCTCTAAATCCAACGTGGTTTGTACTAGCTCTTTGAAACTTGAGAAAATAAAGTAGTTCTCAGTTTTTTCTTCAATTTTTTTTTTCCACTTGAAGTAGCCCTAAGCAGAGACTGGCAAAAAACACTTTCATTGAAAGGGGTTGCCCAGCTTCCAAAAACCACGAGTTTCCTGATATATCAGAAAACACTTTTTCACCTAATCTTGATGACACTTGGTGGAAATTATCAGTACACTAACACCATTAATTTGGCTCCTAAAATTTCATTCTTCCAAGTTGTAGCGTTCCTTTGCACTAGCAGTTTGAATTTTTAGGTTTCACTTTTTTTCTCTTATATAGATAGAAAAATTTGGAACTCTAAGTCCAACATGGTTTCTAGTAGCATTTTGAAACTTGACAAAATAAAGTAGTTCTCAGATTTGTCTCTATGGTTCGCTTCCTATTGAAGTAGCCCTAAGCAGAGTCTGGCAAAAAACACTTTCATTGAAAGGGGTTGCCAAGCTTCCCAAAACTACAAGTTTCCTGAAATATCAGCAAATATATTCTCACCCAATCTTGATGATACTTGGCAGTAATTATCAGTACACTAAGCCCACTTAACCCTCCAAATTTCATTTTTCTAGATTGAAGCATTTGTTTGCAGTAGCAGTTTGTATTTTTAGGTTTCACTTTGTTTACACCTATACAGATAGATGAAAAGGGAACTCTAAATCCAAGGTGGTTGGTAGTAGCTCTTTGAAATTTGACAAAATAAATTGTTCTCAGTGTTGTCTCTATGGTGTGTTTCCTCTTGAAGTAGCCCTAAGCAGAGACTGGCAAAAAACACTTTCATTGAAAGGGGTTGTCAAGCTTCCAAAAACCTGGGGGTTTCCTGAATTCTCTGCAAATATTTTTCCCACAATCTTGATAATAATTGATGGTAATGATCAGTACACCAATCCCACTTGGCTAACCAAATTTCGTTCTTCTTTGTTGAAGCGTTCATTTGCAGTAACAGTTTAAATTTTTAGGTTTCACTCTGTATTCTCCTATATAGATAGATGAATTTGGAACTCTAAATCCAACATGAATTGTAGTAGGTCTTTGAAAATTGAAAAAATAAAGTAGTTCTCAGTTTTGTCTCTATGGTTTCTTTCCTCTTGAAGTAGCCCTAAGCAGAAACTGGCAAAAACACTTTCATTGAAAAGGGTTGCCAACTTCCAAAAACTACGAGTTTCCTGAAATATCAGCAAATATATTATCACCCAATCTTGATAATACTTGGCAGTAATGATCAGTACACTAAGCCCACTTAACCCCCCAAATTTCGTTTCTCTAGATTCAAGTGTTCTTTTGCAGTAACAGTTTGAATTTTTAGGTTTCACTCTATTTACACTTATACAGATAGATGAAATGGGAATTCTAAATCCAACGTGGTTTATAGTAGCTCTTTGAAATTTGACAAAATAAAGTGGTTCTCAGTGTTGTCTCTAAAGTTTGTTTCCTCTTCAAGTAGCCCTAAGCAGAGACTGGCAAAAAACACTTTAATTGAAAGGGGTTGCCAAGCTTTTTAAAAACTATGAGTTTCCTGAAATATCAGCAAATATTTTCTAACCCAATCTTGATGATACTTGGTGGAAATGATTAGTACACTAAGCCCATTAATTTGGCTCCAAAAATTTCATTCTTCCAAGTTGAAGTGTTCGTTTAAAATAACAGTTGGAATTTCTAGGTTTCACTGTGTCTTCTCCTATATAGATAGATGAATTGGGAACTCTAAATATAACATGGTTTGCAGTAACTCCTCGAAGCTTCACAAATAAAGTAGTTCTCAGTTTTGATTCTATGGAATGTTTCCTCTTGAAGTAGCCCTAAGCAGATTGGCGGAAATCACTTTCATTGAAAGAAGTTCCCAAGCTTCCAAAAAACTATGAGTTTCCTGAAATCTCAGCAAGTATTTACTCACCCACACTTGATGATACTTGGTGGTAATGAACAGTACACTAATCCCACTTGGCTAATGAAATTTCGGTCTTCTATGTTGAAGCATTTTTTTTGTTTGTTTGTTTGTTTGTTTGTTTTTTTGAAGTAACAGTTTGAATTTTTAGGTTTCACTCTGTTTTCTCCTATATAGATAGATGAATTTGTAACTCTAAATCCAACATGGTTTGTAGTAGCTCTTTGATACTTGACAAAATAAAGGAGTTCTCAGTTTTGTCTCTATGCTATCTTTTTTCTTGAAGTAGCCCTAAGCAGGAACTGGCGAAAAACACTCTCATCTAAAGGGATTGCCAAGCTTCAAACAACTACGAGTTTCCTGAAATCTCTGCAAATATTTTTTCACCCAATCTTGATGATACTTGGTGGTATTGATTAGTATACCAATCCCACTTGGCTAACCAAATTTCGTTCTACTAGCTTGAAGTGTTCGTTTGCAGTAACGGTTTGAATTTTTAGGTTTCACTCGGTTTTCTTCTATATAAATAGATGAATTTGGAACTGTAAATCCAACATGGATGGTTGTAGCTCTTTGAAACTTGACAAAATAAAGTTGTTCTCAGTTTTGTCTATTTTTTTTTTTTTTTTTTCCTCTTGAAGTAGCCGTAAATAGAGACTGGCGAAAAACACTTTCATTGAAAGGGGTTGCGAAGCTGCAAAAAACTACGAGTTTCGTGAAATCTCCGCAAATATTTTTTCTCCCAATCTTGATGATACTTGGCAGTAATGATCAGTACAATGAGCCCACCAGGCCCCCCCAAATTTTGTTTTTTATAGAATGAAACTTTTGTTTGCAGTAACAGTTGGAAATTTTAGGTTTCACTCTGTTTTCTCCTATATGGATAGATGAATTGGGAACTCTAAATACAACATGGTTAGTAGTAGCTTTTTGAAAATTGAGAAAATAAACTAGTTCTCAGTTTTGTCTCTATGGTTTGTTTACTATTGAAGTAGCCCTAAGTAGAGATTCGCGAAATGCACTTTCATTGAAAGGGGTTGCCAAGCGTCCAAAAACCTATGAGTTTCCTGAAATATCAGCAAATATTTCTAAACCAATCGTGATGATACCTGGCAGTAATGATCAGTACACTAAGCCGACTTGGCCCCCCAAATTTCATTTTTCTAGATTGAAGCGTTCGTTTGCAATAACCGTTTGAATTTTTAGGTTTCATTCTGTTTACTGCTATATAGATAGATGAATTCGGAACTCTAAATTCAACATGGTTTGTAGTAGCTCTTTGAAATTTGACAAAATAAAATAGTTCGCAGAGTTTTCTCAATGGTTTAATTCCTCTTGAAGTAGCCCTAAGTAGAGACTGGCAAAAAAACACTTTCATTGAAAGAAGTTCCCAAGCTTCCAAAAAACTAGTAGTTTCCTGAAATCTCCTCAAGTATATTTTCACCCAATCTTGATGATACTTGGTGGTAATGATCAGTACACCAATCTCACTTTGGTAACCAAATTTTGATTTTCTAGATTGAAACTTTCGTTTGCAGTAACAGTTTGACATTTTAGGTTTCACTCTGTTTTCTCCTATATAGATAGATGAATTGGGAACTCTAACTCCAACATGGTTTGTAGTATCTATTTTGAAACTTGACAAAAAAAAAGTAGTTCTCAGTTTTGTCTCTACGGTTTGTTTCCTTTTGAAGTAGCCCTAAGCAGAGACTGGGGAAAAACACTTTCATTGAAATGGGCTGCAAATCTTCCAAAAACTATGAGTTTCCTGAAATCTCCACAAATATTTTTTAACCCTACCTTAATGATACTTGGTGGTAATGATCACTACACCAATCCCACTTGGCTAACCCAATTTCGTTTTTCTTGGTTGAAGCATTCTTTGCAGTAACAGTTTGAATGTTTAGGTTGCACTCTCTTTTCTCCTATATAGATAGGTGAATTCGGAACTCTAAATCCAACATGGTTTGTAGTACCTCTTTGAAACTTGACAAAATAAAGTAGTTCTCAGTTTTGTTTATATGGTTTGTTTTCTCTTGAAGTAACCCTAAGCAGAGACTGGCGAAAAACACTTTCATTGAAAGGTGTTGCCAACCTTCCAAAAAACTAATTTCTTGTAATATCAGCAAATATTTTTTTACACACGCTACATGATACTTGCTGGTATAGATCAGTACATCAACCCCACTTGGCTGACCAAATTTCTTTTTTCTAGGTTGGAGCGTTCATTTTCAGTAACAGTTTGAATTTCTAAGTTTCACTCGGTTTTCTCCTATGTAGATAGATGAATTTGGAACTCTAAATCCAACATGCTTTTTTATGTTGTCCCATATCTCTTGGATATTTCTCTCGTGGTTTTTAACCAGCCTATCTGTGTTGGCTAGACTCTTTTCAAGATGATATATTTTGTCTTCATTATCTGAAGTTCTGGCTTCTACTTGCTCCATTCTATTAGTGAGAATAAACTCATTTGAGTTTTTAATTTGGTTTATAATTTCCTTCACTTCTAAGATTATTGTTTGATTCTTTTTTATAAACTCTATCTCCTGATACAGGTGCTTAACTTCTTCTTTTATTTGTTTATGTAATTCATTCTCAATGTGTTCTTTCGCTGCTTGAATTTGCTGTCTCGTATCCTCTTTAAGGTTCTGTTCCATCTGTGTAAGGTGTTCCTTGAGCTCTTTGTATGACCATTTTTCTGATGACTCTAAGTCCTCCTGAATATTTAGGCTATCCTGCATTGTTTGTACTCCTTTTCTTCCTTGCCTTTTGAAGCTGCTCATGTTGCTTCTTGTTCTGTTTGACTGTTGAGCTATTGTTTACTCCTATAAATTTATTTGATGCTTGGGATGAAAGGTATTAGAAGGGAAGGGAGGAGGTCACTAAAGAGAATGAGAGTAAGCAGGTAGAATTCAAGGAAGGGGGAATAAGAAAATTGAAAAGAAATGTAAAGACAGAAGAAAAGAAGGAAAGAGAGAGAAAGATAGAGAATTAAAAAGAATTTAAGGGCAAATAATTATAATAGAAATGAGAGATGAAGTTTAAAAATGGAATAAAATAAGATAAGATAAAATGGATTAAAAATATCATTTAAAAAGACAGCAAAAAAAATTAAAAAAAAATAAAAATAAAAAAATTTAAAAAATTAAAAGAAAAAAAAAAAAAGAAAAGAAAAAAAAAATTTATAAATGCAGTCCTAGAGTGCGATTAACTGTTCTTCCAGTAGATGGCACTGTGGCCACCGGGCCAAGTTCCTCCTCTCAGTGGTCGCGATTCAATCTCTGTGCAGCAGATCTTCCTCCTGGACTGGGCGGGTCTCCACTCCTGCTAATCGCCGTGTGGGCGGGGCCTGTCGCAAAGCCCGGAGGGGGTCGTTTGCGGCGCTGGGCTGGCAGTTTGGAGATGG
>KZ294903.1:814762-943648 GCA_002406435.1 Spermophilus dauricus | reverse complement strand
CGACATTGTAAAAGCTATCTATGCTAAGCCTCAGGCTAGCATCATTCTGAATGGAGAAAAATTGAAGACATTCCCTCTAAAATCTGGAACAAGACAAGGATGCCCGCTCTCACCACTTCTGTTCAACATAGTTCTCAAAACACTGGCCAGAGCAATTAGACAGACGAAAGAAATTAAAGGCATAAAAATTGGAAAAGAAGAACTTAAATTATGACTATTTGCAGATGACATGATACTATACCTAGAAGACCCAAAATGCAAATTGGTTCGGCCACTTTGGAAAGCAGTATGGAGATTCCTGGGAAAGCTGGGAATGGAACCACCATTTGACCCTGCTATTGCCCTTCTCGGACTATTCCCTGAAGACCTTAAAAGAGCGTACTACAGGGATACTGCCACATCAATGCTCATAGCAGCACAATTCACAATAGCTAGACTGTGGAAACAACCCAGATGCCCTTCAATGGATGAATGGATTAAAAAAATGTGGCATCTATACACCATGGAGTATTACGCAGCACTAAAAAATGACAAAATCATGGAATTCGCAGGGAAATGGATGGCACTAGAGCAGATTATGCTTAGTGAAGCTAGTCAATCCCTAAAAAACAAATACAAAATGACTTCTTTGATATAATGAGAGCAATTAAGAATAGAGAAGGGAGGAAGAGCAGGAAGAAAAGACTAACAATAAACAGAGACATGAAGGGGGAGGGAAAGGGAAAGAAAAGGGGAATTACATGGAAATGGAGGGAGAGCCTCATTGTTATACAAAAACACATATAAGAGGCTTTGAGGGGAATGGGAAAATAAATAAGGAGAGAAATAAATTACAGTGGATGGGGTAGATAGAGAGGATGGAAGGGGAGGGGAGGGGGGATAGTATAGGATAGAAAAGGTAGCAGAATACAACAGTTACTAATATGGCATTATGTAAAAGTGGGGATGTGTAACTGATATGATTTTGAAATCTGTGTTTGGGGTAAAAATGGGAGCTCATAACTCACTCGAAGCTTATGTAAGAAATATGCTATGTCAAGAGCTTTGTAATGTTTTGAACAACCAATAAAAAAAAAAATAAATCCAACATGCTGTGTAGTAGCTCTTAGAAACTTGACAAAATTAGGTACTTCTCAGTTTTGTCTGTAAGGTTTGTTTCCTCTAGAAGTAGCCCTAAGCAGACACTGGCAAAAAACACTTTCATTGAAAGAAGTTCCCAAGCTTCCAAAAAACTAGGTGTTTCCTGAAATCTCTGCAAATATTTTTTTCACGCAATCTTGATGATATTTGGTGGTAATGATCAGTACACCAATTCTACTTGGCTAACCCAATTTCATTCTTCTAGGTTGAAGCGTTCGTTTGCAGTAACAGTTTCAATTTTTAGGTTTCAGTCTGTTTACTCCTATATATATAGATGAATTTGGAACTCTAAATCCAACGTGGTTTGAAGTAGCTCTTTGAAACTTGACAAAATAAAGTAGTTCTCAGTTTTGTCTCTAGGGTTTGTTTCCTCTTGAAGTAACCTTAAGCAGAGACTGGCGAAAAACGCTTTCATTGAAAGAAGTTCCCAAGCTTCAAAAAAATACGAGTTTCCTGAAATCTCTGCAAATATTTTTTCACGCAATCTTGATGATATTTGGTGGTAATGATCAGTATACCAATCCCACTTGGCTATTGAATTTCGTTCTTCTTACTTGAAGCTTTTGTTTGCAGTATCAGTTTAATTTCTAGGTTTCACTCTGTTTTCTCTTATATAGATAGATTAATTTGGAACTCTAAATCCAACATGGTTTGTAGTAGCACTTTGAAACTTGACAAAATAAACTAGTTCTCAGTTTTGTCCCTATGGTTTCTTTCCTCTTTAAGTAGCCCTAAGCAGAGAGAGGTGAATAACACTTTCATTGAAAGATGTTCCCAAGCTTCCAAAAAATGACGATTATCATGAAATATAAGCAAGAATTTTCTCACCCAAACTTGATGATACTTGGCAGTATTGATCAGTACACTAAGCGCACTTGGCCCCCCAAATTTAATTTTTCTAGATTGAACCTTTAATTTGCAGTAACAGTTTGAAATTTTAGGTTTCACTCTGTTTACTCCTATATAGATAGATGAATTGGGAACTCTAAATGCAGCATGCTTTGTATTAGCTCTATGACACTTGTCAAAAATAAAGTAGTTCTCAGTTTTGTCTGTATGGTTTGTTTCCTCTTGAAGTACCCCCAAGCAGAGACTGGCGAAAAACACCTTCATTGAAAGGGGTTGCAAAGCTTCAAAAAACTACGAGTTTCATGAAATCTCCACAAATATTTTTTCATCCAATTTTGATGATACTTGGTGCTAATGATTAGCACACCAATCCCACTTGGCTAACCCAATTTCGTTTTTCTAGGTTGTAGCATTCGTTTGCTGTAACAGTTTGAATTTACAGTTTTAAGTCTGTTTTCTCCTATATAGATAGGTTAATTCGGAACTCTAAATCCTACATGGTGTGTAGTAGCTCTATGAAACTTGAGAAAATAATGTAGTTCTCAGTTTTGTCTCTATGATTTGTTTCTCTCAAAGTGGCCCTAAACAGAGACTTCTGAAAAACACTTTCATAAAAAGTGGATGTCAAGCTTCCAAAAAACTATGAGTTTCCTGAAATATCAGCAATTGTTTTTACTCAAGCTTCATTATTCTTGCAGTTATGATCAGTACACTAAACACACTTGGCCCCCCAAATTTTGTCCCATTGGGTTGAAGCATTCATTTGCAGTAACAGTTTGAATATTTGGGTTTCACTCTGTTTTCTCCTATATGATGGATGAATTTTGAACACTAAATCTAACATGGTTTGTTGTAGCTCTTTGAAACTTGACAAAATAAATTAGTTCTCAGTTTTGTCTCTGTGCTTTACTTCCTCTTGAAGTAGCCCTAAGCAGAAACTTGCGAAAAACACTCTCTTTGAAAGGGTTTCCCAAGCTTCCAAAAAACTACGAGTTTCCTGAAATTTAAGCAAATATTTTTCCCCCAAATATTGATAAAACTTGGCAGTAATGATCAGTACACTAAGCCCACTTGGCCCCCCAAATTTTGTTCTACTTGTATGAAACGTTTGTTTGCAGTAACTTGGAATTTTTAGGTTTCACTCTGTTTTCTCCTATATAGATAGATGAATTTGGAACTCTAAATCCAACATGTTTTGTAGTAGCCTTTTGAAACTTGACAAAATAAAGTAGTTCTCAATTTTGCCTCTATGGTTTGTTTCCTCTTGAACTAGCCCTAAGCAGAGACTGGCGAAAAACACTTTCATTTAATTGGTTGCCAAGCTTCCAAAAGCTACCATTTTCCTGAAATCTCAGCAAATATTTTTTTCACCCAATCTTGATGATATTTGGCGGTAGTGATCAGTACACTAAGCCCATGTTACCCCCAAATTTCGTTCTTCTAGGTTGAAGCATTCTTTTGCAGTAACAGTTTGAATTTTCAGGTTTCACTCTACTTTCTTTTATATAGATAGATGAATTTGGAACTCTAAATCCAACATGGTTTGTAGTATCCATTTGAAAGTTGACAAAATAAAGTAGTTCTCAGTTTTGTCTCTATGGTTTTGTTCCTTTTCAAGTAGCCATAACTGGAGACTTCTAAAAATAAATTTCATATGAAAGGGGTTGCCAAGCTTAAAAAAACTACGAGTTTCCCGAAATATCAGCAAATATTTTTTCACCCAATCTTGATGATGCTTGGTGATAATGACCACTACAGTAAGCCCACTTGACCCCCAAATATCATTCTTCTAATTTGAAGCTTTCATTCGCAGTAACAGTTTGAATTTTCAGGTTTCACTCTGTTTTCTCCTATATAGATAGATTAATTTGGAACTCTAAATCCAACATGGTCTGTAGTAACACTTTAAAATGTGACAACATAAAGAATTTCTTGTTTTGTCACTATGGTTTTGTTCCTCTTGAAGTAGCCCTAAGCAGACAATGGCAAAAAACACTTTCATTGAAAGGGGTTGCCAAGCTTCCAAAAAACTGAGTTTCCTGAAATATCAGCAAATATGTTTTCACCCAATCTTGATGATACTTGGTCTTAATGATCAGTACACTAAGCCACTTTGCCACCAATTTTTTTCTAGTTTTAAATGGTTGTTTGCAGTAACAGTTTGAAATTTCAAGTTTCACTCTGCTTTTTCCTATATAGATAGATGAAGTTGGATCACTAAATCCAACATGGTTGTAGTAGCTCTTTGAAACTTGACAAAGTAAAGTATTTCTTTTTTTGTCTCTATGGTTTTGTTCCTATTGAAGTAGCCCTAAGCAGAGACTGGTGAAAAACACTTTCATTGAGGCTGACGCCCTGAGGTCAGCTTATCCGAAGACGGGTAAGGACCATATGTAGTATTGGACAACCTAAGGCAGGCACGGTCCCCAAGCCACATGCTTGTTGTTTAAACAGAAAGGGGGAGATGTTGAGAGCCACAGCCAAAGGGGCCCCAGCAAACTTCCAGCTGCTAGCAAACTTCCAGCTGCCAGCTGATGATTGGTTCACAGCAGCCCCAGCAACAACTACCTGATTGGCTCCTCTGCGGTGATGTTCATTGGGCTGTTTCCCTGCCCTTCAGATTGCCAGCTGATGATTGGCTCACAGCGGCCCCAGCAACATCTAGCTGATTGGCTCCTCCACGGAGCTGCTCATTGGGGGACTTCTATGGCTCCGCCCACGCAACCCAGCCAATTGACCTCAAGAGCAGAAGGATTGGGGGAGGTGGAGAGGCTGGTGTGGGGGAGAGAGGCTTGTGGGAAGCCGGTGGTGGCAGTTGGGCTCTGAGGGTTTTTTCCTGAGGAGCTGTTTTGTTTGGCGTGTGTGGTGCTAAAAATAAAGTTAGTTTCTTTTGACAAGTGGCTCCTGAATTGTGCCCAGCCAGACTGTGGCTTGTTGCCAAGCTTCCAAAAAACTACGAGTTTAATGAAATATCAGCAAATTTCATTCAACCAACCTTGATGATACTTGGTGGTATTGATCAGTACTCTAAGCCCACTTGGCCCCCCAAATTTGGTTCTACTAGGTTGAAGCGTTCTCTTGCAGTAAGAGTTTGAATTTTTAGGTTTCACTCTGTTTTCTCCTATATAGATAGATGAATTTGGAACTCTAAATCCAACATGGTGTGTAGTAGCTCTTTGCAACTTTACAAAATATGGTAGTTCTCAGTTTTGTCTGTATGGTTTGTTTCCTCTTGAAGTTCACCTAAGCAGAGACTGGCGAAAAACACTTTCATTGAAAGAAGTTCCCAAGCTTCCAAATAACTAGGAGTTTCCTGAAATATCAACAAATATTTTTTCACGCAATCTTGATGATACTTGGTGGTAATGATCAGTACACCAATCCCACTTGGCTAACCCAATTTCATTCTTCTAGGTTGATGCATTTGTTTGTAGTAACAGTTTCAATTTTTAGGTTTCAATCTGTTTACTCCTATTTAGATAGATGAATTTGAAATCTAAATCCAACGTGGTTTGTAGTAGTTCTTTGAAACTTGACAAAATAAAGCAGTTCTCAGTTTAGTCTCTAGGGTTTGTTTCTTCTTGAAGTAGCCCTAAGCAAAGACTGGCAAAAAACGCTTTCATTGAAAGAAGTTCCCAAGCTTCCAAAAAATACGAGTTTCCTGAAATCTCTGCAAATATTTTTTCATGGAATCTTGATGATATTTGGTGGTAATGATCAGTACACCAATTCCACTTGGCTAACCCAATTTTGTTCTTCTAGCTTGAAGCTTTCGTTTGCAGTAACAGTTTAATTTCTAGGTTTCACTCTCTTTTCTCCTACATAGATAGATTAATTTGGAACTCTAAATCCCACATGGTATGTAGTAGCACTTTGAAACTTGACAAAATAAACTAGTTCTCAGTTTTGTCCCTATGGTTTCTTTCCTCTTGAAGTAGCCCTAAGCAGAGACTGGTGAATAAAACTTTCATTGAAAGATGTTCCCAAGCTTCCAAAAATCGACGAGTATCCTGGAATATCAGCAAGAATTTTCTCACCCAACCTTGATGATACTTGGCAGTATTGATAAGTACACTAAGCCCACTTGGCCCCCAAATTTCATTTTTCTAGATCAAAACTTTCGTTTGCAGTAACAGTTTGAAATTTTAGGTTTCACTCTGTTTACTCCTTTATAGATAGATGAATTGGGAACTCTAAATCCAACATCGTTTGTATTAGCTCTTCGACACTTGACAAAAAAAGGTAGTTATCAGTTTTGTCTCTATGGTTTGTTTCCTCTTGAAGTAGCCCTAAGCAGAGATTGGAGAAAAACACCTTCATTGAAAGGGGTTGCAAAGCTTCAAAAAACTACGTTTCATGAAATCTTCACAAATATTTTTTCACCCAATTTTGATTATACTTGGTGGTAATAATCAGTACACCAATCCCACTTGGCTAACACAATTTCGTTTTTCTAGGTTGATGTGTTCGTTTGCAGTAACTGTTTGAATTTTTAGATTTCACTCTCTTTTCTCCTATATAGATAGATGAATTTGAAACTCTAAATCCAACATGGTGTGTAGTAGCTGTTTGAAACTTTACAAAATAAAATAGTTCTCAGTTTTGTCTCTATGGTGTGTTTCCTCTTGAAGTAGCCCTAAGCAGAGACTGGCAAAAAAACACTTTCATTGAAAGGTGTTGCGAAATTTCAAAAAAACTACGAGTTTCCTGAAATATCAGCAAATATTTTTTCACTCAATCTAGAAGATACTTGGTGTTAGTGAGCAGCACCCCAACCCACTCACCCCCCAAATTTCGTACTTCTATGTTGAAGTCTTCGTTTGCAGTAACAGTTTGAATTTTCAGGTTTCACTCTGTTTTCTCCTGTATATATTGATGAATTTGTAAGTCTACATCCAACATGGTTTTTAGTACCTCTTTGAAACTTGAAAAAATAAAGTAGTTCTCAGTTTTGTCTCTATGGATTGTTTCCTCTTGAAGTAGCCCTATACAGAGACTGGCAAAATACACTTTCATTGAAAGGGGTTGCAAAGCTTCCAAAGAACTATGAGTTTCCTGAAATATCAGCAAATATTTTCTAACCCAATCTTGATGATACTTGGAAGTAATGATCAGTACACTAAGCCCACCTGGCCACCCAAATTTCATTTTTGTAGATTGAAGCATTCGTTTCCAGTAACAGTTTGAAATTTTAGGTTTCATTCTGTTTACTCCTATATAGATAGATGAATTTGGAACTCTAAATCCAACAGGGTGAGTAGTAGCTCTTTGAAACTTGACAAAATAAAGTAGTTCTCAGTTTTGTCTCTATGGTTTTGTTCCTCTTGAAATAGCCCTAAGCAGAGACTGCCAAGAGCACTTTCATTTGAAATGGGTTGCCAATATTCCAAAAATCTACAAGTTTCCTGAAAAATCAGCAAATTTTTTTTCACCCATTCTTGATGATACTTGGCCGTAATGAGCAGTACACTAAACCCACTTGGCCCCCAAAATTTGGTTTCACTACATTGAAACATTCATTTGCAGTAAGAGTTTGAGTTTTTAGGTTTCACTTTGTTTTCTCTTATATACATAGATGAATTTGGAACTCTAAATTCAACCTGGTTTGTAGTAGCTCTTTGAAACTTGACAAAATATAGTAGTTCTCCATTTTGTCTCTGTGCATTTTTTTCCTCCTGAAATAGCCCCAAGCAGAGACGGGCGAAAAACACTTTCATTGAAAGGGGTTGCCAAGCTTCCAAAACTCTACAATTTTCCTGAAATATCAGCAAGTATTTTTTCACCCAATCTTGATGATACTTGGTGGTAATGATCAGTACACTAAGCCCACTTGGCCCCCCAAATTTCGTACTTCCAATTTGAATCTTTCCTTTGCAGTAACAGTTTGAATTTTTAGGTTTCACTCTGTTTTCTCCTATATAGATAGATGAATTTGGAACTCTAAATACAACATGGTTTGTAGTAGCTCTTTGAATCTTGACAAAATAAAGTAGTTCTCAGTTGTGTCTCTATGGTTTGTTTCCTATTGATGTAGTCCTAAGCAGAGACTGGCGAAAAACACTTTTATTGAAAGGGGATGCCAAGCTTTCAAAAAACTACGAGTTGCTTGAAATATCAGCAAATATTTTTTTCACCCAATCTTGATGATACTTGGCAGTAATAATCAGTTCACTACGCCCACTTGGCCCCCAAATTTCATTCTTCTAGGTTGAAGCATTCGTTTTCAGTAACAGTTTGAATTTTCAGGTTTCAGTCTGTTTTCTCTTATATAGATAGATTAATTTGAAATGCTTAATCCAACCTGGTTTGTAGTAGCTCTTTAAAACTTGACAAAATAAAGTAGTTCTCAGTTCTGTCTCTAGGGTTTTGTTCTTCTTGAAGTAGTCCTAAGCGGAGACTGCCGAAAAACACTTTTATATTAAACGGGTTCCTAATTTTCCAAAAAAGTACGATTTTCTTGAAATATTAGCAAATTTTTTCACCCAATCTTGATTATACTTGGCGGTAATGATCAGTACACTAACTTCACTTGGCCCCCCAAATTTCCTTCCACTAGGTTGAAGTGTTTGTTTGCAGTAAGAGTTTGAATTTTTAGGGTTCACACTGTTTTCTTCCTACCTTTTATATTACAACAAACCAAACCTAAACCTTAAACCTAACCGTGTCATTACTCTAAACCTAAACCTAACACTAATTCGTGCCCTGCACCTAAACACTAACTTAACCTAAACTCTAACCCTGACCCTGAATCTAATAATATCCCTAGATCTAAACCTGACCCTAACCAAGAATCTAACCCTTACACTAGAACAAGCCATAAACCTAACTCTGAATCTATCCCTAACTCTAACTCTAGACCTGATTTTAACCCTAGCCCTAATACTATCCCTAACTTTAAAACAAATCCTAGTCCTCATCGTAGCCCTAAACATACCCTTAATCATAACTCTAACCCTAACCCTAGTTCTAAATTAATACTAACCTTCGCATTTCCCTAAACGTAGTTATAACCACATCCTTAGCCTAAACTAAACCCTAACTCTAACCCTAACCCTTGCCTTATTCTTAGCCCTATCAATAACCCTAGATAAAAACCTAACTCTAAATCTAACCCAAACTCGATGCCTAAGATTAATCCTAAAAATTCCCCTAACCCTAGCCCTAACATAACCCTAGCCATAATTTAGCCCTATCCCTAAAACTTACCCTAATCTTAGCCCTATGACTAACTCTAAATCTCACACTAGAACTATCATTCCGTCTCACCCTGTTTCTTCCCATAACCCAAACCCTAGCCATAACCCTAGTACGAATCCTTGCACTATTCTTATCCCTAGCATTAACCTTAGGCAAAATGTAATTCTAAATCTAGCCCTAACCTGAAGCCTAAGCCTACCTCTAATACTAGCCCAAACCATAATACTAATCCTAAAATGAGCCCTAACAATAGTTCTATTTTTTTATTGGTTGTTCACAACATTACAAAGCTCTTGACATATCATAGTTCATACATTAGATTGAAGTGAGTTATGAACCCCCAATTTTACCACAAATGCAGGTTGCAGAATCACGTCGGTTACACATCCACAATTTTACATAATGCCCTATGAGTAATTGTTGTATTCTGCTGCCCTAAAACCAAATTGAACCACAGCTCTAACCCTAACCATTAACCTAAGCCAAACCCTAACCTTACACCTAGACCTAAACCTAGCCCTAATTTGAATTGGAAGCCGAATCCTAAAACTAACCCTGAACCTGACACTGACCCTAACACTTCCAGCTCTAAACATCACCGTAACCCTAAACCTAACCCTAACACTAAACCTAGCATTAAAACCCTAAAACTAGCCCTGATTTTAAACTTTGTATTTGCATTAGCTCTAATCCTGAGCCTAGCCTTAACATAACCCAAAACCTAGCCTGAATCCAAACCTAACCCTAGTTTAAAACTTAACCTAACCCTAATACTAGCCCTAATTATAACCATAACTCTAACCTTAAACTTATCTCTGACTCTATCCATTACCATAACCATAACCATAACCATAATTATAACCCTAGACATAAACCTAACCCTATCCCAAATCCTAACACTTATGTTACACTAAATCTAACCTGAATCATAAACCTAACCCTATCGTTACCCTAACCCTAATCCTAAAACTAATTCAAGCTCAAACTTCAAACCTTAACCTATTATCTCTAACTCTATCCATTACCATAACCATAACCATAATGATAACCCTAGGCATAAACCTAACCCTATCCCGAAACCTAACACTTATGTTACACTAAATAGAACCTGAATCATAAACCTAACCCTATCATTACCCTAACCCTAATCCTAAAACTAATTCAAGCTCAAACTTCAAACCTTAACCTATCTCAAACCCTAACCCAGACCTTAACCCTTATAATACCCCTAGCTCTAAAGTTGACCATAACCCAACAACTAACCCTTAGGCTAGACATAGTCATAAACTTAATCTTAAAACTATCTTTAACCATAATTCTGGACCTGAAATTAGATTTAGCAGTAATCCTAGCCCTAACCCTAAAAACACACCTAGCCCTCATCCTAGCCCTGAACCTAGTCTTAATCATAACCCTAACCCTAGCCCAACACCTTATCCTAATTCTAACCCTCACTCTACCTCTAAACCTAGATATAATGTCATCCCTTACCCTGATATAAACCTAACCCTAACCCCAACCCTAGGCTTTAGCTAAACACAAAACCTAGCCCTAATCCTAGTCCTAATTTAGCTCTATCTCTAACCCTATCCAAACCCTAGCCCTGAGACTAATTCTAAATCTTCCCTTAGCCCTATTCCTAGTTATATCCCTATACAGTACCATAAACCTAACACTAGCCCTATCACTTGCCCTAAAGTTAGTCCCAGCCCTGACCCTAACACTAAATCTAACCTTAAACCTAACACTAACACTATCTCTAATCCTAATGCTAATCATAAATCTAGCCCTAACCCTAATCCTAGCAGTAAACCAAAACTGAAAAATAGCCCTAACCCTAAACCTTAACTTAAACCAAACATAACACTACACCTAGACCTAAACCTAGCCTGAATTCGAGTCCTAAGCCTCAATTTAAAACTAATCCTGACCCTGACTCATATCCTTACACTAACTCTAGCTCTAAACACCGCCCTAAATTCAAACCAAACACTAACATTAACAATGGCCCTAATTTGAGTCTTAACACTAACCATAAAACTAACTCTTACCCTTATTCCTATCCTAACAAGAACCGTAGCTATAAATATTACCCTAACCTTAAACCTAAACCTGCCACTCAACCTACCCCTACCTCTAACTCTAAAACTAACCATAATGCTAACCCTAGTTCTTACATTAGATGTTGCACTAATCCTAGCCCTAATCATAGCACAAAACAAGTCCTAAACTGAGCCCTAAACCTAGCTTTAACTCTTACTCTAATCCTAACCATAGCCCTGACCCTAGATCTAAATCAATCACTTACCCTAAGTGAAACCCTAAACCTAAGAGTAACCCTAGACCTACCCCTAGTCCTTATACTAACCAAAACCCTAACCCTATTAATAGTCCTAACCCTAGCCTTCATTTTAGCTCTAACACTATCCCAAAACCTAACCCTAACCCTGACCCTCATTCTGACCCTAACACTAAACCTAGGTCTATCCCTAACCCCACCCCTAACCCAAAATTTAGCATAATCCTATCCCTAGACCTAACTCTGAACCTAACTCTCAGCCTATCCCTAATCATAGCTCAGAACCTAACCCTTACACTAAACATAACCCTAAACCTAATTCTAGTTCTAACCCTCACCTTAACCCTAACATAAAACATAATCCTAACAATAACCCCAGCCCTAACCTTAACTCTAACTGTATCCATTACCCTAAAAATAACCCTTACCATAATGCTAACCCTAGGCTTAACCCTAACCCTATCGCTTTTCCCAAACCTATCAATTACCCTAAACGTACCCTGAAGTGTAAACCTAACCCAATAATTAAGTGCTAACCCTAACACTAATGCTAATTCAAGCCCTAATCTAACCTCAAACCTAAACCCTAACACTGACCTTCACCCTAATAATTCCGCTAGCTCTAAACCTGACTCTTACCCTACCTAATCCTTACACTAGACCCAGCCATAAACCTACCCCTAAAACTATTCCTAACCTTAACCCTATACCTGACATTAACCCTATCCTTAATCCTAGCCCTAACCCTAACACAAACCCTAGCCCTTATCCTAGCCGTTAACATAGCCTTAATTTTATCCCTAACCCAAACTCTAGGCCTAAATGTAACATTAACCCTAGCCCTAATCTTAGACCTAATTTAGCCCTATTCCTAACCCTAACTCTACCCAAAGACTAACTCTAACTCTCACCCAAACCCTAATACTAGTTCTAACTCTATCTTTTACTTGAACCCTAATCCTAGTCCTAACCCTTGGTGTAACCCAAGCCCTATTCATAGTGCCGGCCATAACCTTAGATATAACCCTAACCATAAATCTAACCCTAAACTGAAACCTAACACTAGCCCTAACACTAATGCTAATCCAAAAACTAGCTCTAACCCTAGATCTAGCCTTAAAACAAAACTGAGTCATAGTTATAACCCTAAACTCTAATCTAAACCAAACCCTAACCCTACACCTAGCTTTAACAATATCCCTATTTCTAGTCCTAACCATAAACCAAAAACTAACCCTGACCCTGACTCTGAACCTAAGACTAACCCTGGCTCTAAATATCAACATCACCATAAACCTCAACCTAACACTAGACCTAGACCTAACTAACCCTGTAATTAGTGATAATCATAACCCTACTTTATACATTAACCATATCCTTAATCCTAGCCCTGAAGTAACCAAAAACCTAGCCTTAATCCTAGTCCTAAACCTAGGTTTAACCCTAAAATTAAACGTAACCCTAACCCAAAACTAGCAAAAATCCTATACATAACCCTAGGCCTAACCTTAGGTCTAAACCTATCCATTACCCTACCAATAACCCTAACCCTTAAGCTAACCCTAGGCCTAACCCTAACCCTATCCATTACACTGAACCAAACCTAAACCCTAAAACTAACCCTGTCATTACCCTAAACCTAAACCCTAACCTAACCCAAACCCTAACCCTAACCCTGACCCTAAAATCACCCTAGATAAAAACCTGAATCTTACCCTAAACCTAATCCTTACAATGGAACAAGCCATAAATCTAACACTAAATCAGCCCTAACTTTAACCCTCAACCTGACATTAGCCCTAGACCTAGTACTATCCCTAAACCTAACACAAACCCTAAACCTCATCCTAGCCATAAACCTAGCCTTAATCATAACCCTAACCCTAACTAAGCCCTAACTCTAATACTAACACTTTTCCCAGCCCTAAACCTAGCCAAAACCACATTCCTTACTCTAAACGTAAAACGAACTCTAACCCTAACCCTTGTCATCACAATTGCCCTATCCTTAACCGTAGCTTTAACACCAGATTGAAACATAACTTTAAATCTAAACATAACTGATGCCTAAACCTAAAATTAGCCTTAACCCTGATGCTAATTCTAAAACTAGCCCTAACCCTAGCCCTAACACTAACCCTAGCCGTAATTTAGCCCTATCCCTATCCTTAACCCTAACCCTAGCCCTAAGAATAACTCTAACTCTCACATTGGCCCTATCACTCATTCTAATCCTATACCTTCCCATAAAACTAACCCTATCCCAAATCCTAGTCCTAATCCTTACCCTATTATTACCCCTAGCCTTAAACTTAGATAAAATCTAACTCTAAATTTAACCCTAAATCGCAGCCTAAGCATAAATCTAAGACTAGCCCTAACCTTAAAACTAATGCTAAAAATTTTACTAACCCTAAACTTAGCCCTAAAACCAAACCAAGCCAAAGCTCTAACCCTAACCCTTAACCTAATTGAAGCCCTAACCCTGTACCTACCACTAACCCCAGCCCTAATTCAAGATTTTAGCCCAACCCAAAAACTAACCCAGACCCTTACTCTGACACTAACACTAACCTGAGATCTAAACATCACCCTAACCCTAAACCTAAACCTAACAGTAAACCTAGCCCTAAAACACTAATATTAGCCATAATCATAAACCTAGTAATTGCATTAGCCATAACCCTAACCCTGCACTAACTTAACCCAAAACCTAGCCCTAATCATAAGCATAAACCTAGCCCTAAACTTATTTCCAACTCTATCCATTACCATAACCCTCACCATAACACTAATGCTAATTCAAACATTACCTTTAAACCTTAACCTGTCAAAAACCCTAACCCAGAACTTGACTCTAATAATACTCCTAGCTCTAAACCTGAAGCTAAACCTAAACCTAAACCTTACACTAGACATACCCATAATCCTAAACCTAAAAATATATTTAACCATAATTCTGGACCTGAAATTAGCCCTAGCACTAATCCGAGCCCTAACCCCCCCCCCAAAAAAAAACCCTAGCCCTCATCCTAGCCCTAAATCTAGGCTTAAACAGAACCCTAACATTAACCACAGGCCTAACCTTAATTCTAATGCTCACCCTACCTCTAAACCTAGCTATAAAGCCACCCCTTACCCAAAAATTTGCCTAACTCTAAACCTAAACTCTAAATTGTAACTCTAAACTCTATCCCTAACCCAAACCCTAACACTAGGCTTAAACTAAACACTAAACCTAGTCATAATCCTGGCCCTATTTTAGCCCTATCTCTAAACCTAACCCTAACCCTTGCCCTAAGACTAACTCTCACCCTAGCCCTAGCCCTAGTTCTAACCCTATCCCTTATGATAACCCTAAACCTAACAATAACCCTTGCAGTATCCTTAGTTCTGGCCCTTACCCTAGATATAACCCTAATTCTAAATTTAACCCTAACTTTAAGCTAAGCCTAACAATAACACTAGCACTAACCCTAACTCTAAGACTAAAAAAAAAAAAAAAAAAAAAAAAAAAAAAAAAAAAAAAAAAAAAAAACCGAGTGTGAGCCCTAACCCTAAAACTTAACTTAATCCAAATTCTAACACTACAACTAGACCTAACCCTAACACTAATTTGAGTTCTAACCCTAACATTAAAACCAACCCTGACCCTGACTCATATCCTAACACTCACCCTAGCACTAAAAACCACCCTCAAATTAAAATGAATCCTAACAGTAACTATAGCCCTAATTCGTGTCCTAACTCTAACCCTAAAACTAAGCCTGACCCTGAGTCCTATCCTAACACAAACCCTAGCTATAAATATCACCCTAACCCTAAACCTACCCTAACACTTAACCTAAGTCATACCCTAACAATAAAACTAACCCTAATGGTAAGCCTAGTTCTTACATTAGCCATTGCCCTAACCCTAGCCCTAACCCTAACAGAAGACCTAGGCCTAATCCGAGCCCAAAACTTAGCTTTCACCATAAATCTAACCATAATCCTAGCCATAACCCTAGCTATAAAAAATCCCTTACCAAAGCCAAACCCTAATCCTAAGGGTAACCCTAGACCTACCCCTAATCCTTAGGCTAAGCAAAACACTAACCCTATTAATAGCCCTTACCCTTGCCCTCATTCTAGATCTAACCCTATCCAAAACCCTAAGAATAACCCTAACTATTTTACTAACTCTACCACTAATCTTAGGTCTAATCCTAACCCTAACCCCAAATCTACCATAATCCTACCCCTAGACCTAATCCTTTACCTAACTCTCAGCCTAGCCCATACCATAGCTCAGAACCTAATTCTTACACTATACATAACCCTAAACTAATCCTAGTTCTAACACTCACACTAACCCTAAATCAAGATTTAATCCTAACCATAACCCTAGCCCTAACCTTAAGTCTAACTATATCATTACCCTAAAAATAACCCTTTTCCCTAATGCTAACCCTAGGCCTAAATCTAAACATATCACTATCTCCAATCTTATCAATTACCCTAAACCTACCCTGAACCCTAGACCTAATCCAATCATTATCCTAACCTTAACTCTAATGCTAATTTGAGCCCTAACCCTAAACTCAAACCTAAACCAAACCCTAACACTGACCCTAATAATTTCCCTAGCTCTAAACCTCACTCTTACCCTATAACTAACGCTTACACTAGACCTAGCCATAAAACTAACCCAAAAAATATGCCTAAGCATAACCCTAGACCTGATATTAGCCCTAGCCATGATACTAGCCCTAACCCTAACACAAACCCTAGCCCTTATCCTAGCCCTAAACATAGCCTTAATTATAACCCTGACCATAATTCTAGGCCTATCCCTAACACTAACCCTAGCCCGAATCTTAGATCTAACTTAGCCCTATCAATAACCTTAACCCCAACCCTAGTCCAAAGACTAACTCTAAGTCTCACCTTAGTTCTAACCCTAGTTCTAACCCTATAATTTACTGGAACCCTAGTCCTAGCCCAAACCAAAAGTCTAACACTAGCCGTATACATAGCCCTAGCAGCAACCCTAGATATAACCCTAACTCTAAATCTAACCCTAACCCTTAGCCTAAAACTAAACCTAACACTAGCCCTAACCCTAAGGCTAATCCTAAAACTAGCACTAACCCTAGCCCTAAAACAAAACCAAGCCATAGACCTAAACCCAACCCTTAATATAAACTAAGCCCTAACCCTACACTTAACCATAACTCTAGCCCTAATTTGAGTTTTAAGCCAAACCCTAAAATTAACCCTGACTCTGTCTCTGACCTTAATACTAACCCTAGCTCTAAACATCACCCTAACCCTATACCTAAACCTAACAGTAGACCTAGCCATAACCCTAACACTAAAATTAGCCTAATCGCAACTCTGGTACTTACATTACTCATTACCCTAAACCTAGCCTTAACTTAACCCAAAACCTAGGCTTATTCCGAGCACTATCCCTAGATTTACCTCTAACCCTAACCCTATCATCAATCATAACTATAACCCTAGCCACAGCCCTAGATTTAACCCTAACCGTAACCCTATCAATAATCATAACATTGACCCTAGCTGTACTCCTATCTCTAAACCTATCCATTACTCTAACCATAACCTTATTAATGCTATACCTGGGCATAAACCTAACAGTATCCCTAATCCTAACCCTATCCATTACCCTAAACCTAACCTGAAAACTAAAGCTAACACTATTTTTACTCCATTTCTAACTTTAATGCTAATTCAAGCCCTGACATTTAGCATTAAACTATCCAAAACACTAACCACAACCCTGACGCTAATATTACCCTTAGCTCTAAACCTAACCCTAACCCTAAACCTAACCCTTACACTAGACGTAGCCATAAAGCTAACCCTAAAACTACTTTTAACCATAACACTAGATTTGATATTAGCCATAGCTGTAATCCTAGCCCCAAATCTAGGCTTAATCCTAACCCGAACTGTAACCCGAGTCTTACCCCTAATTCATTTCTTTGCCCTAGCACTAAATCTACCTATAACTTCATCGTGTACCTAAAAACTAACCATAACCCTAAACCTAACCCTAATCCTCACACTAACCGTAGTCTAACACAAAGCCTAGTGCTAATCCCAGCCTTTATTTAATACTATCCTAACCCTAAACCTAGCCATAAGACTAACTCTAACTCTTGCCCTGGCCCTAGCCCTAGTTCTATCCTTAGCCTTAATCCTAAACATAGATCTAAGCCTAAGTCTAAATCTAACCTTACTCTAAAGATAACTGTAACAATAAGTCTAAACAAAACCCTAACACTACCCCTAACCATAATGGTAATCCTAAAACTTGCCCTATCCCAAGCCCTAACCATAAACCAAAACCAAGCCATAGCCCTAATCCTAACCCTTATCCTAAATCAAAACCTAACCCTACAAGTAGCCCTAAAACTAACCCTGACCCTGACACTGACCTTAACACTAATCCTGCTCTAAAAACCACCCTAACCCTAAATTATCCCTAACACTATTTCTATCCTTAACTTAACCCTAAAAATAGCCTTATGATAACCTTAGTTCATACATTAGTCATTGTCCTAACCGTCACCCTAACCCTAACACAAATTCTACCCCTAATCCACGACCTAACCCTAGCTTTAACCCTAATACTAGTTCTATTCCTAACCCTAACACTAGCCCTAAGCCTAATTCTTACCCTATTCCTTACACTAAGCCAAACCCTAACCCAAATGCTAAACTTAGTTCTAATCCTAACCCTTAGCCTAACATAAACTCTAACCATAATTCTAGTCTTAACCCTAGCCCTCATTCTACCTCTAAACATAACTCTGACCCTCATCTTACACTAACAGTAACCTTAGGTCTAAACCTGACCCTAACCCTAAACCGAACCCTAACACTAGCCCTACTGGTAAACCTATACCTATACCTAAGCCTCACACTAGACCTAGACCCAAAGATAATCCTAAATATAGCTATAACTATAGCCTTATACCTAAAAAAAAAAAAAAAACCTAGCACTAGCCCTAACACTTACACTAACCCTAGACCTAAACTTAGTGTTAATTCTGGCTCTAAGCCTAACCCTAACACTATCCCCAAAATTGACCCTGATTCTAATACTGAACCTAGCTTTAAACCTGATACTAACCCAAAACCTAGACCTAACACTAGACCTAGCCATAATCATAACCCTAAAACTACCCCTAAACATAACTCTAGTTCATACATTATGCATTGTCCTAAACTTAACACAAAACCTATCACAAAACCTAACCGTAATCCTAGGCCTAAACATAGCTCTAAGCATAACCCTCAGACTAATCCTATCCCTAAATCTAGCCCTAACATAAGCCTCACCTTAGACCTAACCCTAGCTCAAAGCCTAACCTTTACACTAAACATAACCTTAGCTTTATCCTAAAACCTAAAACTAATCTTAACCCCAATCCTAACATTAAACCTAGACTGAACTTTAGCTCTAACCATTTCCATTACACTAAACCTTACCTTACCCCTAATTAAAACTCTATCCCTAACACTAAACCTAACTCTAAACATAAATGTAAATCTAGACTTAAACCTAAACCTAACCCTAAGCCTAGCCCTAATTCTAGCTCAAACATTAAACCTTACCCTAACCTAACCATAACACTAGCCCTAAACCTAACACTTACCCTAACCCTATAACTTACCCTAAATCACACTCTAGCCCTATCCCTAAACCTAGCCCTAATCCTAGACTTAATCCAAACCATAACCTAGCCCTAGTCCTAGCTATTAACCTATCCATCACACTAAACATAACCCTAACAGGATCGCTAAACCAAACCCATCCATTACCCTAAACCTTAACTGAAACCTAAACTAAACCTCATCCATTATGCTAACCCTAAACCTAACCCTAATACTAATTTGAGCCCTAACCCTAAACCTTTAGCTAAACCAAATGCTAACTCTGACCCTGACCTTGACCCTAATAATAACCCTAGCCCTAAGGTGACCTTTAACCTAAACCTAACTCTTACACTAGACTTAGCAATAACCTTACCCTAAAATTATACTTAACATTAACTCTAGACCTGATATTAGCCCTAGACCAGGTCCTAGCCATAAGCCTAACAGAAAACCTAGCCCTTAACCTAGCCCTAAACCTAGCCTTAATCCTAAACTGAAACCCTATTCCTAATCCTAATTTTAACCCTTACTCTAGCCCTAAAGTTAGGTATAACCCCAACCATTACGTTAAACTTATCCTTAACACCAATGCTAACCCTAACTCTAGCCCAATCCCTTGGTCTAATTCCAACACTAACCCTAGCAGTAATACTAGCCCTAAATTAGCCATAACACTAACACTTACCCTATCTCTAATCCTAGTTTTAAATTAGCCCTAAACCTAACCTACCTCTAGCCCTAATCCTAGCCCTAACTTAGCAATAACACTATCACTAACCCTAGCCCTAATCATAGCCCTAATTTAGCCCAAACCCTAGCCATAAACCTCGCCCTAATCCTGGCCCTAATTTAGCCCTAACCCTAACCCTAACCCTAAGAGTACTACTAAGACTAACTCTAATTATCACCCTAGCCATGTCCCTAGTTCTAGTCATATTCATTACCATAACCCTAACCCTTGCCCTAACCCTAGCCCTAGCTCTAGCCCTAACCCTAGATGTAACCCTAAATCTAAATTTAACCCTAACTCTAAGCCTAAACCTCACCCTAAGACTAGCCCTAACCCTGATGCTAATCCATAATGTAGCCATAACTGTAGCCCTAGCCCTAAAAAAAACCTATATTCCTAACCATTAACGTAAACCAAACCCTAACCATATACCTAGTACAAACTTTAAACATAATTCGAGTTCTAACCCTAACTCTAAAACTAACCCTGACTCTGACAGTGACCCTAACAATAACCCTTTCTCTAAACATCATCCTAACCTTAAACCTAACCGTAACACTAGACCTGGCCCTAACCCTAACCCTAACACTAAAATTAGCACTAATTGTAACACTAGTTCATACATTAGACATAGCCCTAACCCTAGCCCTAAGGAAAACTGAAACCAAGCCCTAATCCAAGCCTTCACCCTAGCTTTAACACTAACCCTAACCCTAACACTAACCCAGAACCTAGCCCTAAGCCTTACCCTAACATGAGCCAGAATTCTAAACATTACCATATCCCTCTTACTAGCTCTAACCCTATCCATTACTCTAACCATAACTATAACTCTAATGGTAACTCTAGGCCTAACCCTATACTTATTCCTAACCCTAACCTATTTGATTAACCTAAAACTAACTTGAACCCTAAACATAACCCTATCATTACCCTAACCCTAAACCTGATGCTAATTTGAGCCCTAACCCTAAACCTAAACCTAACCCAAACCCTAACTCTGACACTTCCTATGATAATATACCTAGCTCTAACCTTGACCCTACCCCTAAACCTAACCTTTATAATAGACCTAGCCATAAACCTAACCCTAAACTAACCCTAACCATAACCCTAGACCTGACATTTGCCCTAGCCATAATTCTAGCCCTAAACTTAACACAAACCAAACCCATAACCCTAAAACTAACCCTAGCCCTAATCCTATCCATAACCCTAGACCTAAATTTAGCTCTAACACTATCAATTTCCCTAAACATAACCTTAATTATAATGCTAACCTTAGGCCTAAATCTAACCCTATCCCTAACCGTAATCCTGTCCATTATGCTAAATCTAACCTGAACCGTAAACCAAAACCTATCATTACCCTAACCCAAAACCTAATGCTAATTTGAGCCCTAACCTTAAACCAAACCCTAAACCTGACCCTGACCCTAATAATACCCCTAGCTCTAAACTTGATCCTTCTTCTAAACCTAACACTTACACTAAACATAGCCATAAACCTAACCCTAAATTTATCCCTAAGTGTAACCCTAGATCTGACATTCGCCCTAACACTAATCGTACCCCTAACCCTAACACAAACCCTAGCCCTCATCCTAGCCCTAAAACAAGCCTTAATCATAACTCGAATTAAACCCTAGCCTAAGCCTAATTCTAAACTTCCCCCTAGCCCTATCCCTAGCTCTAACCCCATCGCTTACACTAAACCTAACTGTAAGCCTAAAATTAAATGTAGGCCTAAACATAACCATAAACCTAGCCCTATTCCTATCCCTAACTAAGCCCTATACATAACCAAACACTAAGCTTAGCTGTAAGACTCTCACTCTCACCCTAGCCTTATTCCTAGTTCTAATCCTACCCCTTACCATAACCCTAATTGTAGCCGTAATTCAAGACCTAACAGTAGCCCTATCCTTAGCCCTAAACCTAACCCTAGATTTAATTCTAAATCTATATCTAACATTAACCCTAAGCCTAAAACTAAACCTAGCACTAGCTCTAAACCTAATGCTAAGCCTAAAACTTGCTCTAACCATAGCCCTAGCCCCAAAACAAAACTGAGCCATAGGCCTAACTTTAAAACAACCTAAACCAAAGCCTAACCCTATACCTACCCCTAACCCTAGCCTGATTTTGAATCCAAACCCTAACCCTAAAACTCTGAACTTGAAATTGAACCTAATACTAACCCTAGCTCTAAACATCATTCTAATGTTATACCTAATCCTACCACTAGACCTAGTCCTAACCTTAATCCTATAACTAGCCCAAATTGAAACCCTAGTCCATACATTGGCCGTAACTCTAAACCTAGACCTAACTCTAACCAAAACAAAGCCTTAATGCAAGACCTAACACTAGCTTTATCCCTAAACCTAAACCTAACACTAGCCCTATCCCTAACAATAAACATAGCCCTAACACTTGTTATGATCCTATCAAATACTAGCCAACTCTAATCCTAATGCTAACCCTAGGCCTAATCCTATTTTAATTTTAGCACTAATCCTATTTTTATCCCTAACCCTAAAACAAGCCCTAACCCAAACCCTAACCCTAGCTCTAATCCTAGCTCTTACCCTATCCATTACCTTAAGGTAAACCTTAAACCTAATGCTAACCCTAGTCCGAACCCTAATCCATAGTTTAACCTAAACCCTAACCCTATTACTAGTCCTAACTCTAAACTTCGTTCTACCTCTAACCCTAACCCAAACCCAAACCCTAGCTCTGACACTTATTCTGACCCTAACACTAACCGTAGGTCTTAACCTGACCCGAACGTGAAACCGAACCCTAATCTTATACTTAAACCTAAACTGGTAATCTTATACTTAAACCTAAACCTAACACTATCCCTAGACCTAAATCTAATCCTAAATCTAACCACATCTCTAGCCCTAGACCTGAACAACAACCTAGCCTTAGATCTAACAATAACCCTTAACCTAACCCAAATACTAAACCTACCCCTAGACCTAACCCTAGTCCTAATTCTGTCACTAACACAAACACTAACTCTAACCTAACACTGGCCCTGACCCTAACATAATCCTAGCTCCAAATCTCACTCTAACTCTAAAACCTAATCCTAACACTAGATTTAGCCATAACCCTAACCCTAAAACTAGCCCTAATCATAACAGTAGCTCTGACATTACCCATGGCCCTAACCCTAGGCCTAAACTAACACAAAACCTACCCCTAATCCTAGGCCTCAACATATCCCTGAGTGTAATCCTAAACATACCTTAGCTCTAACCCTGATTCTAAGCCTCGTTTTAGACCTAACCCTTGCTCAAAGCCTAAATTTTACCCTTAGCATAACCCCAGCCCTATCCCAAACCCTAACGTAACACTAGCCCTAATCCTAACCTTAACAATAGCCCTACACACAACTCTATATATATCCACTACCCTAACCCTAGCCCTAATTCTAACCATAACCCTAGCCCTAACCCTAGCTCTAATTCTATCCATTATCTTAACCATAATCCTAATCCTAATGCTATAACCCTAGGCTTAACCCTAACCCTATTGTATTCCCTAAACCTATCCACTACCTTAAACTAAACTGAACCCTAATCCTAAGCCTATTCATTACCCTAACCCTAACTCTAACCCTAATGCGAAATCAAGCCCTAAACCTAAACCTTAACTTAAACCAAACCTTAAACCGTATGCTGACCCTAATAATACACATAGCTCTAAATTGATGCTTACCCTAAATCTAACCTTTACATGAGGGCTAACCATAAACATAACCCGAAACCTGTCCTTAAATGTAACCCTAGACCTGACATTAGGCCTAGCCTTAATCATAGCCCTAACCCTAACATGAACACTAGCTCTC
The DNA here is from genome assembly GCA_002406435.1 of Spermophilus dauricus. NCBI lineage: Eukaryota > Metazoa > Chordata > Mammalia > Rodentia > Sciuridae > Spermophilus > Spermophilus dauricus. The sequence continues at coordinate 919,894 of KZ294903.1, read as the reverse complement.
ATCCTAGCCCAAAACCTACCCTTAATCATAACCTAACCCTAATTCTAACCCTTTTTGTAGCCCTAAACCTAGTTATAACTCCATTGCTTACCCTAAACCTAACCCTAACACTAAACGTAGCCCTAACCTTAATTTTAGGACTAACCCTAGCACTAACCCTAGTGCTAAGCCTAAAGTTAATCCGAACCCTAGCTTTAAGAATAACTATAACTCTCACAGTAGCCTAGCCCTAATTCTAACCCTATCACTTATCTTAACCTTATTCCTAGCCCTAAGCCTAGAATAACCCTAGCCCTAACCTTACACCTTGCCCTAACCATAGATCTAAATCTAACTCTAAATCTAACCCAAATTCTACACCTAACCCTAACACTAGCCCTAACCCTAATGCTAATCCTAAAACTAGTCCTACCAATAGGCTTAGCCCTAAAACAAAACTGAGCCATAACACTAACTCTAAACTTTTACCGCAACCAAACACTGACCTTACATCTAGCCCTAAGTATAGCCCTAATTCAAGTCATAATCTTAACCCTAAACTACCCCTGAACCTGTCTCTGACATTAACACTAACCCTAGCCCTAAACATCACCCTAAACCTAAACATTACCCTAACACTAGACCTAGTCCTAACCCTAAATCTAAAACTAGTTCTAACCATAACCCTAGATCATACATTAGCCATAACCTTAAACTTGTTGCTAACCAAAACCTACCCCAAATCTGAGATCTAAACATAGCTTTCATCCTAACCCTAACCCTAACCCTAACACTAGCCCTAACCCTAATCTGACCCCTAGCTCTAACCCTAGCTTTAACCTTATTCTTTAACCTAGCCAAACCCCAACCTTAATGCTAACACTAGTCTTAATGCTAATCCTTAGTCTACCCCAAACCCTTACCCTATTACTATCCTAACCTTAGCCCTCATTCTAGTTTTAACCACAAGACCCTAACCCTGACCCTTATTCTGACCCTGAACCTAAACCAAACCCTTACACTAGCCCTACCCATAACCCTATATCTAAACCTAACCTGAACACTAGCCCTAGATTAAACCTAATCCTAAACCTAGCCATATCTTTTGCTAGGAGCCACAAGCAAATAATATGATGCATGGCACTTTCGGTTGTAAGGTGATGCCAGCTAGCCATTGAGATGATATGATTATGTTAAGATTTACATTCATATGGAAATTGGACTTCTGCTGTTCACCTTGGCCTGCTAAGGGACTCATGTTACAGGAGTACTGGAGAGTTCCCATTGGTTGGGGAAGGATAGTAGGAGGGAATTCCGGGGGAGGTCCGGGGGCCCCCGGTTCCGGTAGACGCGCGCGTGGGTGGACTGGTTTTTGGCTTTCCGGCTCATACGGAGTATTGGTGGCTTTTTCAAACATAAAGTTTTGTTCCTGCTTGAGTGGCTCGTGATTCTGTGCCCAGCCAGACTGAGGCAATCTTTAACCAAGACCTTTAACCAAAACCTTAAAAAAAAAAAAAAAAAAAAAACTAGCCCTAGCTCTAATGATAACCCTTAACCTAAGCAAACACTAACCTTAACTCTACACCTAACCAATCCTAATTCTGGCTCTTGCCCTAACCCTAACTCTATTCCAAACACAGACCCTGACACTAACACTTACACTAACTATAAAACTGACCCTAACCTAAACCTAAACCTAACACTAGACTTAGCCATAAGTGTAAACATAACCCTTACATGACCATAGAACTAAAACTAGCTCTAAACCTAACATAAAACCTAGCCCTAATCCTAGGCATAAATCTGGCCAAAATCATAATCCTAACCCTAACTTAACCTTATCCCTTACCCTAAGCCTCACCCTCACGTTAATCCTAATCCTTGCCTTAGACCTAACCCTAGATAAAACCCAAAACCGAACCCTAAACACAACCCTAACCCTATCCCTAAACCTAATTCTAATCCTAACCCTAATCATAATGTTAACACTAGCCCTAATACTATCTCTAAAATTATCCATTACCCTAAACCAAACCTTAACCGTAATGATAACCCTAGGTCTAATCCTGATTTTAAACTTATTTTTAGACCTAACCCTAAACCTAACCTTCATTTTAGACTTAAACCTAAATAGAACCCTAACCCTTACTGTGGGAAGCCATTCTCCCACGTGATTGGGCACCTCCCTGATTTGGTGTGAGGTGTTCCGGCCAAACTGTGTCTAAGCTAATCGCCACCCTCTCCCAGTGTGAGAGCTTGTCTGTGTGGGGGTATGACTGACCATTGACCCTGAGACCAATCACTGACCCTGATTTTGGTATGCTGCCCCCCTCGACCTTCATTGGATGTAATTTTCTCCTGAATTTTTTGTTCCCCAATAAAAGGCCACTCCCTGGCATGCTCTCTCTCTCTCCTGCTTGTCCTGAATAAGCCTTGGTGCCCCACCAGGTGGTTCGAGGTGACAGACAGAGTGGAGAGCCGTCTCAGACCTGGTCATAGAAAAAGGTAATTGACTCTGTGTGTTTATTTCGAACTCACTAGTTAACTTCTATGCTAGGAACCTCTTTACTGAAACCAGCATGCTGCTCACATGGTGGAATTTGTGCCTAAGGAGGAGGCATTTTAGCTTAACTAGATTGAGTGTGAATGTGCTCTAAAGATAAATGAATTGGTGACAATTTTGCGTCACAAAAGTACCTGGAGGTACTGAAGGAATGAGACCTTAAATTAATTAAAATGGGACATTCAACTTCTACGGATAAGGAGATGTATCAGACTATTCTAAACACCATAATTAATGAGAAAAGAAGACAGATAAGAAAACCTCAGTTATTAAAACTCTTTAAGGTTGTAGGCAAATTTTGCCCTTGGTTTTGTGAACCAGAATCCCCAAATTTACTTACTTGGGAGAAACTAGAGAGGAAATTACGAAAGATTTGCCTTTCTAATGAATTACATGGAGGCATAGAAAATATACAGAAAACGTGGAGGGCTCTGGAAATTTGTCTTTTTGAATATATGGGTCAGAGTTCATGCCTCCCTGAAGATCTATTGAAAGGCATTCAGAGAGCTATTAGGTTTATTGAAATGGAAAATCCACCTGAGGCTAAGTCAATTCCTTTTCCCTTGAGCCATTTAAAAACAAAGGCTCTTGGGGCTAAACTGAAAGTTAGGAATGTGTCTTTAAACTTGCAAGAACGAGATCAAGGTAGCCTGCAAGAAGATCATAGAGAGTAAGGTCATAGAGAGGAAACCTCCGTAGTCATAGGAAGTCCTCCAGAAGAGATAGAAGATCCTCCCAGACAGGAAAATGTGGAAGAAATTCTTAGAGAGGCACAGAGCCCTTCTCCACCACGTGGCTTAGAATCCCAATTTCAAAATGGCAACAGTGGAGATTCTTCCCATGAGTCGCAGTTTGAGGGAGAGGAATCAGACATTGAAATTCAGGACTTATGGAGAAATTTTAACACACTGCGTTTAACACTGCCTGCCCAGGTTATTAGAATTCAGCCATTATTTGCTAAAAGGACAAAATTTAATAGGTACTCTTAATTAACAATGACTTTTCTTACCCTGTTCCAGTGAGGTATTAAGATGGCAAAGGAGGTGGGGGAAGACATTAGCGGTTTTCAACTTTTCGCTGTTTTTGAACAGATTAATGACCAAGACCAGAGAGTTCGAGTTCATGCTGTAATTCCATTTAAGACTATTAAGGAATTGAAAAGTGTTTGTGAGACATATCATCCGAATACACCTTTTGGACAAAACTTAATTGATACTATATCCTCACAACCACTTCCACAGAGTGATTGGATTTTATTAGCCAGATCTTGTTTGAGTGTGTGTGTGGGGGGGTTACATTGGCGTTCTTATTGGGCTGATTTTTGTACTGAAAAAGTGGGAAGGAATAGAAAACAAAATTTACAGACCTCAGTAGAAATGTTTTTAGGAATGTGTGAATTTGCTGATTTGGAAAGACATTTAAATTATGAATTTGTAGTGTATGATCAGATAACTGACTGTTCTAAACGTGCCTGTAAACAAATAGTTTCCAAGGACCAATCCAATTTAGTCCTTACCAGAGTCAAGCAAGGTGCCAGTGAGCATATTCGGATTTTGTAGCCCAATTGTATTAAGCAGCAAATAGGTCTATCAGAGACCCAGCAGCATGCAAGTTTATTGTTAAGCAATTGGCATTTGAAAATGCGAATAAATATTGTCAGGATGTTCTTAGACTGCATCATAAAAAAAAGGAACAGTTTCTGAGTTTATCTGCTTGTGTTCTGAGATTGATTCCACCCATTTGCAGACAGTAATGCTAGCTGCGACCCTGAAAGAAACCTTAAAACTGCAGGAATTAGTAAGAAAACCCTGCAGAAGATGCCTTCTCTGCGGGAAAAATCATCATTTTGCTTGAGAATGTCACATGCGTAATTTTAAGTTCAGAGCTCTATCTACTGTTGATGATAGATATTGCAGCACTCAAGTCCAAGTGGCAGATCAATATGGTGTGGATCAGCCTGCCTTCTCGCCGTCATTTCCTCCTAGCGAGAGAACAAAAAACTTCTAGTCAGCCCCTCCCGGGCCAAGCAAAAATACAGGGAATTCGAGGAGGGGTCCGCACAGTGTGACGTCACTGGTGCCTACCAGGTTGGCCCGCCATTTTTACGGGAACGTAAATCACAGACAGTTTCCTTAGGCCCCTCAATGACAATTGAACTGAATCCTGAATCAGGGCCAAAACAAATCCCTACTGGGATTTTTGGGCCGCTTCCTGATAATACTATAGTTTTAATTTGGGGACGTACTAATTTAAAAGGAGCCATTGAGGTAATACCTAGAGTGATAGATTCAAATTTTAAAGGACAATTAAATGTTACTGTAAGGTCCACTTATGCCCTAAGGCTTACTCCAAATGATGCATTTGCCCAATTGATTTTATTGTCCTGTGAGTCAGATAAACACCCGAAAGTAAATTCAGTCTCTAAACCTCCAGACAGAGTGTACTGGTCTCAGTTAGTGTGACAAGAGCACCCTTTATTGGAACTTAAAATTAATCATACAAATTTCAGAGAAATTCTCGATACAGGTGCAGATATTTCTGTCTTTTCTAGTAGATTCTGGCCTAGGAATTGGCCATAACATGTAACACCAGCTAACCTAGAGGGAATTGGACAAATTTCACACCCTCCTCAAAGTGCAAATTATCTCCGTTGGGAAGATTCTGATGGAAACAGTGGAGTTTTTAAACCTTATGTGTTAGAGTCTTTACCAGCAAGCCTATGGGGAAGTAATATCTTAGCAAAAATGGGATTGTTATTAGTAACTCCAAATTCTAGAAGATCAATTGAGGAAGTTAATCAGATATTTTCCCGGAGATGATAAGGAGACGTTTCAGGGAGAGTATCTGTTTACACACCAGTCTCCATGGCAAAGATTAGTAAATGCTCCAAGCCAAAATTTTTACTAGGGGCCATGAATGTTTCCCCAATCCTAAAGACAGCTGAAAAAATTACCTGGCTCACACAGGAGCCTATATGGGTTTCTCAGTGGCCCATCTCAGGGGAAAAACTTAAAATAATTCATAGGTTAGTTGAGGAACATCTTCAGGCTGGTCATATAGAACCAACACTTAGTCCTTGGAACACACCTATTTTTGTTATTAAGAAAAAGTCAGGAAATTGGAGATTGTTACAGGCTTTAAGGGCAATATATCATGCAATTCAGCCTATGGGATCATTACAGCCAGGACTTCTTTCCCCCACAGCCATCCCTTTAAACTATAGCTTGATGGTAATAGATTTAAAAGATTGTTTTTTCTCTATAAGGTTGAGTCCTGGAGATTGTGAAAAATTTCACCTTCACTGTCCCAGCAATTAATTTTAAGGAACCTGATAAAAGATATTGCTGGAAAGTACTGCCCAAGAGAATGCGTATTTGTCCTACCTTATGCCAAAAATATGTAGATCAGACAATAGATCCCATAAGAAATAACTGTCCTCATGCATACGTTATTCATTTTATGCATGATATATTATTGGCTCATGCCAATCCAGAGTTACTTTCAGAAATTTTTACTCAGTTAGAGGCTTCACTTACAGCAATGAGTTTATGCATTGCTCCTCAAAAAAAAATCAAAATATGCCTGTCTTTCAATATTTAGGTCAGATAAATCGAGGACATACAATCCATCTTCAAAATCTTCAGATAAGAGTTAAGGAGTTATAAACCCTTAATTATTTTCAAAAGCTATTAGGAGATATTAATTGGCTGAGGCCATCCTTAAAACTAACTACTTCTGAGTTAAGTCCTTTATTTCAGATATTACAAGGAAATCCTTCTCCAACCTCTCAATGTCAGCTGACCTTAGATGCTAGAACAGCCTTAAAAAGGGTTGAAATGCAATTAAAAATGCACAACTTACTAGAGTTGATCCTAAGTAAATAGTGTATGTATTAATATTTCCAACTGAGCATACCCCAACAGGAGCCATATAGCAAAGATTAGGAGTTATTGAGTGGATTCATTTATTCCACTCCCCTCAAAAAACATTAATCCCTTTTCATGACACTATTACTCAATTAGTAATTAAAGGTAAAACTAGGATTTTACAATTATTTGGATCTGAGCCTGATATCATAATTATTCCATTTTCTATTCAACAGACTAATTGGCTTTTTCAAACTTCTAGCTTATGGCAGACAACTTTTGCTGATTTTCCTGGCCAGATAGATAGCCATTACCCTCATGATAAGATTATCCAATTTGCATCATTAACGCCACTTATTTTTCAATAGATTGTACGTGCACATCCTATAGATGAAGCTTTATCAGTGTTCACTGATGATTCAAGCTCAGGTAAAGCAGGTTTTTATAGTCGTGTTCACACAGAGGTAATGCAAACTTCATATACATCTGCCCAAGGAGCAGAGCTTCAACCTCTGATTTGTGCCTTAAATTACTTTGAAAATGAGCCTATTAATATTTATTCTGACCACTTATATGCAGTCAGAGTTACCAAAAATATTGAAATTTCTGTTATCAGTATATTTCATCACAACAGTTATTTAAATTATTTCATAATTTACAGAAGGCAGTGCTAATGTAAAAATACCCATGTTTAGTAGGATACATATGGGCACATACTAATCTTCCAGGACCTTTCATTTCAGGTAATGACAAAATTGATAAATTAGTAGCTTTTTGTCAACAGATGTCTTCATATAATTATGCACAAGCTTCCCATTCCTTGCATCATCAAAATGCTTCTAGCTTATGTAAAAAATTTAATATTAAATGAGAACAAGCTTGTCAAATTGTAAGCCAATGCCCTAAGTGTGTTATGCACACTCCATCTTCCCCATCAGGGGTAAATTCCCGTGGATTAAAACCAAATCAGATATGGCAAATGGATGTCACTCATATTCATGTTATGTTCATGTTGACACATATTCCAGATTTATTTTTGCCAGAGCACGTACTAAGGAAAATACTCAACATGTAATTTCTCATTGCCTAGCAGGTTTTTCTGTGCTAGAGTACCCTATGCAGATTAAAACAGATAATGAACCAGCTTATGTAAGCTCTTCTTTTCAACAATTTTGCCAAGAGTTTCAAATTAATCATGAAACAGGAATTCCTTATAACCCCCAAGGTCAAGCCATTGTGGAACAAGCTCATTTATCTATTAAGCTTCAATTACAAAAATTAAAAGGGGAGAATGGGTTTATGACTCCCCAAAATAGCCTCAACCATGCTTTATTCATTTTAAATTTTTTTAAACTGTGAAATAGAAGATCACACTGCCACTGAGAGGCAAATATCTCCCTCAGTAACAGGAACTTTAGGCAAAGTTTTGTGGAAAGATTTACAGAATGGTCAATGGAAAGGCCCAGACCCAGTGATTGTGTGGGGCAGAGGTCATGCTTGTATTTTTCCAGAAGGTGCTTTTCTGGGTGCCTGAATGGGTGCCTGAATGCACAATCAGACATGGAAGGGATAGAACCGAGATTCAAGCGACTGAAGATCCACCTGGGGAAGCCCCCATCCAAAAGGAAGAGATATCGGAAAAAGACAAAGAGAAACCAGATTGACCCAGCCGAAAAGCTGATTTCATGGGAAGACATGAAGAAGCTAACAACACAGGCTTCCCAAATAATTCGACTCCTAGGAAAGAACAGGACCCCAGTCTTGATGGTAGTGACAGTAATTGCCCTGATGGGCTGTCAGGTAAAGGGGAATCAGATAGAAACTTACTGGACATATTTTCCAGATCTACCCCTGGTACATCCAGCTGTGTGGACTGGAGAATCTATTCCAGTGTTTACTAATGACTCATTCATGATGGGAGGATTTACAGATACGCATATTGCTCCCAATCATGTGAGTAGGTTTAATTATTCTGGCTACAGTGCCCAATTACCTTTTTGTTGGTCCCACAATAAACATGTTGGATGTCTGAAAGTATCATTCGAGGAAAAGACAGAGATTGGTAGACCTAGACTGACAAATAATTCTATTTATGGAGACTAAAAACCTTATACTAGATCAGTAATTAAGATGGGACTTTCACATAACAAACCAGTCATTTCTGCAAAACCTCCACCAATACCTCACTGTCCAAATAGTTCTACAATTGAGATTGGCACCTTTCCTAGTTGGATGGATTGTGTAAATGCTTTTCCTGTACAACATCAGGTGTCTAAAGATAGTGAATATATTTTAGACTGGTCTCCAAAAATTGATGAGACAATTATGAAAAAATTTTGCTATGACACCTACAGGATTTGTTAGTAATATTTTGACTTAAAGTGAGGGTGGTATTCAAAATGATGTTTGGCACTTATTGCTGCCTAAGAATTCTTACATTTTACAGAAAAGCCTTTACCAAAATTTATTGGCAAGAACGGTAAGGAGGTATCTTGCTATGGCTTATGACCCTGTGTCCAATCTCCTTGTGTTTTAATTATTGGAAATGTAAAAGTTAAATGGATAGATGACAGATATGTTGTCACATGTAACAAATGTAACCTAACCAATTGTATTACTTGGTTTAATGGAGGAAAAGGAGTTCTTATACTTCATCAGCCCTCTTTTGTTTTATTGCCTGCTAATATTTCAGAGCCATGGTATGCTGATACGGGTTTACAAGTCTTGCAGCAAATTCATTCCCAGATAGCGAGACCTAAATATGCTATTGGAATTATAATTGTTGGTGTTTTGTCGCTAGTCTCTTTCATTGCATCCACTGTTTCTGCATCTCTGACATTGTCTCAAAATATTCAACATGCAAAATTTCTTAATAATTTAGCTCAAGATACTTCCAAGAAACTGCATAATCAAGTAAATAATTATGAAAGGATTGAGAATAAATTAAATGCCTTAGAGGTGACTGTTATAGACATAGGTAATGACCTTTCAGCTTTAAATTTTAAAGAAAGTCTTAAATGCCACGCAAATTATAAATATGTGTGTGTTAAAGCTGGAAGTACAATGCTTCTCTCTGGGATTGGGAGAAGGTTAAAAACCCTTTGTTAGGTATTTAGCAAAATAATAATAATAATAGTTTGGATCTTTTGGAACTTCATCACCATATCCAAGACATTCAAAATAGTAGAGCTGATTTTTCAGAACCTTCTTCTTAGGCTACCAAATATTGAAGGAGTTAAATGGATTTAACCCTGGAAATATTCTTAACCACTCCGCCTGGTATATTATTGGATTGTTCTCTTTGCTGTAATTCTCTTTTGTGTTGTAATTGTAGGATGGCGAGTCTTTGGAACAAGAATGGAGAAACTCGAAAGAGTGAACCACAGCCTCATTTTTAAGAGAAAAAAGGGAAAATATGAGGGAAGCCATTCTTGCACGTGATTGGGCACCTCCCTGATTGGATGTGAGGTATTCTGGCCAAACTGTGTTGGAGCTAATTGCCACACTCTCCAGGTGCGAGAGCCTCTCCGTGTGAGGGTGTGACTGACCATTGACCCTGAGACCAATCACTGACCCTGACCTTGGAATGCTGCCCCCCTGAACCTTCATTGGATGGAATTTTCCCCTGAATTTCTTGTTCCCCAGTAAAAGGACACTCCCTGGCATGCTCTCTCTCTCTCTCCTGATAGTCCTGAGTAAGCCTTGCTGCCCCACCAGGTGGTTCAAGGTGAGAGCCAGAGGGGAGAGCCGTCTCGGACCTGGTCATAGAAAAAGGTAATTGAGTCTGTGTGTTTATTTTGATCTCACTAGTTAACTTCTATGCTATGAACCTCTTTAATGAAACCAGTGTGCTGGTTGCGTGGTGGACCTTACTCTAACACTAACCTTAGACATAACCCTAACACTAATTCTAAACCTAAAACTACCCCTACCCCTAATCCAACATCTAACCCTATCAATTAACCTAACTCTAAAGATAACCTTAGCCCTAACCCTAAAACTAACCCTAACCCTAACCCTAAATCTAACCCTAGACATAATGTTAAACGTAAGACTCACCCTAAAACTAGCTCTAGCTCAAAACTTAACCTGTACCCTAAACCGAACCCAAAACCTAACTGTAGACCAAGCATAAACTTAACCCTAACTCTAGCCCTAATCCTATCCAAAAACCCAGCCCTAACCCTAGCTCTAATGCTATTCATTACCCTAACAATAACCTAACCCAAATACTAACCCTAAGACTAACCCTAGCCCTAACACTCACCCTAACCCTACAAATTAACTTAATCTTAACCTGAATCCTAAACCTAAACTACATTAAACCTAACCCTAATTCTAACCCAAATGCTAATTTGAGCTCTAACCCTAATAATCAACCTAACACAAAACCGAAAAGTGACCCTGACCCCCAAAATACACCTTACTCTCAACCTGGGCCTTACCTTAACCTAACATTAGAACTGGCCATGAATCTAATCCTATAACTATCCCTAGCTGTAACCCTAAACCTGACATTATCCCTATACCTAAAATGTGTCGTAAACCTAACACAAACCCTAGCCCTCATCCTAACCCCAAATCTAGCCTTAATTTTAACACAAAACTTACCCTAGACCTAAACCTATTTCTAATCATCGCCCTAGCCCTAAACGTAGCTATAACCCCAATTTGTTCCCCTAAACCTAACCCTAAACTTAATCCTAAACATAGCCCTAACCCTAGGCCTAACCTTAACACCAATCCTAGACATATTCCTAGCCCTAATTTAGCCCTAAACTTAACCCTAACCATAGCCTTAAGACTAAATGTAACTATTGTCCTAGCTCTATTCCTAGTTCTAACCCTATCCCTTACCCTAACACAAACACTAGACCTAACCTTAGCCCTAAAGTTAACCATAGCCCTAACCCAAGAATTAAACATAACTCTAATATACCCTTAAGCCTAAACTCACCCTATCACTAGAAATAACACTAATATTAATTTTAAAACTACCCTTAACGTTATCCTTAGCTCTAAAATATAATGAGCCATAGCATTAACTCTAGCCTTTAACCTAAACCAAATCCTAACCGTAAATCTAGCCCTAAGCCTACCCTTAGTTCGAGTCCTATCCCCAACCCTAAAACTAACTCTGACCCTGACTCTGAACTTAACACTAAACCAGCTCAAAACATCACCCTGAACTTAAACCTAGCCAAAAAACTAGACTTAGCCCTAACCATAACCCTAAAATTAGCCATAATCATAACCCTAGTTTTTACATTAGCTCTATCCTTAAAACTAGCCCCGATGTAACATAAAATCTAGCCCTAATGCGAGCCCCAAACCTAGCTTTAACCCTAACTCTAAACCTTAACCAAGTCCTAACCCTTACCCTAAACCTAAGCATAACTTTAATCCTTGCACTAAACCTAAACCTACCACTAACCCTAACACTAACACAAACCATAACCCTAACCCTAATACTAGCTCTAACCCTATCCATTACCCTAATCTTAACCTTAATCCTAACCGTAATGCTAACACTCGGCCTAACCCTAACACATTCGCTAACCCTAACCTATCCATTATCCTAAACATATCCCTAAACCGAAACCTAATCAAACACTAAATCTAGACATAACACAAACCCTAAAACTGGCCTTAATTGTAATCCTAAGTCTTACATTAGCCGAAGCCCTAAAGCTAACACAAAACCTAGCCTAGCCCTAATCCAAGCTCTAACCCTAGCTTTAACCCTAACCCTAAACCTAAAACTAGCCCTAGTCCTAACCCTAACCCTAACCCTAGCCATAACACTAGCACTAACCCTATCCCTTACCCTAAGCCAAACTCCAATACTAAAGCTACCCTAATTCTAAAATTTATTCTTAGCCTAACCCAAGACCTAACTCTATTACTAGTCCTAATCCTAATCCTCAATCTAGCTCTATCACTACCCTAAAACCTAACCCTAACCCTGACTTTTATTCTGACGCTAACACTAACCATAGGTCTAAATCTGATTCTAATCCTAAATCGACCCATATCTTTGGCACTATCTATAACCCTATATCTAAACCTTACCCTAACACTAGACCTAGACCTACACTTAATCCTTTATCTAGTGATAACTCTTGGCATAGCCCTAAACAAAAACTTAGTCCTAGCCCTAACAATAACCTTTAACCTAACCCAAACAGTAACCTACCCCTAGATTAAACCCTAGTCCTTATGCTGGCCCTAACAATAAACCTTAACCTAAACTGAACACTGACCCTTACCCTAACACAAATCCTAGCTCTAAACCTTACCCTGACAAAAAAAAACATAACCCTAACACAAGACCTAGCCATATTACTAACTCTGAAACTAGCCATCACCATAGGCCAAAACCAACCTCTAACTCTATCCATTACCCTAAACCTAATGTTAACCCTAGCCCTAAACCTCACACTGATTGTAACCTTAATCCTCGTCCTAGTCCAAACACCACCTCAATCCCTAATCCTTAAACTTAACCTAACCCTAACACTAACCCATGGCCTAAACCTAAACCTAAATCTAACCCTAGCCCGAATCCTACCCTTAAACATATCACTAACACTAGCTCTAAGCCTACATATTACCCTAAATCTATCCCTAACCTTAATGATAACCCTAGCCCAAACCCTAGCTCTAACCCTACCCATTACCTTAACCATTACCCTAACCCTGATGATAACCCTAGCCCTTACCCTAAATCTACCATAAACTTAACCCTAGACATAACCATAAACATAACCCTTGCCATAGAGCTAACCTTCGCTCAAACCCTAATCATTACCCTAAAACTAACCCTAAACTTATCCCTAATCCTAAACTTAAGCCAAATCCAAACCCTATCCAATACCCTAAACCTAATGATAACCCTAACCCTAACCTTAACACTAACCTTGACCCTAAAGTTAACTATAATCTAGACCTAACCCTAAACCTAACCCTTGACCTAGCGCTAATCCTAGCTCAAACTCTAAACCATATCCTAAACCTAAACCTAACTCTAACCCTAGGCCTAATCCCAACTCAGGCCCTAATACAAACCATAACCCTAGCCCTAAACCTATCCATTATCCTAAGCACAACCATGCCCTAAGTCTAAACCTAGGCCAAACCCTAACCCTTTTGCTAACTCTAACCATATCAATTACCCTACACCTAACATGTACCCTAAACCTAAACCTATCATTACCCTAACCAACACTAATGCTAATTAATGCTCTAGACCTAAACCCTAACCTAAACCAAACCCGAAACCTAACTCTAACCCTATAATACCCCTAGCTCTAAACCTAAGCCTTACCCTAAACCAAACCCTTACACTAGACCTACAATGAATCTAACCCTCAATCTATCCCTAATGTAAGCCTAGACCTAACACCAGACCTAGCCCTAATTCTTGCCATAAACCTAAAACAAACCCTAGCCCTCATCCTATCCCTAAACCTAGCCTTATTACTAAACCAAACCATAACACTAGCCCTAACTGAATTCTAACCTTCTACCTAGCCCTAAAACTAGCTCTAACCACATCCCTTTCCCTAAACCTAATCATATCCCTAAACCTAAACCTAAGCTTAAAACTAGACCTAACCTTAATACAAATGCTAGACCTAACCCTAGCCCAAATTTAGCCCTAACTTTAACCTAACCCTAGCTGTAAGTCTAACTCTAACTCGCGCCTTAGTCCTATTTCTATTTCTAACCTATTCCTTACCATAATCCTATCATTTGCCTTTTCATTAGCCCTAACCCTAGCTCTAGCCATAATCCTATATCTAACCCTAACTCTAAATCTCACCCTAACCCTAAGTTAAACCTCTCACTAACACAAGCCGTAATACTAATGCTAATCATAAAACTAGCCCTACCCTAGCCCTAGCCCTACAAAACAACTGAGCCATAGCCGTAACCCTAACTTTTAACATAAACCAAACCCTAAGTCTACACCTAGTCCTAAAGCTAGCTCTAATTTGAGACTTATCCCTAACCCTAAAACAAACCCTTACCCTGACTCTGACCATAACACTAACCCTAGCTCTAAAACTCACTCAAAACCTAAAACTAAACCTAACCTTAGACCTAGCCCTAAACCAAACCCAAAAACTATTTCTAAATGTAACCCTAGTTCTTACTTTGGTTGTAACCCTAAACCTAGCCCTAACCTAACCCCAAACCTATCCCTAAACAGAGCCCTAACACTACATTTAACCCTAACCATAACCCCAATTCTAGCCCTAACTCTTACCCTAAACCTAATCCTAAACCTCACTCTTGACATGACCCAAAACCTATCCCTAACTCTAGCCTTAATCCTAAACATAAACCTAGCCCGAACCCGAGCTGTAACCCTATCCATTACCCTAATCCTAATCCTAAACCTAATGCTAACAATAGGATGACCCTAAACCTATTCCTAACCTTAAACCTATACCTTACCCTAAACCTAACCTGAACCCTAACCTGAACCATATCCATAAAGCTAATCCTAACCCTAATAATCTTAACCCTAAAACTATTTCTAACCATAACCCTAGACCTGACATTAGCCCTAGCCCTAATGAAGCCCTAACTCTAAAACAAACTCTAACCCTAATCCTAGCCCCAATCTTAGCCTTAAATGTAAACCTAACCCTAACAATAGACCTAACCACATTTTAACCCTTGCCCTAGTTCTAAAGCTGGCTATAACATCATACCTTACCATAACCATAACCATAATCCTAGGCATAAACGTAGGCTCAGCCTTAATACTAACCCTAGCTCTAACCCTAGCCCTAATTCTATCCCTCTAACACTGATTCCAACCTTAACAATAACCCTAGCTCTACACATCACCCTATCCCTAAACCTAATCCTAACACTAGACCTCGCCCTAAACCTAACACTAAAACTAGCCCTAATCTTTGCTGTAGCCCTAAACCTAGATCTAACCCTAACTCTAAATCTAACCCTAACCCTATACCACACCCTAACAATAGATCTAACCCTAAGGCTAATTTGAAAAGTAGCCCTAACCCTAGCCCTAGCCCTCAAACAAAACCGAGCCATAGCACTTACCCTAAATTTTAACTTAAACCAAAACCTAATCCTACACCTAGCCCTAATCCTAGCCCTAATTTGAGTCCTAACTCTAACCCTAGAACTAATACTAACCCTGACTCTGATCTTAACACTAACCCTAGCTCTACACATCACCCTATCCCTAAACCTAGTCCTAACACTAGACCTCAACCTAAACCTAACCCTAAAACTAGCCCTAATCGTAATGCCAGTTCTTAAATTAGTCGTAGCTCAAAACCTAACACAAAACCTAGCCATAATCCAAAGCCTAACCCTAGCTTGAACCCTAACCCTAACCCTGGCAATAACCTTAACCTTATCCCTAGTCCTAATTCTTGCTCTAACCCTATTTCTTACACTTAGTCAAACCCTCACCCTATTGATACCCTAGTCCTAAACCTTATTCTATGCCTACCCCAAACCATAACTCTATTACTAGTCCTAAACCTAGCCCTCATTATAGCTCTAATCTTAACCAAAACCCTAAATCTAATGCTGAAACTTATTCTAACCCTAACACTAAACTTAGGTTTAAACCTGACCCTAAACCTTATCCGAAACCTAACACTAGCCCTACCAGTATCCCTAACCCTAAACCTAAGATTAACACCAGCCCTAGACCTAAATCTAATCCTAAATATAGCCATAACATAATCCTAGCCTTAGTCCTAAAAATAACCCTTAACTTAAACCAAACACTAACTCTACACCTAGACCTAACCCTAGTCCTCATTCTGGACTTAACCATAAACCTAATCTTAACCTGAACCCTGACATATACCCTAACAAAAACACTAGCTCTAAACCTTATCCTAACCCAAAAACTTACCCTAACACTAGATGAACTCTAAATCTAGCCATAACCATAACTCCAGCTCTTACATTACCCATATACCTAACCCTAGCCCTAAACCTCACAAAAACCTAGCCCTAATTATAGCCCTAAACCGAACCCTAAGCCCTAACCCTAAACCTAATAGTCCTAACCCTAGCTCAAACCCTAAACCTTACCCTAAACACAACACTAGCCCAAATAGTAAACCTCAACCTAATTTTAGCTCTAATCCTAACTGTAATTATAGCCCAAACTCTAGCTCTAACTTTACACTAACGATAATTCTAAAACTATTGCTAGCCATAAAACTAACCCTATTCCTACCCTAGAACAGAATGTAACTCTAACCCTTACCCTAGCATTAAACCTAGCTCAATCCCTAACCCTTACACTTAACCTAACCCTAACCCTAACCCCAGTCCTAATCCTAACCATAACCCTAGCCCTAACCCTAGTTCGAACCCTACCAAATACCCTAACCCTAAACTTAACCCTAATGATAAAACTAGACCTAAAGCTTAACCTAATCTAAACATAAAAATAAACCTAACCCTAGAACTAACAGTGAACCTAACTCTAACACTAAATCTAAGCTAGCTAAAACCCTAACCCTAATCCTAAACCTAAACCTAACGCTAATCTCAACCTAAACCTATCTTTAAACTGAAATCTAAACCTACTACCCTAACCCTAATGATAACCATAGCCCTAACTGTAACACTAACCATGAACATAACCCTAGACCAAACCCTAAATTAAGCTTAGCCATAGCAAAAATCTGAGATCAAACCCTAAACTGTACACTAAACCTAATCCTAAGTGTAACCCTCACCATAACCCTGACCCTAACCCTAACTCTAGCCCTAATCCTAACCATTATCCTAGCCCTAACCCTAGGTCTAACCCTATAAATTACCCTAATAAAACCATAAACCTAATGCTAACCCTAGGCCTAACCCTAAACCTATCCCAAACCCTAAAATTACCTAATCTGAACCCTAAACCTAACCCCATCCATTACCATAACCATAATTCTAAACTTAATAGTAATTTGAGCCTTAACCCTAAACTTTAACCTAACCCAAACCGGAAGCCTTAATCTGACCCTAATAATACCCCATACTAAAGCTACCCTAATTCTAAAATTTATTCTTAGCCTACACATAACATTTTAATTTGAACTAGCCATAAACCTAACCCTAAAAATATCACTAACTATAAAGCTAGACCTGACATTATTCCTAGCCCTAATTCTTGCACTAAACATAACACAAAACCTAGCCCTAATCCTAGCCTGAAATCTAGCCTTAATACTAAACCTAACTATAACACTAGCCCTAACCCTAAAGCTAATAATTAAACTAGCTCTAATCCTAAACATAACACTGAAACAAAACCGAGCAACAGGCCTAACACTAACCTTAACTAAACCAAACCCAAGCACTACACCTAGATCTAACCCTAGCCCTAATTCAAGTTTTAATCATAACCTTAAAAATAACCCTGAACCTGACTTATATCCTAACACTCATCCTAGCTCTAAACACCACCCTAAACTTAAACTGAACTTTAACAGTAAACCTAACCCTAATTCGAGTCCTAACCATAACCCTAAATTAACTGTGACCTGACTGATATCCTAACACTAACCCTACCTATAAATATCACACTAATCTTAAACCTAACCCTAACAGTTGACCTACCCCTACAACTAACCCTAATTGTAACCCTAGTTCTTATATTAGCCATTGTCCTAACCCTAGCCTTAAACCTCACACAAAAACTAGCTATAATCTGAACCCTAAACCTAACCATAAACCTAACCCTAGCCCTAACCCTATGCCTTAACCTGAGCAAAACCTTAACCCTAATGGTTATCCTAGACCTATCCCTAATCCTTAGGCTAACCAAATCCTAACCCAATTAATAGTCCTAACACTAGATCTCATTCTAGCTCTAATGCTATCCCAAAACCTAACCCCAACCCTGATTCTTATTCTGACCACAACATAAAACCTAAGTCTAAACCTGACCCTAACCTTAACCAAACCCTAACACTAGAACTACTTGTAACCTTATACCTAAACCTAACCTTACCACTAGCTCTAGACCTAAACCTAATCCTAAATCTAGTCTCAACTCCAGCTCTAGACCTAAACAAAATCCTAGTCCTAGCACTAAAAATATCTTTACCTAACCCAAACACTAACTCTACCATTTACCTAAAACTAGTCCTAATTCTGGCTTTAACTCTAACTTTAACTCTAACCCAAACAATGATCCTGGCTTTAATACTAAACCTAACTCTACACCTGAAACTAACCGAAAGCTAAACCTAAATCTAGACCAAGCCATAACCTTAACTCTAAAACTAGACCTAAACATAACCCTAGATCTTATATTACCCATATCCCTAACCTTAGGCCTTAACCTAAAACTAAACATAGAGCTAATTTTAGGCCTAATCCTAGCCCTAAGAATAACCCTAACCCTAACACTAGCAATATACCTAACCCTAGCCCTCACCTTAGTCCTAAGATAGCTCAAAGCCTAACCCTTACCATAAACATAAACCTAGACCTATCCCTAACTCTCACCCTAACACTAGTCCAAATCCTAAACTTAACCGAGCCCTAAACGTAGCTCTAAACGTACCCAAAACCCTAGCCATAAACCAAAACTTATTGATAATCCTAGCTCAAAACCTAGCATTAACTCTAACCCTAACTGGAAAACTAACCATAGATATAACCCTAAAGATCAAACCATAAAAATAGCCATAAACCTAAACATACCATAGCTCTAATCCTAATCCTATCACTAATTCTTACTCTAAACCAAATCTAAACCTAACCTAACCCTATCCCTAACATTCATGATAACCCTAGCCCTAACTCTAAACCTAAACCGAAACCTACGTAATCCTATCCCTAGACCTAACTCTAAATCTAGCCCTAAACCTAGCTCAAAATCTAACCTTTTATTCTAAACATAACCCTAAACCTAACCCTAACCTTAGTTCTAACACTAACTCTAACCCTAACTCAAGCCATATTCCTTACCATAACTCTAGTTCTAACCTAAGCTCTAACCCAATCAATTACCCTAAACATAACCTTTACCCTAATGCTAACCCTAAGCCTAACCCTAGCCCTATCACTAAAAGTAACTGTATCAATTACCCTAAAACAATCCTGAACCTTAAAACAAACACTAACTATACTGCTAACCCTAACCCTAATACTAATTTGAGCCATAAACCTAAATGATTACATAAGCCAAAACCTAATCCTAATAATTCCCCAACCTCTATACCTGACTCTTACCCTAAACCTAACCCTTACACTAGATGTAGCTATAAGCCTAACCCAAAATCTATCTTTAACCATAACCCTATACCTGATATTAGCCCTAGCACTAATCCTAGCCCTGAATCTAATAAAAACACCAGCTCTCATCCTAGAACAAAGCCTAGCCTTAATCATAACCCTAACCCAATCCCAAATCTCTACCCTAACTCTAACCCTCACCCTATGTCTAAACCTAGCTATAATGCCATTCTTTATCCTAAACTTAAACCTAATTCTATCCCTATCGCTAGGCCTAAGAAGAACACAAATCCTAGCCCTAATCCTAGCCCTAATTTAACCCTATCCCAAACCCTAACTCTAATTTTAGTCCTATTACTAACTCTAACACTCACACTAGCCCTATCCCTAGTTTTAAACATATCCCTTACCATAATTCTAACCCTGGCCCTAACCCTTGCCCTATTCTTAATCCTAGCCTAATCCTAGATCTAACCTAACTATAAATGTAACCCTAAGTCTGAGCCTAACACTAACCCTAGCCCTAACCCTAATACTAATTGTAAAACTAGCCCTAACTCTAACCCTAGGACTAAATCAAAACCGAGAAATAGACCTAACCCTAAACCTTAACTTAAACCAAACCCTAAACTACTACAAATACTAATCCTAGCCCGAATCGAGTCTTAACACTAACCTTAAAACTAACCCTGATCCTGACTCATATCCTAACACTCAACCTAGCTCTAAACATGATGCTAACCTTAAACCAAACCCTAAGAGCAAACCTAGTGCTAATTTATGTCCTAACTCAAACCCTAAAACTAAATATGACCCTGACTCCTATCCTAAAAATAAATCTAGCTCTAAATAGCACCCTAATATTAAATATAACACTAAAACTAGAACTACCCCAACCCTAACCCTAAACCTAACTCTAATTGTCACCCTGGTTCTTACATTACCTGTTTCCCTAACCTGAGCTCTAACACTAACACAAAAACTAGCCCTAATCCGAGCCCTACACCTAGCTTTAACCCTAACCCTACCACTAACACTAGCTCTATCCCTATCCCTAACTCTATGCAAAACCCTAACCCTAATGGTAACCTTAGACCTGTCCCTAATCTTCAGCCTAATAAGATCTCTCACAATATTAATAGTCTGAACCCTAGCCTTCATTCTAGCTCGAACCCTGTCCCAAACCATAACCCTAACCCTGACACTTATTCTGACCATAAAACTAACCTAGGTCTAAACCTGACCCTAATGCTAGACCAAAGCATAATACTAGCCCAACCAGTAACCTTATACCTAAACCAGACCCTATCACTAGCCCTAGACCTAAACCTAATCCTAAATCTAGACTTAACTCTAGCTAGAGACCTAAATAAAAATCTAGACTTAGCCCTAACAATAACCCTTAACTTAATGCAAAGACTAACCCTACCCCTAGACATAAACCTGGTCCCAATTCTGGCTTTAAAGTTAGCTCTAACTCTAACCTGAACACTTATTCTGCCTTGAACACTAAACATATCTCTAAACCTGACCCTAACAAAAAACCTAAACCTAACACTAGACATAGCCATAACCCTAACCATACAACTAGCCCTAATTATACTCCTATCTCTTACATTAACCATAGGCCTAAATCTATGCCTTAACCTAACACAAAAACACTTAGAGTGAATTCTAAGCCTAAATCTAGCCCTAAGCGTAATCCCAACCCTAACACTAGCCCTAACCCTAACCTTAAACCTAAACCTAGCCATAGTCTTAAACCTTGCTCAAAGACTAACCCTTACCATAAATATAAACTTAGAACTATACCATACTCTAAACTCTAAACCTAGCCCTAACCCTGAACTTAACTCTATCCCTAAACCTAGCTCTAAACATACACCTTACCTAAACCTACACCAAACGCTATTGATAACCCTATCCTTAACCCTAACCATAACCCTAACCCTAACCAGAAAACCAACAAAAGACCTAACCCTAAAACTAACACTCGCCATCGTCCTTACCCTAGCTCAAAACCTAAGCCGTACCATAAACCTAAACATAACAGTAGCCTTAATATTAACCCTAAAACTAAATCTAACCCTAAACCTTAACCTAAACCTACATCTAACCATATCCATTACCCTAACCCTTATCCTAACCCTAATGATAACCCTAGCCCTAACCTTAACCCGAATCCTAAAGCTACCATAATCCTCTCCCTAGACCTAAGGCTCAACCTAATCCTCGACCTAGCCCTATCACTAATACTAGCTAAAACCCTAGCCCTTAACTTAAATATAACCCTAGCCCAAAACCTAACCCCAATCCTAGCCCTAATCCTAACCATAAACATAGCTCAAACCCTAGCTCTAACTCTATCCATTTTTCTAACCATAATCCGAAACCTAATGCTAAACTTAGCCCTAAACCTAACCCTAATGCTAACTCTATCCCTAGCCATGACTGTAACCTGAAGCATCAACCTAGCCCTAAAACTTACTCAATCCCTGACCCTTACCCTTAACCTAACTGTAAAACAATGATAAGCCTAACCCTAATCCTAGCCCTAATCTTACACTTAAAACCAGACTTAACCTTAGCTCTAACCACACCCATTACCCTAACTCTAACCATAAACATCATGATAACCTTAGCCCTAACCCTAAACCTACCATGACCCTAACTTTAAACCTATTCCCAGACCTAATCATAAACCTAACCCTTGCCGTAAACCTAACCCTAGCTCAAACTCTAACAATTATGCTAAACTTAACACTAAACCTAGTCCTAAACCTAACCCTAACTCTAACCTGGCACCTTAACCTGTCCATTACCTTAACCCTAATTGTAACCCTAATCCTAACCCTATAACTAATCCTAAATCTAACTCTATCCTTAGCACTAACCCTAGCTCATACCCTAACTCATACCCTAAACCTAACCCGAGCTTTAACCCTAACACTAACCCTAACTCTAGCCCTAATCCTAAACATAACCCTAGCTCTAACCCTAGCTCTAACCCTATCCATTACCCTAATGATAACCATAAACCTATTGCTAACCCTAGGCCTAACCCTAACCCTATTTATTACCCTAAGTCTAACCTGAGTCCTAAACTTAACCTGAAGTCTAAACATAACCTTATCCATTATCCTAACCCTAACCAAATCTAATGCTAATTTGAGCCATAACCCTAAATCTCAACCTAACCCAAACCCAAAACCTGACTCTGACTATTACAATACCCCTAGCTCTCAACTTGAAACTCACCCTAAACCTAACGCTGACACTAGACCTAGCCATAAATCTTACCTGAAAACTAACCCTAACCTTAACGCTAGACCTGATATTAGCCCTAGCCCTAATTCTTGCCATAACCATAATACAAATGCTAGCCTTCATCCTAGCCCTATACCTAGCCTTGATGCTAATCTGAACCCTAGCTCTAGCCCTATCCCTAATTTTATTCCTTGCCCTAGTTCTGAGACTTGCTATAACCCCATTCCTTCCCCCAAATCTAACTCTAACTCTAGACTTAACGCTTACACTAATCCTAGACCTGATCCTAGCCCTAATTTAGCCCTAACCTTACTACTAGCACTAAGACTAATTCTAAATCTCACCCTAGTCCTATTCCTAGATCTAACCCTTGCCCTATTCCTAGATCTAACCCTATCCCTTACCATAACCTAACACTTGTCCAAACCTTAGCCTTAACAGTAGCCATAGCCCTAACCCTAGAACTAACCATAACTCTAAGTCCAACCCTAACACTTAGCCTAAACCTCACACTAACATTAGCCCTAACACTAGCACTAATCCTAAAACTAGCCCTAATCTAGTTCAAGTCCTAAAATAAAAACCGAGCCATGGCCCTAACCCTAACCATTAACTGAATCCAAAACCTAACCATAAAGCTATCCCTAAACTTAGCCCTAATTCCAGTCCTAAAATAACCCTAAAACTAACCTTGAGCCTGACTCTGATCTTACACTAACCCTAGCTCTAACATCAACCTAAAAGTATACCTAACCCTAAAACTTGAACTAGCCCTAACTGTAACCCTAAAAGTAGCCCTAATAACAACTCTAGTTCTTACATTAGCCGTAGCCCTAATCCTAGTCCTAACCTAACACAAAACCTATCCCTAAACTGAGCCCTAAACCTTGTTTTAACCCTAACCCTAACCCTAGCTCTAACCATTACCCTAAACGTAACACTAGGCCTAAAACTGGCCCTAACCCTCAACCTAACCCTAGAATCAATCCCAGACATAATCCTAGCCCTAACTCTAGCTTTAACCCTATCCATAACAGTAAACATAACCCTAACCCTAATGATAACCCTAGCCCTAAACTTAACCCTAATCCTAAACCTAGACCTGACATTAAGTCTAACTGTTGCCCTAGCCCTAACCATAGCACAAACCCTAACATGTAATCTAAACCTAACCCTAACACTAACCCTAGGCCTAACCTTAACCCTAACTCTAGCCCTAATCCTAACTATAACACTAGACCTAAACCAATCCATTACCCTAAATGTAAGGCTAACCCAAACATAGCTCTAATCATAGCTCTAACCCCACCCATTAACCTAACCCTAACTATAAACATCATGATAACACTAGCCCTAACCCTAAACCTACTCTAACTGTAAACTTAACATGAGTCCTAACCCTAAACCTACACTAAGCCTAACTGTAAAACTAACCCTAGACCTAACTGTAAATGTAACCCTTGTCATAGTCATAATCCTAGCTCAACCCCTAACAGTTACACTAAACCTAACACTAACCCTAGTCTTAAAACTAAATCTAACCCTATCCATTTAGGCCTAACACTAAACCTATTGCTATCACTAACCTTGTACTTACCTAAACCTAACCTGAACACTAAACCTAACCCTATCAATTACTCTAACTCTAACCCTATCCCTAACCCTAACCCTAATGCTAATTTGAACCCTAAAACTAAACCAAAAACTTACCCAAACTCTGAGCAAGACACTGACTCTAATAGCACACCTAGCTCTAAACCTGACCCTTACCCTAAACATAACCCTTAAAGTAGACCAAGCCATAAAACTAACCCTAACAGTATCCCTAACCATAAACCTAGACCTGATATTAGCACTCTACCTAATTCTTGCCTTAAACCTAACACAAACCTGTGCCTTATCATAGCACTAAAACTAGCCTTAATCTTAACCCAAACCCTAACCCTAGCCCAAACCCTAATTTCAACCCTTGCCCTAGTTCTGAACCTATGTATAACCACATCCTTTCCCCTAACCCTAACCCTAACACTATCACTAACACAAACCCTAGCCCTAAGCATAGGCCTAATTTTAACACTAACCATAACTCTAATCCTAGCCCTAATTTATTACTAACTGTAACCCTAATTATAAACCTAACTCTAGCCCTAGACCTATATCTAGTACTATTGCCTAACCCTAACATAGCCCTAACATTAGTCCTAACCTTAGCCATAGTCCTAAACCTAGAACTAACCCTAACTCTAAATCTAACCCTAATTTTAAACCTAAACTTCACCCTTACACTAGCCCTAACCCTAATTCTAATTTGAAAACTAGCCCTAACCCTAGCCATAGCCCACAAATTTCTCTCCTTGTTTATTTTCCCATTCCCTCACAACCTCTACCTGAGGTATAGCCGTAATCTTAAGCCTTAATGTAAACCAAATCCTAATGCTACACCTAGTCATAACCCTATCCCTACAACTAATATTGACCCAGACTCTGACCCTAAAACTAACCCTAACTCTAAAAATCACCCTAACCCTAAACCTAACTCAAACAAGAGACTGAGCCCTAATCCTAACCCTAAAACTATCCCTAACCATAAAGCTAGTTCTTACATTAGCCACAGTCCTAACTCTAACAGAAAACCTGGCACTAATCTGAGCCTCAACCCTAGCTTTAACCCTATTTCTAATCCTAACCCTAACACTAACCCAAACCTTAGTTCTAAACCTATAACTTACCCTAAGCCAAACTCTCACCCTAATGCTACCCTAGTTCTAACCCTAATCCATAGCTTACCCCAAACCCTAATTCTATTACTAGTCCTAACTCTAGCCCTCATTCTATCTCTAACACTAACATGAAGGCCTAATGCTAAACCTTACCCTTTTCTGACCCTAATACTGACCCAGGTCAAAGCCTGACCTTACCATAAACCAAACCCTAACACTAGCTCTACCAGTAAACCTAAACATAAAACTAATCATAACACATTAGCACTAGACCTAAACTTAATCTTAAATATAGCCATAACTCTATAGACCTTATTGAAACTCAAAACTTTAACCTAACACTAGACATATATATAAGCACTAAACCTTATCATAACCCAAAAGTTAAACCTAACACTCGACATATCTATAACCCTAACCCAAAAAACTAGCCATAACTATAACCCTAGCTCTTACATTCCCCATATCCCTAACACTAGCCATAAACATCACACAAAACTTAGCCCTAATACAAGCCCCTAAACCTAGACCTAAGCATAACTTTAACCCTAACCCTAGCACAAACCCTCAACCTAGTGCTTGCACTAGCTCTAACCTTTGCTCAAACTCTAACCCTTATTCTAAACATAACACTAGTTCTAACCGTCACCCTAACACTATCCCTAACCCTAAGTGTAACCATAGCCCAAATCCTAGCTCTAACATTATCCATTACCTTAAACATAACCCTAACCCTAATGCTAACCCTAGCCCAACCCTAACCATAACCCTAACCCTAACCTGAACTGTAGCCCTAATCGTAGCCCTGATTCTAACCCTAACCCTTGTCCTAGCCCTAATTATAGCTCAAACCATAATATTTACACTAAACCGAACCCTAACACTAACTCTAGGAGTAACCCAAATCCTTGCCCTAATCCTTACCTTTACCTAAGCTCTACAACTAGCACTAAACCTATTCATTTGGTTACCCTATACCAAATGCTAATCCTCAGGCTAAACCTAACCCTATTCTAAAACTAACCCTATATATTACTCTAAACCTAACCTGAACTGTAAACCTAACTTTATCCATTACTCTAGCCCCAACACTAACCCTAATGCTAATTAGAGCCCTAACCTTAATCATTAAACCAAACCAAACCCTAACCCATACTCTGACCCTAATAATAACTTAGATCTATACCTGACCCCTACACTAAACCTAACCCTTACACTACATCTAGCCATAAACCTATCCCTAATACTGTCCCTAACCATAACCCTAGACCTGACATTATCCCTAGCCCTAATCCAAGCCCTAACCCTAACACAAACTAGCCCCTAATGCTAGCCATAGCCCTAACCCTAGATCTAACGATAACTCTAAATCTAACCCTAATCTTAAGCCTAAACCTCATTCTACAGTAGCTCTAACACTATTGCTAATCCTAAAACTAGCCCTAATCCAAGCTCTAGCCCTAAAACAAAACTGAGATATTGCTCTAACCCTAAACCTTAACCTAAACCAAACCCTAACCCATAACTAGCCATAACCCAAGCTCTAATTCAAGTTCTAGGCCTAAAACTAACCCTCACCCTGACTCATATCCAAACACAAAACCTTGCTCTAAATATCACCCTAACTCTAAAACTAATGCTAAAACTAGACCTAGCCAAAACCCTAACCCTAAATCTAACACTCATTGTAATCCTAGTTCTTACATTGGCCTTACCCATACCCTAGCCCTAACTCTAACAACAAAAAAAAAGCCTAATCCGAGCTCTAACACTAGATTTAACCCTAACCCTTAAACTAGCCCTAAAAATAACCCTAATCCTAACACTAAACCTAGATCTAATTCTTTTTTTTTTTTTTTTTTGGTTGTTCACAACATTACATCGCTCTTGACATAACATACTTCATACATTGGACTGAAGTTGGTTATGAACCCCCAATTTTACCCCAAATGCAGATTGCAGAGTCACATCGGTTACACTTCCACGATTTTACATAATGTCCTATTGGTAATTGTTGTAATCTGCTACCTTTCCTATCCCCTACTATCCCCCCTCCCCTCCCCTCCCAACTTCTCTCTCTACCCCATCTACTGAAACTCATTTCTCTCCTTGTTTATTTTCCCATTCCCTCACAACCTCTTGTATGTAGTTTTGTATAGTAATGAGGGTCTCCCTTTATTTCCATGCAATTTCCCTTTTCTCACCCTTTCCCTCCCATCTCATGTCTCTGTTTAATGTTATTCTTTTCTTCCTACTCTTCCTCCCTGCTCTGTTTATAGTTGCTCTCCTTATATCAAAGAAGACATTTGGTATTTGTTTTTTAGGGATTGGCTAGCTTCACTAAGCATAATCTGCTCTAGTGCCATCCATTTCCCTGCAAATTCTATGATTTTGTCATTTTTTATTGCTGCATAGTACTCCATTGTGTATAGATGCCACATTTTTTTTATCCATTCATCTACTGAGGGGCATCTGGGTTGGTTCCACAGTCTAGCAATTGTGAATTGTGCTGCTATGAACATCGATGTGGCAGTATCCCTGTAGCATGCTCTTTTAAGGTCTTCAGGGAATAGTCCAAGAAGGGCAATAGCAGGGTCAAATGGTGGTTCCATTCCCATCTTTCCCAGGAATCTCCAAACTGCTTTCCAAATTGGCCGCACCAATTTGCAGTCCCACCAGCAATGTACAAGTGTACCCTTTTCTCCACAACCTCTCCAGCACTTGTTGTTGTTTGACTTCATAGTGGCTGCCAATCTTACTGGAGTGAAATGGTATCTTAGGGTGGTTTTGATTTGCATTTCTCTGATTGCTAGAGATGGTGAGCATTTTTTCATGTACTTATTGATTGATTGTATATCCTCCTCTGTGAAGTGTCTGTTCAGGTCCTTGGCCCATTTGTTGATTGGGTTATTTGTTATTTTATTGTCTAATTTTTTGAGTTCTTTGTATACTCTGGATATTAGGGCTCTATCTGAAGTGTGAGGAGTAAAGATTTGTTCCCAGGATGTAGGCTCCCTGTTTACTTCTCTTATTGTTTCTCTTGCTGAGAAAAAACTTTTAAGTTTAATTAAGTCCCATTTGTTGATTCTTGTTGCTAACTCTTGTGCTATGGGCGTCCTATTAAGGAATTTGGAGCCCGACCCCACAATTTGTAGATCGGCTCCCACTTTGTCTTCTATCAGACGCAGAGTCTCTGGTTTGATATCAAGTTCCTTGATCCATTTTGAGTTAACTTTTGTGCATGGCGAGAGAAAGGGGTTCAGTTTCATTTTGCTGCATATGGATTTCCAGTTTTCCCAACACCATTTGTTGAAGATGCTATCCTTCCTCCATTGCATGTTTTTAGCCCCTTTATCAAATATAAGATAGTTGTAACTTTGTGGATCAGTCTCTGTGTCCTCTATTCTAAACCATTGGTCCACCCGCCTGTTTTGGTACCAGTACCATGCTGTTTTTGTCACTATTGCTTTGTAATATATT
Source organism: Spermophilus dauricus (assembly GCA_002406435.1). Lineage (NCBI taxonomy): Eukaryota > Metazoa > Chordata > Mammalia > Rodentia > Sciuridae > Spermophilus > Spermophilus dauricus. The sequence goes on along the minus strand of KZ294903.1, from coordinate 890,768 downwards.
TTGAAATCTGGTATCGCTATACCGCCTGATTCACACTTCCTGTTTAGAATTGCTTTTGCTATTCTGGGTCTTTTATTTTTCCATATGAATTTCATGATTGCTTTGTCGATTTCTACAAGATATGCCATTGGGATTTTGATTGGCATTGCATTAAACCTATAGAGAACTTTTGGTAATATTGCCATTTTGATGATGTTAGTTCTGCCTATCCATGAACAGGGTATGTTTTTCCATCTTCTAAGATCTTCATCAACTTCTCTCTTTAGGGTTCTGTAGTTTTCATTATATAAATCTTTCACCTCTTTTGTTAGGTTTATTCCCAAGTATTTTATTTTTTTTGAGGATATCGTGAATGGAGTGTTTTTCCTCATTTCCGTTTCCGAAGTTTTGTCGCTGATATACAGAAATGCCTTTGATTTATGCGTGTTGATTTTATATCCTGCCACTTTGCTAAATTCATTTATTAGTTCTAGTAGTTTCTTTGTAGACCCTTTTGGGTCTTCTAGGTATAGAATCATGTCATCTGCAAATAGTGATAATTTAAGTTCTTCTTTTCCAATTTTTATGCCTTTAATTTCTTTCGTCTGTCTAATTGCTCTGGCCAGTGTTTCGAGAACTATATTGAATAGAAGTGGAGATAGAGGGCATCCCTGTCTTGTTCCGGATTTTAGAGGGAATGCCTTCATCTTTTGTCCATTCAGAATGATGCTAGCCTGAGGCTTAGCATAGATAGCTTTTACAATGTCAAGGTAGGTTCCTGTTATCCCTAATTTTTCTAATGTTTTGAACATAAAGGGATGCTGTACTTTGTCAAATGCTTTCTCTGCATCTATCGAGATGATCATATGGTTCTTATCTTTAAGTCTATTGATGTGGTGAATAACATTTATTGATTTCCGTATGTTGAACCATCCTTGCATCCCAGGGATGAATCCTACTTGGTCGTGGTGCACAATTTTTTTGATGTGTTTTTGTATTCGATTCGCCAGAATTTTATTGAGGATTTTTGCATCTAGGTTCATTAGAGATATTGGTCTGTAGTTTTCTTTCTTTGAGGTGTCTTTGTCAGGTTTCGGAATCAGGGTGATGTTGGCCTCATAGAATGAGTTTGGTAGAGCTCCCTCTTTTTCTATTTCCTGAAATAACTTGAAAAGTATTGGTTTTAATTCTTCTTTAAAGGTTTTGTAAAACTCCGCTGTATATCCATCCGGTCCTGGACTTTTCTTGGTTGGTAGTCTTTTGATGGCTTCTTCAATTTCATCCATTGATATTGGTCTGTTCAGATTGTGTGTATCCTCCTGACTCAGTCTGGGCAAATCATATGACTTAAGAAATTTATCGATGTCTTCACTATCATCTATTTTGTTGGAATATAGGTTTTCAAAATAATTTCTGATTGTCTTCTGTATTTCTGTAGGATCTGTTGTAATATTGCCTTTTTCATCCCGTATGTTAGTAATTTGAGTTCTCTCTCTTTTTCTCTTCGTTAGCATGGCTAAAGGTCTGTCGATCTTATTTATTTTTTCGAAGAACCAACTTTTAGTTTTGTTAATTTTTTCAATAGTTCCTTTTGTTTCAATTTCATTGATTTCCGCTCTAATTTTAATTATTTCTAGCCTTCTGCTACATTTGCTGTTGTTTTGCTCTTCCTTTTCTAGGGCTTTGAGATGAAGTGTGAGCTCATTTATTTGTTGGTTTTTTCTTTTTTTGAGGAATGACCACCAGGCGATGAATTTTCCTCTTAAAACTGCTTTCATTGTGTCCCATAGATTCCGATATGTTGTGTCTGTATTTTCATTTATCTCTAAGAATTTTTTAATTTCCTCCTTTATGTCTTCTGTAACCCATTGATCATTCAGTAACATATTGTTCATTTTCCATGTGATGTAGGATTTTTCCTTCCTTCTTTTATCATTGATTTCCAGTTTCATTCCATTATGATCAGATAAAATGCATGGTATTATCTCCACCCCTTTATATTTACTGAGGGTTGCCCTATGGCATAATATATGGTCTATTTTTGAGAAGGATCCATGTGCTGCTGAGAAAAAAGTATATCCATTTGATGATGGTTGATATATTCTATATATGTCAGTTAAGTCTAGGTTGTTGATTGTGATATTGAGTTCTCTGGTTTCTTTATTCAATTTTTGTTTGGAGGATCTGTCCAAGGGTGAAAGAGGTGTGTTAAAGTCACCCATAATTATTGTGTTGTGGTCTATTTGATTCTTGAACTTGAGGAGAGTTTGTTTTATGAATGTCGCTGCACCATTGTTTGGTGCATAAATATTGATAATTGTTATATCTTGTTGGTGAATGGTTCCTTTTAACAGTATATAATGACCTTCTTTGTCCCTTTTGATTAACTTAGTCTTGAAGTCGATTTTATTCGATATGAGGATGGCCACTCCTGCCTGCTTACGAGAACTGTGTGCGTGGTATATTTTTTCCCATCCTTTCACCTTCAGCCTGTGTATGTCTTTTCCAGTTAGATGTGTCTCCTGGAGGCAGCATATTGTTGGATTTGTTTTTTTAATCCATGATACCAGCCTATGTCGCTTTATTGGAGAGTTTAGGCCGTTAACATTCAGAGTTACTATTGATATATGGTTTGAACTTCCATCCATGTTTAAATGTTTATACTTTTTTTTTTTTTTTTTATTTTGTTTCTCCGTGCTTATATTTCCCCTCGCCCTCTGTCTTTACTGAGGCACTTCCCACTGATGGTTTTGGTTATTGTTTTTCATTTCTTCCTCGTGTAGTGTTTTGCTCAAAATGCTTTGCAATGCAGGTTTTCTGGCTGCAAATTCTTTTAGCTTTTGTTTATCATGAAAGATCTTTATTTCGTTGTCATACCTGAAGCTTAATTTTGCTGGGTACAGAATTCTTGGTTGGCATCCATTGTCTTTCAGTGTTTGAAATACATTGTTCCATGACCTTCTTGCTTTCAGTGTCTGTGATGAAAAGTCCGTTGTTAACCGTATTGGTTTGCCCCTAAATGTAATCTGTCTCCTTTCTCTTGTAGCTTTTAATATTTTCTCTTTGTTCTGTATATTGGATATCTTCATAACAATGTGTCTTGGCGTTGGTCTACTGTGATTTTGTGTGCTCGGTGTCCTGTATGCATCTTCAATTTGTATATCTGTTTCCTTTTTTATTTCTGGAAAGTTTTCTGTAATTATTTCATTCAGTAGGTTACTCATTCCCTTGGTGTGGATCTCTGTACCTTCCTCTATCCCGATGACTCGTAAGTTTGGTTTCTTCATGTTATCGCATAATTCTTGGATGTTTTTCTCGTGATTTTTTATCAGTCTTTCTGAGTTGGCTAGGCTCTTTTCAAGCTGGTATATTTTGTCTTCATTGTCTGACGTTCTGGTTTCTACTTGTTCCACTCTGTTAGTGATACTCTCAATTGAGTTTTTAATTTGGTTTATCGTTTCCTTCATTTCTAGAATTTTTGCTTGATTATTTTTTATAAGCTCTATCTCCTTATAAAGATGCTTAACTTCTTCTTTTAGCTGTTTATGTAACTCCTTCTCAATGTGTTCTTTCGCTGCTTGAATTTGCTGTCTTGTATCCTCTTTGAGGTTCCATTCCATCTGTCTAAGGTGTTCCTTGAGGTCTTTATATGACCCTTTTTCTGATGACTCTAGGTCCTCCTGAATATTTAGGCTGTCCTGCATTGTTTGTACTCCTCTTCTTCCTTGCTTCTTGAAGCTGCTCATGTTGCTTCTTGTTCTGGTTGACTGCGGGGTTACTGTTTATTCCTATAAATTTATTTGATGCTAGGGAGGAAAGGTATTAGAAGGGAAGGGAAGAAGTCACTAAGGGAAATGAGAGTAGGCAGGTAGAATTCAAGGAAGGGGGGATATGAAGCATGAAAAGACAAAAGAAGAAAATAGGAACTAAAAAAGAACAAAAATTTAAAAAATATTAATAATAATTTAAAAAAAATTAAAATTGAGATTAGAAGAGAAAGAAGAAAAGAAAAGAAAAAAAAAGAGATAAGAAAGAAAAAACAATATTGAAAAATGAAGATGAAAGAAAAACCCCAATCAAAAAAAAAAAAAAAAAAAATAAAAAAAATAAAAAAATAAAATAAAATAAAAAACCAACAACAACAATAAAAAAGACTAATAAATGCCGTCCTAGAGTTTGATTAACGTCTCTTCCACTAGGTGGCGCTGTGCCCCCCAGGTCAAGCCTTTCCCGTCAGTACGCGGGAACCCATCACTGTGCAGCAGTTCCTCCCAGGCTGGGCAAGTCCCCAATCCTGAGTGCCTAGGGCCTCCTCTTGTAACCAAAGACTTCCACTTTTTTTCTAGCCAGGCCCCTCTCACCACAATACTGGTTACAGGACAGGTCTGCTGTTCCTGGGAGCCCTGTTTTCATGAACGACTGGGCTCACTCCTCCAGATTGCCATTCCCAGAGACCTTAAGCTTGTAGAGCTTGGTGCTGAGAATCCTCCGCGACTATTGCTTGCCCTCCGGTAGCCACACCCCCGTAGCTGGTGCAAGAGACCTCAGCAGCCAGCCCTGGCGGGAGCGGCAGACCTGCACCACCTCTGACTCCCTCGGGCTGGCTGTAGCACTCTCGGGAGAGCTGGGAGGGGCTCTTAAGGTTTCCCTGATGCGTGGAGAGGGAGAGCCAGGAGACCACACACCTGCTGCAGCAGGTTTCAATGAAGATATCTCCTCCGCCGCAGTCCTGCCACGCCAGCCCTCCACCACAGTGGTGTCCTCCGCAAACGGCTACAGCTCGCCTCCCGCTGCCGGGAGACCAACGCCACAGGCGGGTCCCCGCTGACACCCAAACCCCGCCCGGCCCCTGCGGCCACTACCCACGAAGGCCCGGCAGGCGTCCACCTCCGGGGAATGAGAAGGGCTGATCAGCCGCCTCAGCCGGCTAGCTTAAGGCTGAGTCGCGGCTGTCTGTCTCAGCTTTTCAAACTCGGTGGTGCAGACACGGAACAGGGAGGGGCTTACTCACTTCCCGCCGCCATTTTTCTCCTCTCGCTATTTCGGGACGGTGGCGTGGTGCTGGCTCGCTGTCTCCGGTTTGTCTTTGCTACGAGCTCCCACGCCACTCTCCGCCGCGGTTTCTACAGCCGGCGCTGCTCTGTTCGCTTTCTCCGCCCCCGGCGTTCCCGGCTTCTAGCCGCACCGCGGCCGGTCCGTGTCTTTATGGCTCGCAGCTCCAGCGGCGCCCGGGGCCGGGGAGGTGGCGGCCTGACTCCAGCAAGTACCGCAGTTCCCAGGCCCCGTGTCTCGGCGGCCACAAACCGACACTTCTAATAGGCCTACCAGATCCCTGCTGGACCCCTCTTCGTGGAATTCTGCTATAAGTTCCTCAGTGTGAAGCCTGCCGCTGTTCCAAAGGGTCTTTTTGATCTTGTTAGTGCGGAGACATTAGATTCGCTGCTTCCTCCTCGGCGGCCATGTTCCAAAAAAACCCTAGATCTAATTCTATCCATTACCCTAAGCCAAACCTTATTCATAATGATAACTCTTGTCCTAATCTTCATCCTTAGCCAATACCAAACAATAACCCTATTACCAGTCCTAACACCAGCTTTCATTCTAGATCTAAACCTAACCCACAACCTCACCCTAACCTTCACCCTTATTCTGACCCTAACACTAATTATAGGTCTACACCTGACCCTAAACAGAAACCAAAACCTGAAACTAGACCTAACAGTAAACTTATACCTAAACCTAAACCTAACACTAGCTCCAGACCTAAACCTAGTCCTAAATCTAGCTATTACTCTAGCCCTTGGCCTAAACAAAAACTTAGTGCAAGCCATAACAATAAACCTTAACCTAAACCAAACACTAACCCTACCACTAGACCTAACCCTATTTTTATTCTGGATTTCACCCTAACCCTAACTTTAACCTGAACATTGGACCTGACACTAATATTTAACATAGCTCTAAAACAGACCCTAATTCAAAAGCTAAACATAACACTAGACATAGCCATAACCCTAACCCTAAAACTAACTCTAGTCAGAACCCTAGATCTTACATTACACTTAGCAATAACCCTAGGCCTAAACCTAACACAAAACTTAAATAACCCTAACCCTAATCAAGGCATAAACCTACTCTAAGAATAACCCTTACCCTAACTCTAACCCTAGTCCTAACCATAACCCTAACCCTCACCTTACTTCTAACCCTAGCTCAAAGCCTAACCCTGAGCCTAAACCTTACCCTAGCACAATCCCTAACCATAAACATAACCATAGCCATAATCCTAACCTTAACCCTAACCCTAACACTAGCTCTAACCCAAGCCATTACCCTAACTCTAAACTTAACCCTAATGATAACACTATCCATAACCCTAACAGAAACCCTAACCTAAACAATAAACCTAGCCCTAGACCTAACCCTAAACTTAAACCTTGCCATAGCCTTAACTCTAACTCAAACACTAACTCTTACCCTAAAACCAGAATAAAACCAGCCCTAAAACTAAACTTTAACCTAAACCTAGCCTAAACCATAAAGCTAACCATACATCTAAAAAAAATAAATTACCCTAAACCAAATCCTAACCCTAATGAAAACCCTAGCCCTAACCCTAATCCTAACCCTGATCATAACACTAAACCTAACCCTCATCCTAGACCCAATCTTAGCTCAAAACTTAACTTTACCCTAAATAAAACCCTAACTCTAACCCTAAACTAGGTTTAATAGCCCTAACCCAAAACATAACCTAACTCTAGCACTAATCCTAACCTAACCCTACCCCTACATATACATCTAACAATCTATATTATCCTTATGATAACCTTATGATAACCCTAACCCTTTTGCTAACCCTAAAGCTCTCCAAGCCCTAAACCTACCCGGAAACCTAAACCTAACTGAATCAATTACCCTAACCCGAACAATAACCCTAATGCTCATTTGAGCCCTATTCCTAAACCTTAACCTAAAACAAACCCTAACAATGATCCTGACCCTAAAAATACACCTACCTCTTAACCTGACCCTTACCCGAAGCCTAACACTTACACTAGACATAGACACAAACCTAACCCTAAATCTACCCAAAACTGTAACAATAGACCTTACATTAGCCCAAGCCCTAATTCTAGACCTAACCATACAACACACCCTAGCCCTCACCCTAGCACTTAACCTAGCCTTAATCAAACCCTCACCTTAACCCTAGATCTAATTCTAATTCTAACCTTACCATACCTCTAAACCTAGGTATAACACCATACCTTACCCTAAAATTAACTATAACCCTAAGCCTAACACTAGGATTAAACTGAAGACTAACCCTAGCCCTAATCCTAGCCCTAACTTAGCCCTATCACTAAAAATAACCAAAACCCTAGGCATAAGACTAACTCTAACTCTCACCCTAGCCCTAGCCCTAGTTCTAACCTTATCTGTTACTGTAACCATAACCCTTGACCTAACCTATAGTTAGACCTAGCCTAAATCCTAGATATAACACTAAACCAAATCTAACCCTAACCCAAATCCTAAGCCTAACACTAGCCCTAACCCTAATGCTAATCTTATAACTAGCCCAAACCCTAAACCTATGACTAAAACAAAACTGAGCAACAACCCTAACCCTAAACCTTAACTTAAACCAAACCCTAACACTACACCTAGACATAATCCTAGCCCTAATTCGAGTCCTAACCCTAACCTTAAAACTTACCTTGACCCTGACTCATATCCTAACACAGACCCTAGCTCTAAAGACCACCATAAACTTAAACCAAACCCTAACAGTAACCCTAGCCCTAATTCAATTCATAACCCTAACCTTACCTCTAACCCTCACCCTGACTAATATCCTAACAGTCACTCTAGCTCTAAACACAGCCCTCACCTTAAACCAAACACTAACAGTAACCCTAGCCCTTATTTGAGTCCTTAACCTAAACCTAAAACTAACCCTGATGCTGACTCATATCCTAACAATAACTCAGTCTAAATATTACCCTAACCTTAAACGTAAACCTAACACTAGACCTATCCCTTACTCTAACCCTAAAACTAACCCTAATTGTAACCCTGGCTCTTACATTAGCCAAAGACAAAATCTAGCCTTATCCCTAACACAAAAACTAGCTCTAATTCGAGCTCTAAACCTATATTTAACCCTAAACCTAACCCTAACTCTAGCATTAACCCTAGCTCTCAGTCTATCCTTTAACCTAAGAAAAACCCTAAGCCTAATGGTAACCCTAGACCTATCTTTAATCTTTAGGTTAACCAAAACCCTAACCCTATTAATAGTCCTAACCCTATAACTTATTCTACCTCTAACCCTATCGAAAACCCTAATGCTAACCCTGACCCTTATTCTGACCCTATAACTAACACTAGGTCTAAAACTGTCTCTAACCATAGACCAAACCCTAACACTAGCCCTAGACCTAAAGCAAATCCTAAATCTAGCCTTAACTCTAGCCCTAGACACAAATAGAAACCTACACCTAGCCCTAACAATAATCATTAGCATAACTCAAAAACTAACCCTAAACATAGATATAAACATAGTCCAGGGGCTGGGGATGTGGCTCAAGCGGTAGCGCGCTTGCCTGGTATGCATGCGACCGGGGTTCGATCCTCAGCACCACATACCAACAAAGATGTTGTGTCCGCCGAGAACTGAAAAATAAATATTAAAAATTCTCTCTCTCTCTCTCCTCTCTCACTCTCTCTTAAAATTCCCCCCCCCCCCCCCTCTAAAAAAAAAAAAAAAAAAAAAAAAAAAAAAAAAAACATAGTCCAATTTCTGGCTTTAACTCCAAAACTAACTCTAACCCAAACACTGACCCTGCCTTTAGAGTAAACCTATCTCTAAATCTGACCCTACCCAAAAATCTAAACCTAACACTAAACCTAGCCATAGCCCTAACACTAAAACGAGCCCTCAACATAACCGTAGTTCTTACATTACGCATAGCCCTAACACTAGGCCTAAACCTAACACAAAACCTAGAGCTAATCCTAGGCCTTAATCCAGCCTTAAGCATAACCCTAACCCTAGCCCTAACCCTAACCTAACCTTTGCCTTAGTCCTAATCCTAGCTCAAAGCCTAAACATTACTCTAAACAAAAACCTACACTGATCCCTCAATCTAACCCTAAACCTAGCCCTAATCCTAACATTAACCCTAGCTCAAAATCTAGCTCTAATCCTACCCATTACTCTAAACCTAAACATAACATTATTGATAATCCTAGGCTTAATGCTAAACTTAAACTTAACTGGAAAACTAACCCTAGGCTTACATGATCATTTCCCTGCGGACTCAAAGTCACGGACAGGGAATGAGATTGGTACCACCGGAGGGAATTGTGCCTACTTGTCACTAGATATGAGCAATCGCCCTACTCTGGAATTAAGCATAGAAGGTAAATCTATTGTGGGCTTACTCGATACAGGTGCAGACCGTAGCATTATTGCACTCAAGGACTGGTCTAGGGGATGGCCAGTGCAGACCTCTGATCAGTCTCTGAGAGGACTTGGATATGCCCAAGCTCCTCAGATTAGCTGTAGGCATCTATTCTGGAAGGACCCGGAAGGACATAATGGTACTTTTCAGCCTTATGTACTTGATTTACCTATCTCTTTATGGGGCCGTGACCTGATGAAAGACATGGGGTTCACTCTTAGTAATGAATATTCCCCAGTGTCTCAACAAATTATGCAAAATATGGGGTATAGACCAGGTCTAGGACTAGGAAAACATTTACAGGGACGTAAGCATCCTGTACAAGGTCATCAAAAGCTTGACAGATTTGGTCTGGGTTTTTCCTAGGGGCCGCTGAGGCTCAAATACCCATAACATGGCTCACCGAGGAGCCTGTTTGGGTGCCTCAGTGGCCTCTTCCCTCGGTTAAACTGGCAGCAGCCCATGCTCTAGTTAAAGAACAGCTTGACTTGGGTCACATCCAACCCTCTACTTCTCCATGGAATACCCCCATATTTGTCATTAAGAAAAAATCAGGAAAGTGGCGCTTACTACATGATCTACGAGCAGTTAATGCTCAAATGCAACTTATGGGGCCCGTTCAGAGAGGGCTGCCTCTGCTCTCCTCTGTTCCTCAGGGCTGGCACATTATTGTTATTGACATTAAAGACTGTTTCTTTTCTATTCCTCTGCATCCTAAAGATTCGCAGCGTTTTGCCTTCACCCTTCCCTCGTGTAACCACGAGGAACCAGATCAAAGGTTTGAGTGGGTAGTGTTGCCGCAGGGAATGGCTAATAGTCCCACGATGTGTCAGATGTATGTGGGGAAGACACTCGCACCTCTCAGACAAAAGTATTCCTCCATCAAGATCATTCATTATATGGATGATGTATTATTGGCTGCTAAATTAGAGCAGACAGTTCATGAGGCCTATAAAGACCTAGTAAAGTTGTTGGCTCAATATGGACTGCATATTGCACCTGAAAAGGTTCAGACAGGGGATTCTATTAAGTATTTGGGAGCAACAATTGGGTGTGACAAGTTACGACCACAGAAAATCACCATACGAACTCAGGATCTCCAAACTTTAAATGATTTTCAGAAACTGCTAGGAGATATTAATTGGATACGAGGATATTTACATATTTCTAATGTTATGCTACAGCCTTTGTATGCTACTCTTAAGGGTGATCCAGATCTTGCTTCCCCTCGTAGCCTCACCAAAGAGGCTAGAGCGGCCCTTATGGCAGTAGAAGAAGCTATACAACATGCTACTTTATGCAGGCTCCAGAGTGATAAACCTTTCCAGTTATGTGTGCTTGCCACTGTGCGGCAGCCTACTGGAGTACTATGGCAAGATGGGCCTTTGCTATGGATTCACCCACATGTATCCCCAGGAAAATCCTTAGAACATTATCCTGATGCTGTTGCAGCATTAGCACTTAAAGGGATTCAACAAAGCATTCAATTTTTCGGACAATCACCTTCTTCTCTTATTATACCCTACACTAAAGCTCAACTTAATGTTTTGTGTGCTACTATAGATAATTGGGCTATTCTATGCTGCTCGTTTCAAGGGGACATTGATAATCATTATCCTTCTCATCCGTTACTCCATTTTGTTAGAGAACATCCTATCATTTTCCCTAAAGTAACTTCATCCAGTCCAATTCCGGGGGCTGTTAACATTTTTACTGATGGTTCCAAGTCTGGAATGGGAGCTTATGTAATTAACGATTCTCCTCCTGTCCAGCATCAATTTGCTCCTGGAAATCCACAATGGGTAGAACTACAAATTGTTATTGAGGTTTTTAAACAATGTTCTTTTCCTTTTAATCTCATTTCGGACTCCATCTATGTGGTGCAAGCACTAAAAATCCTGGAGGTTGTAGGAGCTATTAGCGATGCCCGTAATGTATCTGCTTACTTCAATCAGCTTCAACAGCTAATTTGCAGCCGCACTGCTCCTTTTTATCCAATGCACATCCGGGCTCACACCTCTCTCCCTGGTCCGTTATCACAGGGTAATGCCTGTGCAGACTCAGCCACTAGAGGTCAGTTGATCTGTTTAGCTTCCTCCTTGGAGGAGGCTAGATTGTTTCACCAAAATTTCCATGTTAATGCCTTAACACTGCGCAGGCGTTTCTCCATCTCTAGAGCAGATGCTCGGCAGATAGTATTACACTGTCCCCGTTGTGTCACCTTTCTTCATCCCCCTACTTATGGAGTGAACCCACGGGGGTTGAAGCCATTGGTTGTCTGGCAAATGGATGTGACACACATACCTGACTTTGGTAACCTTAAATATGTCCATGTTTCTGTTGATACATGTTCTGGAATTATTCATGCTTCTGCTTTATCAGGAGAAAAGGCACGTAATGTCATTACTCATTGCCTGGAAGCCTGGGCGGCGTGGGGAGCGCCCAGGTCCCTTAAGACTGACAATGGACCTGCTTATACTGGCAGACAATTCACGTCCTTTTGTTCTGCTATGGGAGTGCACCTTACTCATGGTCTGCCTTACAATCCTCAAGGACAAGGCATTGTAGAGCGTGCTCATCGCACCTTAAAGGAAACTTTACAAAAACAAAAGGGGGGAATAGGAGCTGACCATGCTCCTAAGGAACGCCTGTCCTTAGCTCTTTTCACCATTAATTTTTTGAATTTGGATATTCAGAGTCGCTCTGCGGCCGATAGACATGTGTTCCCTCAGCCCTCTGTGATTGGCTATGTTAAGTGGAAGGATGTTCTTACGGGCCAATGGAACGGCCCCGACCCCGTGCTGACATGGGCACGAGGATCCGTATGTGTTTTTCCCCAGGATCGCACGGAACCGTTGTGGGTCCCTGAACGCCTGACAAGAAGAGTCCTGACGCCAGCTACTCAGCAACAAGAAATACCACAGCAATCCCGTGATGAGGATCTTCATTCTGCTGAGTGCTCTGACTCTGGTGCTGATGCCGATGACACAGACGACACCAATGCAATGGTGGGCAGTGGCACGGGCTTGGCCGATGCCGATGCCGGTTCATGGTAATTCTAGTGTCCTTCCCACTCTTTTCTCTACCTCGTGTGAGATGTCTGCTCCCTGTGCCTCTCCTAGAGGGGATGTGAAACGCATTTTCAATCAGTCTCAAGTTAATCTCACAGGAGTTTTTTGTTTTAGCCTTGGGAACGCTCATTGTATCAGTCTCAAGACCAAGAATTTGACTAACTGGGAGGACCCATTGCGGTCCAGTCAGGTCTCAGTGAGCGTTCTCAGTGCTGTGTTGAGCCAAGTGGTCTCAGGGGAGCAATCAGGCTCAGGTACCCCTGTAAATAGCTCTGCTTTAAACATAACTACCTTGGCTATTATCTCCGAGGTGCTAACCCCAATGCCTCCTTCTTCTTCTAGTCTTTATAATGCCACTCATTTTAAGGCCTCTCCTTACTGTACCCCTAATTTTGGTTTCCCCCCAACATTCACGCCTTGTCAGGATCATTCTTGGGAGAAACGTCAAGTTGCTAAAGGCTTCTCCCTTTCCCCCTCTCTTAAGAGGTATGTTTATAATTTCAACAATAGTGCCAACTCCTCTACAGGAGCGGGTTGGTCCTGGTTTCAATGGTTGATTTCCAACGAGAAGGGAGCTTCGGCGGATATTTCTGCACTGGCTCAATTGCTGGGGGCCAAAAGTTGGCTGGCTAATGTTTCTGGCACTGTTAGTGAGAGTGGACGAGGTAATAGACTCACATCTGTTTCGTTCAACTCTCTGTTATCTAATGCCACCTTGCCCCCTGCAGCGGTTTGTGTCCAATCCCCATTCTTACTCCTTTTGGCTAATGGCACCTCGTCAGAGATGCTGGATTGTTCTAATGTTACTTGTTTCCTATCTGAGTGTTGGGATGGTTCTTCGATTATGGCAGTGGTAATGAAAATTCCAACTTTTGTCCCAATCCCGGTCACTGCGGACCCTGACAAATTCCCCATTGTTGAGCTGCTTAGGGTCCGCAGGGATTTTGGAATCACAGCTGCTATAGTGACAGCCGTGGCAGTATCTGCTGCTGCAGCGGTCACGGCCGGAGTGGCCATGGCCAATCAAGTGCAGACTGCTGCCACCATTAACCAAGTTGTTCAACAAACTTCCACTATACTTGAATCCCAGAATACAATTAATCAACATATTTTGTCAGGGATTTTAGCTGCTAACCAAAGAATAGATTTACTCCAAGCTCAAGTGGAAGAATTGGCTGACTTGGTGCTTTTGGGCTGTGTTGACCAACGTGCACATTTATGTATAACCTCTGTCAGATTTGATGATTCTAGGAATGCCTCCCGCATCATTGGCGAATACTTGGCCGGAAATTGGTCCATGGCAGCGGAAGATATGATCCAGTCTCAACTAACCCAGATAGCTGTCTTGAATAGTACCCACGTCGATCCCATAACTTTGGGTCAATTTACCGATTGGATATTTTCTGCCTTTTCCTTTTTTAAAGAGTGGGTGGGGGTAGGCATTTTTGGAGCAATGTGTTGCTTCGGTATGGTTCTCTGCCTGTGGTTTCTCTGTCGCCTTAAGGCCCGCAATGCTCACGATAAGGCTATGATCATACAAGCTCTTGCAGCTTTAGAAACTGGTAACTCACCTCAAGTTTGGCTTGCACAAATTAAACAGTAAATCTTTGACATGGTCGTTGCACCCCAAGTTTTACGGACATTGCACTGGGAATGACATGTCTTTCCTTGTTTTTCTACTGGTGTTGGAAAGCCCTTGCACTTTGCCGGCTTTACTGCCATTGCACGCAGATGGGTCTCCACACTAGTACTTCTCTATCGCTTTGCTACCCATGCCTTTCTTTTAGGGTGTTGCCAACTTGTTTGTTGTTGTATTTCTAAATAGCCACAGTTCAGCCTCAGCTATCCCCCCTCGTCCACCATCGTCACGATACAGGATGCGAGGCAAGGCACTGCACTTGAGTGATCCTTGAAGTGGACCTCAAGGAGAGCATGTCCTATTGCATGCGGGTTAGACGCGTCCACGCCCCGTCCCACGGAAAAAGGCGTCGGCTGATATGGCCTCAGATCTGGGGAAGGCGCCTCCTTAGGACTGAGCCATACTATGCAGCCATTTCTGCACAGTGGGATAGGACCTCTACTCTCGCCTGTATTGTTCTTAGAAAACAAAAGGGGGAACTGTGGTGAGCCGCTTCTGCGGACTCTGGTCGCCATCACAAGATGGCGCTGGCCTCGTTGTGGTCTACAACAAACAACTCCTTTTTTGGGAGAGTTGGCGCATGGTTGTTTGACACCCTATGAGAGAGCTCCACGTGGCAGCTTCGCATTGGGTCTTCCGATACTTTATTAAGGTTGGGAGGGGCTTCCGGGGTGGTAGAAGAAATATCGAGAGCTTGAATAAAGAGGTGGAAGAAGATTCCTGGTGTTGCGTCTTCCTTGCGGGCAAGGGGGCCGCGACACTAGACCTAACCTTAAACCTCATAGTTGCCATATACCTAACCCTAGCTCAAACCCTAACCTTTACTATCAACCTAAACATTACCATAGCCCTAACTCTAAGCCTGAACCTCAATCTAATGTTGAAAATAGCCCTAAATCTACATCTAATCATATATATTACCCTAACCCTAATCCTATCACTAATGATGTCCCTAGCCATAATCCTAACCCTACCCCTATGAATACTATAATCTTATCCCTAGAAGTAACCCTAAAACTAACCCTCACCCTAGCTTTAACCCTAGCTCAAAACCTAACCCTTATGCTAAACATAAACCTAAGCCTAACTCTAGTTTAACCCTAACCCTAACCCTAATTAAAGACCTATTCTTAACCATAAACATAGCCCTAAACTTAGCTCTAATCCTATCCATTATACTAACCATAACACTTACCCTAAAGTGAACCCTAGGTCTAACCT
Organism: Spermophilus dauricus; assembly: GCA_002406435.1. Taxonomy (NCBI): domain Eukaryota; kingdom Metazoa; phylum Chordata; class Mammalia; order Rodentia; family Sciuridae; genus Spermophilus; species Spermophilus dauricus. The sequence goes on along the minus strand of KZ294903.1, from coordinate 875,385 downwards.
TAACCTTATCGCTAACACTAACCCTATCAATTACCCTAAACCTAATATTAACTCTAAATAAAACCCTATATTTACCCTAACCCACAACCTAGTGCTAATTCAAGCCCTAGTGCTAAAACATAACCTCAAACAAACTCCAACACTGACCCTTACCTAATAAATCCGATGGCTCTAAAAATGACTTTTACACTAAACCTAACCCTTACACTAGACCTAGACATAACACTAATCCTAAAACTATCCCCAACCATAAGCTTAGACCTGCCATTATCCATAGCCTTGATCCTAGCCCTAAACCTAACACAAACCCCAGCCCTTATCCTAGCTCTAAACCTAGCCTTAATCCTAACCCTAAACCTAACTTTAGGCTTAACCCAATAACTAAAACTAGCCCTAATCTTAGCACTAATTTAGTCTTATTAATAACCCTAGCTCTAACCCTACCCCTATGACTAACTCTAACTCTCACCCTAACCCCATCCCTAGTTCTAATTCTATCCCTTTTGGAACCCTAATCCTAGCCCTAAACCCAGCCCTAAACCTAGCCCTATCATTAGCTCTAGCCCTAACCTATATCTCATTTTAACTCTAAATCAAACCTTAACCCTAAGCCTAACCCTAACCCAAACCTAACTCTAAATCTAACTTTAACACTAGCCCTAAAACAAAACCAAGCCATAGCACTAAACCTAACCCTTAACCTAAACCAACGCTTAACTCTAACCCTAACCTTAACTCTAATTCTAGTTTTAAGCTGAAAACTAGAACTAACACTGACCCTGACTCTGACCATAATACTAACCCTAAACATCACCCTTACCCTAACCCTAACCCTAAACCTGCCACTAGACCTACCACTAAACCTAACCCTAAATTTAACCCTAATTGTAACCCTGGTACTTACATTAGCCTTACCCCTAACCCTTACATTACTTAACCTACAACCTAGCCCTAATCCAAGTCCTAACCCGAGCTTTAACCCTAACCCTAATCCTAAACTTAGAGATAATCAAAACAATAACCCTAGCCCTAACCCTATCTCAAACCCTATCCACTGCTATAACCTTAACTCTAGGCCTAATTCTAAGCCTAAGCCTAATCCTAAACCTATGCATTATTCTAAACCCAACCTAAACCCTAAACCTCATCCTACAATTACACTAACACTAACCATAATGCTAAGTTGAGTTCTAACTTTAAACCTTAACCTATCCCAAACTTATAACCCAGAACTTGACACTAGCTCTAAACCTGACCCTAACCCTAAACCTAACATTTATATTACATTAGCCATAAACCTAACCCTAAAATATATTTATCCATAACCCTAGTTCTGATATTATCCCTAGCCCTAATCTTAGCCTTTACACTAAAATAAACCATAGCCTTCATCCTAGCCCCAAACCTAGCCTTAATCATTACTTTAACCCTGACCATAGCCCTAACCCTAATTCTAAACTTCACTTTATCTCTAAACCTAGCTATAATGCTATTCCTTACCCTAAACTTAACCCTAACCCTAACCCTAAATCTAGGCCTAAGGTGAACACTAACCCTAGCCCTAATCCTAGCCCTAATTTAACACTTTGCCCTAACCCTAAACCTAACCCTAGCCCTAAGACTAACTCTAACTCTCACACTAGCCCTATCCCTACATCTAACCATATTTATTATCATAATTATAAACCTAGCCCTAACTCTAGCCATAAACCTAGCCATAACCATTGCCAAATCCTTATTCCTAGTCCTAAACCTAGATCTAAACCTAACTCTAAATCTAACCCTAACCGTAAGCCTAAGTCTAACATTAACACTAGTGCTAGCCCTAACGGTAATCATAAAACTAGCCCTAACACTAACCCTTGCAGAAAACAAAACTGAGCAATAGCCCTTACCCTAAACCTTAACTTAAACCAAACTATAACACTAAACCTACACCTAACCCTAGCCCTAATTCGAGTCCTAATCTTAGCCTTAATGCTAACCCTAACTCTGACTCATATCCTAACACTCACCCTAGCTCTGAACACCAACCTAACCTTAAGCCAAACCCTAACAGTAACCCTAGGCTTAATTTGAGTCCTAACCCTAATGCTAAAACTAAACCTGACCCTGAATATTAACCTAACACTAACACTATCTCTAAATTTCACCCTAACCTTAAACCTATTCCTAACACTAGAGTTTTAACCCCTAACCATAACCCTAAAACTAACCCTAAAAAGCATAGTTCTTACATTAGCCATTGCTCTAAACCTTGCCATAACCCTAACAGAAAATAGTCCTAATCCGAGGCCTAAACCTAGCTTTAACCCTAACCCTAGCCCTAACCATAGCTCTAACCCTATCCCTTAACATATGTCACACCCTGAACCTAATGCTAATCTCAATCCTAATTCTATTCCTTAACCTAACACAATCACTAACCCTACTAGTACTCCTAACCCTAGTTCTCATTCTAGCTCTAACCATAACTTAAACTTTAACACTAACCCTGACCCTTATTCTGTCCCTAACACTAGTCATAGGTCTAAACCTGAACATAACCCTAAACTGAACCCTAACACTAGCCCTACTTGTAAGATTTTACCTAAATCTAACCCTAAAACTATCCATAGACCTAAACCTAAAACTTATCTATCCATAACTCTAACCCTAGACCTAAAGAAAATCTAGCCCTAACCCTGATAATAACCCTTAGCCTAAAGACAAAAACTAACCATTCCCCTAGTCTTAACCCTATTCCTAATTCTGGCTTTCCCATTAACCATAACCCTAAACTAAACACTGACCCTGACAGTAACACTAACCCTAGCTCTAAACATCACCCTAACCTTAAACCTAACCCTAAAACTATACTTAGCTCTAACATTAACCCTAAAACTAGCCCTAATCATATCAAAGTTCTTACATTTTCCATAGCCCTAACCTATTGCCAAACCCAGCCCTAACCCAAGTCCTACCCTAGCTTTAACACTAAAGTTAACCATAACCCAAACCTTAGCCCTAATCCTAAACCTAGGCCTAACCCTAGACCTAATCGTAAACATAACACTAGTCCTATCACTAGATCTAACCCTATCCATTATCCTAATGATAACACTAACTCTTCTGCTAACCTTAGGCTAAACCCTAATCCTATCCTTAACTTAACCCTATCCATTACCCTACACCTAACCTTAACTCTAAACCTAAAACTATCATTAACCTATACCTAACCATAATAATTACTTGAGCCTTAACCCTAAATCTTAATCTAATAAAAACCCTAACCCTGACTCTGACCCTAATAATACCCATAGCTCTAAACCTGACACTAACAAAAAACCTGACCCTTACAATAGACCTAGCTATTACCCTAACCCTAAAACTCTCCCTAACTGTAACCCTAGAACTGACATTAGCCCTAGCTCTAATCCTAGTCCTAATCCTAACACAAACCTTAGACCACATCCTAGCAATAAACCTTGCCTTAATCATAAACTTAACCCTAACAATAACCCTAATTCTAATCCTCACCCTAGTCCTAAAAGTTTCTATAATCCCATCCTTTGCCCTAAACCTAACCCTAACCCTAACCCTGCACTAACCCTAGCCCTAAATTTAGGCCTAACCAAAACACTAACCCTAGTCCTAATCCCAGCCCTAATTTAGCCCTATCCCTAACCCAAACCTAACCCTAGCCCTAAGACTAATTCAAACTCTCTCCCTACCCTTATACCTAATTCTAAACCTATCCCTTACCATTACCCTCAACCTAGTCCTAAACTTAGCCCTAATCCTAGCCCTATCCTTGGCCCTAGCTCAAAGCCTAGATCTAAACCTAACTCTAAATCTAACCCTAAACCTAAGCTAAACCTCACACTAACACTAGCCCTAATTCTAACATTAATCCTAAAACTAGCCCTAACTCTATGCCTAGCCCTAAAACAAAACAGAATCATAATCCTAACACTAATACTTAACCTAAACCAAACACTAACCCTACACCTAACCCTAATATTATCTGTAATTCTAGTCCTAACCCTAACCTGAAAACTAATCGGGACCCTGACTCTGACCCTAACATTAAACCTAGCTCTAAACATCATTGTAACCATAAACTTAAACCTAACACTAGATGTAAGCCTAACCCTGATTCTATCACTAGCTCTAATCATAAGGCTACATTGTACATTAGCCGTAGCCATAACCCTAGCCCTAACCTAACCCAAAACCTAGCCTTAATCCGAGTCCTAAACCTAGTTTTTTTTTAATATTTATTCTTTTAGTTTCAGTGGACAAAACATCTTTATTTTATTGGTAGGTGGTGCTGAGGATCTAACCAAGAGCCCAGCACATTCCAGACAAGCACACTACTTCTTGAGACATATCCCCAGTTGCTAAACCAAGTTTTAACCGTTAATGTAAATTTAACCCTAATCCAAACAAAGCCCTAATCCTATACATAACCCTACCCCTAATCTTAGGTATAACCCTATCCATTACCCTAATGATAACCCAATATGCTAACCCTAGGCCTAACCCTAAACCTATTAATTACACTAAACCACACCTAAACCCTAACCCTAACCCCCCCCCCCAAAAGCCCTAATCCTTTATATAACCCTACCCCTAATCTTAGGTCTTACCCTATCCATTACCCAAATGATCACCATTATGCTAACCCTAGGCCTAACCCTAACCATATCCATTACTCTAAACCACACCTAAACCCTAAACCTAACCCTTTCATTACCTTAACCCAAAACCCTAATGATAATTCAAGCCCTAAACCTAAACCCTAACTTTACACAAACCCTCACCTTGATACTGACCCTAATAATAACCTTAGCTCTAAAACTGACACTCAGTATAAACCTAACCCCTATATAGGACCAAGCCATAAACCTAACACTAAATCTATCCCTAACTGTAACCCTAGACCTGACATTAGCCCTAGCCCTAATACTAGCCCTAATCCTAACAGAAACATTAGCCCTCATCCTAGCCCTAAACCTAGCTTTAATCATAACCATAAAAATAACCCTAGCCCTAATACTAACCCTTGCCCTAGCCTTCAACCTAGCTATAACCCAATACCTTACCCTAATCATAATCCTAACTCTAAACCTAACCCAAGGCCTAAATCTAACACTAAAACTAGCTGTAATTTATCCCTATCCTTAACCCTAACCCTAACCCTAACCCTACTCCTAGCCCTAAGATGAACTCTAACTCTCATACTGGCCCTATTACTAGTTCTAACCCTATCACTTACCAAAATCCTAAACTTAACCAAAACCTGAGTCCTAAACCTTGCCCTATCTTTAGCCCTAGCCCTAACCATAGATCAAAATTTAACTCTAAATCTAACCCTAACCCAAAGCCTAAGCCTAACCATTATAAATACATTTATATTTAAACACTGTGTCTACAGATGTTGGCTTCAATTATTATTTAGAATATAGTCATTAGTTTCATAAAAGGTATACCATTTATGGTGGTATATAGAGAACTAAAGGTCAGGGGTAGGATACTATGTTAAGAGGGAAATGAATGAGGATATGTGATTAATCTAACTTAGCAACATTGGAGGAGATCACTAATGAATAGACAGCGGGAATTTATGGAAGAAGGTATAAATTCAAACTCTTTATCTGTATTCATAAAATTACCCTATGTATAAATAGTAAAAGTTAGGAGGCTGAAAGTGGGATAGAGAAAGAAAGAATAAATAGAAATAACAAGGAAAGAAAAAAAGAGAGGAAAAAAGAAAATAAGATCAAATAAAGAGGTGGTGAGGTGGTGCCTATGCAATTCCTGTATATTATACAATTCTAGTGATTCAGTTCTTAAAGTGCAATTTCATGGACAGTTCTTGGTTTCTCTGAGGACAAGAGGGGGAAGGGTAGAGGAGAATGGATGAGAAGAGCAAGAAAAGAAATATAAGAAAGATAAAATAGTCTCTCAAATCTCTTTTTTTTTTCCTTGAAGTAGGTGAAGTTGTCTATTCCTCGCTTGAGTCTCTGTGCTCAGGTGGGAGGAGGTAGCCAGTGTGAGAGGGCTAGAGACTCCCTACTCTTAGTCTCTGAATGGAAACCAGGTGCCTGTACAGTTGCTGTTCTGCATTGATAGCTACACCCCAAAAACTTGTGAGAAAAATTTTGAGTTATCACAGCTGGAGGTAGGGTAGTTGGAAACTGGTTACCTGATAAGCTACAGAACCAAGCTAGTAGCCACACCCACTGATAGATGGCGTGTAAGGTTTTGCAAGATGAATTTCATCTATTACCCATATATGGTGTTCGGTGAGGTGGTTGGTTCTGGAGTAAACTTGTGCTGTGTCCAGAGATCGGTCTGTTGACCTGCAAGCAGACCTCTCTGTTCTGTGCTGCCTTCTGTGTGTGCAGAGAGTGCCTGTGTGGCTGAGACTGCTGTCTGTGCCCAGAGAAACTCCGCAGCCCAGCCTTCTATCTTGCTGAGAGAACCTATGCAGCACTACTTTTCTTCAAATTTTTATGATACTTGGCAGTATTCATCTTTTACTTGGCCTTACTATGCTCCACAGGTTTGGGCCTTGTCAATTCAATGGTTCGCTGTAAGGAACAGTTTGTATTTTAAGGTTTCCCTTCATTATGGCTTATTGATCTGAAATAAACAGGGTTGGCAGGAGGTGCTTGAAACTTCTCACAATCAGTTCTCATTGGACACTCTCTGGTTTCTTTCTTTTGAAGGTAGGCCAAAGATGAAGCCTGCAAAAGAAACTGTATCCGAGAGCCCTTAAGAAGAAAACAGAGAAACATGTATGTACTGAAATAAGTCTCCCAACAATTTGATCAGATTTCTTTGATAATACACAGTATTCATCTTTTAACTTGCTCCACTAGGCTCCCCAAGGTTGACACTTCTAAGATCAATGGTTCTCTAAACTGTTAAGGGTTAGTGTTACAGTTAGGGTTAGGGCTAGCTTTAGAGCTAGTGGTTAGGGTTAGAGTTTGTTTTGTTCTAATTTCATTGATACTGGGAAGATTTATCTTTTACCTAGCCTTACTATGTGCCCCAGTTTTGGGTCTTCTCAGTTCAATGGTTTGGTGTTGGGAATAGTTTGTTTTTAATGTCTCACTTCATGTTGACCTATATGGGTAAATGAGAATGGAGCTGGAAATCAGAGGGTTAGTGCTAGCTGGTTGAAACTTCACATAATCAATCAGTTGTCTGTGGGAACTCTCTGGTTTCTTCCTTGTAAAAGTAGTGATAAGCTGAAGCATGCAAAACAAGTTTATCCAAGAGCACTTTAGGAGAAAACGGGGCAATAAGCATTTACTGAAATACCTCCCCCAATTATTTGGTCAGATTTCTTTGATACTGTGCACTATTCATATGTAAGCTTTCCCCACTAGTCTCCCCAAGTATAAAACTTTTATGATCAAAGGTTCTCTTAACAGGTTAGGCTTCAGGTTATGGTTAGAGTTAGGGTTAGAACTAGTGTTAGGGTTAGAGTTAGTTTTTTTTCCACCTTTTGGATAATTGGCAGGTTTTACTTTTTTCCTATTCTTAGTATGCTTCCCATGTTTGGGCCTCCTAGTAAAAGTGTTTGCTCTCAGGAGCAGTTTTAATTTTCATGTTTCAGCATATTTTGCCCTGTAGGGGTGAATGGAAATGGAGTTAGACTCAAACAGGTTTTGTGCTAGCTGCTTGAAACTTCACACACTCGATCAGTTCTCAGTGTACATTCTCTCATTTGTTTCTCGTGAATTAGAAAGAAACAGCTTTATCTCTGAGCACTTTAGGAGCAAGCTTAATTTTTTTGTATGGATTACTTTGATATTGTACAGGATTTATCCTTTTCCTAGTCTTAGTAGGATCTTCAAGTTTGGGTTTTCAATGTTTGCCATTTCACTGCCAGGAACAGTTTGAATTTTTAGTTTTCACTTTATTATGGCCTATAGTCGTGAATGAAAATGGAGCTGGAAATCAAACAGAGTTAGTACTAGCTGCTTGAAAATTCACACACTCAATCAGCTCTCTTTGGGCACTCTCTGGTTGTTCCTTGTGAAAGTACCTTAAACTGAAACATGAAAAAATAATTTATCCAAGAGCACATTAGGAGAAAACAGGGAAATATGCACATACTGAAATACCTTCCCCAAATATTTGGTAAGATTTATTTGATACTGCACATGATTCATCTGTTAGCTTGCCCCACTGGGCTTCTTTATTTGGGGAGTACTTTGATCAATGGTTTTCTAAACATGTTAGATTAGATTTAGTATTAGGTTAGGGCTAGGGTTACAGTTAGTGTTTTGTTAGATTTAGTTTTGTTCAAATTTCTTTGATACTGGGCAGGATTCAACTTTACCTAGCCTTACTATATTCTTTAGGTTTGGGCATCTTGGGTCAAGGGTTTGCTCTCCTGAACAGTTTGTATTTTTAAGTTTTCATTTTATTTTGACCTATGCATGTAAATGGAAATGAAGCTGGAAATCCAACAGTGTTGGTTCTAGCTACTTCAAACCTCACACACTCAATCAGTTTTTTATGAGCATTCTCTGGTTTATTCCTTGTAAAAGTAGCCCTAAGTTGAAGCATGCAAAGCAACGTTATGTGAGAGCACTTTAGGAGAAAACAGGAAAATATGCATGTACTGAACTACCTCCCCAATTATTTGGTCAGATTTCTTTGATATTGTGAAAGATTCATATGTTAGCCTACACATCTTGGCTCCCAAAGTGTGGGACTTCTAGAATCAAAGAGACTCTAAAAAGGTTAAGGTTAGTGTTAGGGTTAGTGTTAGGACTAGGATCAGAGCTAGTGTTAAGGTAAGAGTTAGTTTTGTTTTCAAATTTCTATGATACTGTGCAGGATTCATTTTTTTTTCTATTTTGACTACACTCCAAATGTTTGGGCCTCCTACATATAGGGTTTGCCTTCAGGAACAGTTTCAATTTTCATGTTTCTCTTCTTTTTTCCTTGTACAGGTGAATGGAAATGAAGCTGGAAATCGAACAGGGTTTGGGCTAGCTGCTTGAAACTTCACACACTCCATCAATTTTCACTGAGCATAATTTGGTGTTTGCCATGGAAGTAGCCCTAAGATGAAGTAGAAAGTAACAGCTTTATCTCTGAGTGCTTTAGGAGCAAGCAGAATACACATATACTAAAAGAGATTCAAATTTTTTGGTTGGATTAATTTGATACTGTACAGGATACATCCTTGACCTAGCTTTATTAGGCTCCCCAAGTTTGGGCTTTCAAGTTTCAATGGTTCAGTGTCAGGAACAGTTTGAATTTTTAGGTTTCACTTCATTATGGCCTATAGGTGTGAATCCAATGGAGCTGAAAATCAAACAGGGTTAATGCTAGCTGCATGAAATTTCTCACACTCAATCAGCTCTCTGTGGGCACTCATTTTTTTTATTGTGAAAGTAGCTTAAGCTGAAGCATGGAAAACAATTTATCCATGAGCACTCTAAGAAAAACAAAACAGGGAAATATGACTGTATTAAAATACCTCCCCCAATTTTTCATCAAATTTCTTTGATACAGCACATGATTCATCTGTTAAGTTGTGCCTCTAGGCTCCCCAAGTTTGGGACTTCTATGATCATAGGTACTCTAAACAGTTTAGAATTAGGTTAAGGTTGGGTTATATCTAGTGTTAGAGTGAGTTTTGTTCAAATTCATTTGATTCTTGGCATAATTCTTCTTTTACCTAGCCTTACTATTTTCCCCAGGTTTGGGCCTTATCCCTTCAAAGGTTTGTATTTTAAGGTTTCCTTCATTTTGATGTATACGGGTAAATGGAAATGGAACTTGAAATCAAACATTGTTGGTGCTTGCTGCTTAAAACTGCACACACTCGATCAGTTCTATGTGGGTGCTCTGGTTTCTTCCTTGTGAAAGTTTCCCAAAGCTCAAGCATGCAAAAACATCTTTATCCAAAAGTACTGTTGGAGACACAGGGATATATACATGTACTGAACTACCCCCCCAAATTATTTGGTCAGATTTCTTTGATACTGCACAAGATTCATCTGTTAGCTTGCCCCACTAGGCTCGCTTAATTTGGGACTTTTATGATAAAAGGTTCTCTAAACAGATTATGGTTAGGATAAGGGCTAGATTTAAACCTAGTATTAGGGTTAGAGTCAGTTTTGTTTATGTATTTTTGATACTGGGCAGGATTCATCTTTTACCTAGCCTCACTCTGTTCTCTGGTTTGGGCCTTCTCAGTTCAATGTTTCGCTGTCAGGGACAGTTTGTATTTTAAGGTTTCACTTTATTTTGAACTATGTTGTTGAAGAGAAATGGAGCACGAAATCAAATATGGTTGGTGCTAGCTGCTTGAAACTACACACACTCAATCAGTTCTCTGTGGGCACCCTCTGTCTTGTTCCTTGTGAAATTAATAATAAGCTGAAACATGCAATGCAAATTTATGTAAGAACACTTTAGGAGAAAACAGGAAAATATGCATGTACTGAAATAGCTCCCCCAATTATTTTGTCAGATTTCTTTGAAACTGCACATGATTCATCTGTAAGCTTCCCCACTAGACTCCCCAGTTTTGAAACTTCTATGATCAAAGGTTCTCTAAACAGAATAGGTTTAGGGTTTGACTTAGTTTTAGGACTAGGTTTAGACCTGGTTTCAGGGTTAGAGTTAGTTTTTTTTTTTTAATTTCTATGATACTGGGAAGGATCCACATTTTCCTATTTGTACTGTACCCCAAATGTGTGGGCCTCCTACATAAAAGGGTTTTCTCTCAGGAACAGTTTCAATTTTCATGTTTTTCTTCTTTTTGCCCTGTAGGGGTGAATGGAAATGAAGCTGTAAATCAAAAAGGGTTTGTGCTAGCTTTTTGAAACTTCACATACTCAATCAGTTCTCAGTGAGCATTCTCTGGTTTGTTTCCTCTGAAGTATCCCTATGCTGAAGTAGAAAGAAACAACTTTATCTCTGAGTGCTTTAGGAGCAAGCAAAATACACATGTACTGAAAGAGCTTTGAAATTTTTGGTCAGATTTCTTTGATACTCTACAGGATTCATCTTTGACCAACCTTAGTAGGCTTCCCAAGTTTGGGCCTTCAAGGTTCAATGGTTCAGTTTCAGGAACAGTTTGAATTTTTAGTTTTCACTACACTATGGCCTATAGGTGTGAATGGAAATGGAGCTGGAAATCAAACAGGGTTGTTGCAAGCTGCATGAATCTTCACACACTTAATCACTTCCCTGTGGGCATGCTCTGGTTTGTTCCTTGTGAAAGTACCATAAATGGAAGCATGAAAAAACAATTTTGGAGGAAAAAGGGGAAATAGGCATGTACTGAAACACCTTCCACAATTATTGGTCAGAATTTATGATACTTGGCAGGATTCATCTATTACCTTTCTTTACTAGGCACCCCAAGTTTTTTATCATCAAGCTCTATAAACAAGACACCTCAAAGACCTTTATTATCAAGCTCTATAAACATGGAAGTCTCAGTTTTAGGATTAGGGCTAGGGCTAGGGTAAGAACTAATGTTCAGGTTAGAGATAGTTTTGTTCAAATTTCTGATACCGGTCAGAATTCATCTTTTATCTAGCATTGTTATGTTTCCCAGTTTGGGCCTTCTCTGTTCAAGGTTCGCTCTCAGGAAGAGTTTATGTTTTAAGGTTTTACTTCATCTTGACTTCTATGGGTTATGGTTAGGGTTAGGTTTAGGGCTATGGCTCAGTTTGTTTTAGAGCTTGAGCTAGGGTTAGGGCTAGATTTTGAATTAGTGTTAGGGTTAGGACTTGTGTTAGGGTGAGGTTTAGGCTTGGTGTTAGGGTTATATTTAGAGTTAGGGTTAGATCCAGCATTATGGTTAGGGCTAGATTTAGTGTTACGGTTAGGGATAGGGTTAGAACTAGGGAAATGTCTAGGATGGGAGTTAGATTAAGATTTAGAACTAGGCTTAAGGTTAGGGTTAGGATTAGAGCTAAAATAGGGCTAGGATTAGGGCTACGGTTAGTGTTAGGTTTAGGTCTAGGTGTAGAGCTAGGTTTATGATTAGCATTTGGGTTAGGATTAAGTTTAGTTTAATGGGTGAAGTTATATCTTGCTTTATGGCTAGGGAGAGGGTTTGAATTAGGATTATGGCTAGGGTTAGTGTTTAGGTTAGGATTAAAGCTAGGTTTACGGCTAGGGTTTCTGTTAGGTTCAGGGCTAGAACTAGGGCTAGGGCTAATGTCAAGTCTATGGTTATGATTAAGGATAGTTTTAGGGTTAGGTTATGGCTGGTTCTAGTGTAGGAGCTATGTTTAAGGTAAGGGTCAGGTTTAGAGTTAGGGGTATTATTAGTTTAGTGTCTGGATTTGCATTTGGTTTTTGACGAAGTTTAGGTTTAGGGCTTGAATTACTGTTATGTTTAGGCTTAGGGTTAGGGTAATGGATAGGATTAGGTTTAGGTTTCAGTTAAGTTTTAAGGTAATGGATGGGTTAGGTTTAGCAATAGGGTTAAGGTTAGCATTGAGTTAGGATGATTTTTAGTATAATAGATTTAGAGCTAGGGTTAGGGCTAGGTTATGGTTTGGATTAAGTGTAAAATTACAGTTAGGTTTAGGGATAGGTCTAGGGTTTGGTTTACGGTGTTAGGTTTAGGTCTAGGATTATGGTTAGTTTAGGGTAAAAGTTACTCTTTGAGCTAGGGTAATTTCTAGGTTGAGGATTATGTTTATGTTCAGATCTAGGGATGCGTTTATGGTTAGGGTGTGGTTTAGTGTTCAGGTTATGGCTGGAGTTTTCATTACAGTTAGGGTTAGGTTTAGAGTAATGGATAATGTTAGATTTAGGATTAGGGTTAGGGTTTGGATTAGGGCTAGTTTTAGGATTAGGTTTAGTGTAAGACTTCATATTTCCACTAGGATCAGGGCTATGGTGAGATTTAGGTTTATGGTTAGGTCTTGGGATATGTTTATGGTTAGAATTAGGTTTAGTGTTAAGGATTGGGTTATAATTAGGGTAATTGACAGGCTGAGAACTAAAGTTCGAGCTAGGATTAAGGTTAGGGTAAGAGCTAGGGTTAGGGTTATGGTTTAGGATAGGGCTAGGGTAATGTTTAGGGTAAGGGTTTGGCTTTGAGCTAGGGTTAGGTCTGAGGCAAGTGTTAGTGTTTGGGTTAGTGTTAGGGCTATGCTTAGGTTTAGGGTTATGCTTAGGGATAATTTTAGGCATAGGATTATATGGCTAGTTTTTTTGTTAGGTTTAGGATTAGGGTTAGCACTATGATTATGGTTAGGGCTTATCTTAGTGTTAAGATTAGTGTTAAAATAGGGAAATGGTTTAGTGCTAAGTTTATATTTAGGGCTAGCATTAGGGTTAGGGTTGTGGCTAGGTCTAGTGTTAGGACTAGGTTTTGGGTTAGTGTCAGGTTTAGAGATAGGTTAATGTTAGGGTCAGTGTCAGTGTTCTGGATAGGATTAGGGTTAGGGTTAGAGCCAGAATTAGGACTTGCATTAGGTCTATGGGTAGGGTAAGTGTTTAGTTTAGGTTAAGTGTTATTGTTAGGGCTAGAGCTAGGATTTTGTTCAGGTCTAGGGCAAGAATTATAGCTATATTTAGGATTAGTTTTGGGTCTACATGTACGTTAGGGTTAGGTATAGGTATAGTCTTACTGGTAGGGCTAGTGTTAGGGTTTTTTTTTAGGGTTAGGGTCAGGTTTAGACCTATGGTTACTGTTAGGATCAGACAAATCTCAGCATTAGGGATAGAACTAGAATGAGGACTAGGGTTAGGACTAGTAATACTGTTAGTGTTCAAGTTTGGATAAGGATTAAGGTTAGGACTAGGGTTAGCATTTGTTTTATTGTTTGGCTTAGGGTAAGGGCTTGGGTTAGGACTAGGTTTAGGGCTAGGGTTAGGATTAGGGTTAGGGCTAGTGTTAGTGTTAAGATTAGGGTTCAACCTGGGTTATGGTTAGAAGTAGGGGTAGGATTTTTGTTAGGGTAAGGTCTAGGGTTATGACAATGACTAATACATGAACTAGGGTTATTATTAGGGCTAGTTTTAGGGATAGGGTTAAGGCTAGGTCTGGTGTTAGGGTTAATTTAAGGTTAGGGTGATGTTTAGAGCCAGGATTAGTGTTAGGATCCGTGTCAGGGTAAGGGTTATTTTTAGATTAAGGTTTAGGGCTAGGTGTAAATTTATGGTTTGGTTTAGATTAAGATTTAGGGTTAGGGATATGGCTTGGTTTTGTTTTAAGGCTAGGGCTAGGGTAAGGCGATTTTTAGGAATAGCATTATTGTTAGGGCTAGTGTTAGGGATTGATTTAGGATTATGGTTATGGTTAAATTTATAGTTATGTTAAAATTTAGAGTTAGGTTTAGATCAGAGTTGGGATAGGGCTAAGGATAGAATTGGGGATAGGGATCGGACAAGAGTTAGAGTTAGGCTTAAGGCTAGGTTTAGGGTGAGGATAGGACTAAATAAGGGTTAGTGCTAGGCTTAGTGATAGGGTTAGACCTAGGGTTAGGGAAAGGGTTAGGGTTAGTTTTAAGATTATGGTTAGGTTTAGGGTATGGGATGGGTTTATAACTAGGTTTATGGCTAGGGCGAGGGTTAGAATTAGGAGTAAAACTCAGGTTATTTTTCGAGTTAGAATTAAGGCTAGGTTTAGGACTTGGATTAGGGCTAGGGCTAATTTCAGGTCCAGCTTTACAGTTAAAGATAGTTTAGGATTAGGTTAGATGTAGTGTAAAGGTTAGGTTTAGTTTTAGAATCAGGTTTAAAGCTAAGGGTGTTGTTTAGGTCAGGGTCGTAATTAGTGTTTGGGATAGGTTAAGGTTTAAATTTAGGACTCAAATTAGCATAGGTTTAGGATTAGAGTAATGATATAGTTAGGATTAGGTTTCAAGTTGTGTTTAGGGTAATGCATAAGGTTAGGATTAGTGATATGGTAAGGTTTAGGCCTAGGGTTAGCATTAGGGTTAGGATTATGGCTAGGGTAATGGATAGGTTAGAGCTAGGGTTAGAGCTAAGATTATTGTTATTATTAATGCGAGGTTTAGGGTTACAGTTAGGATTAGGGTTAAAGCTCGGTTTAGGGCTCAGATTAAGCTAGGTTTTGGGTTAAATTAGGGCTAGGGTTAGGGTTATGGCAAATGTAAGTACTAGGGTTTCAATTAGGGGTAGTTTTAGGGTTAGGGTTAGGGTTAGGGCTATATCTAGTGTTATATTTAGGGTGATGTGTAAAGCTAGGGTTAGTGTTAGCGTCAGAATCAGGGATAGCATTAGTTTTAGGGTTCTGCTTAAAACTAGAATTAGGGCTAGGGTAAGGGGAATGTGTAGGGTTAAGGTTTGGTTTAGGTTAAGGTTTAGGGTGAGGGCTATAGCTCGGTTTTGTATTAGGGCTATGGCTAGAGTTAAGGCTAGTTTGGGGAGTAGCGTTAGAGTTAGGATTAGGGTTAGTGTTAGGTTTAGGCTTAGGCTTTGCATTAGAGTTAGCTTTACAGTTAATGTTAGATCTAGGGTTATGGATAGGGCTAAGGAAATGGCTAGGTTCAGGCCTAGGGTAAGGGCTAGGTTTAGAGTTCCAGTAAGGCATAGGGTTGAAACTAATTTTAGGGCTAGGGAGAGAGTTAGACTTAGTTTTAGAGCTAGGGTTAGGGTTAGGGTTAGGGATAGGGCTAAATTAGGTCTAAGATTAGGGATAGGGTTGGTTTTAAGTTATGCCTAGGTTTAAGGTTAGGGTTATGATTAAGGCTATGTTTATTGCTAATATGGACTAGGGTTAGGGCTAGGATTTTTTTAGGGCTAATGTCAGGTCTAGGGTTATGATTATGGATAGTTTTAGGGTTAGGTTTTGGCTAAGCCTAGTGTAAGGATTAGGTTTAGGGTAAGGGTCAGATTAGAGCCAGGGGAATTATTAGGGTCAGGGTCATGGTTAGGGTTTCTTTTAGGTTTGAGTTTAGCATTAGGGCTAAAATTAGCATTAGGGTTATGGGTAGGGTAATGATATGGTTAGATTTAGCTTACAAGTTAGGTTTAGGGTAACTGATAGTGTTGGGGTTAGTGATAGGTTTAGGGTTAGGCCAAGGGTTAGCATTAGGGAAAGGGTTAGGGCTAGTGTTATGATTAGGATTAGGTCTTGAGATAGGGTTAGGCCTAGAGTTAGAAATAGGGCATGGGTTATGATTAGGATTATGAATACAGTTAGAGCTAAGGTTATAACTAGACTTAAGGTTAGGATTAGGTCTTGAGTTACTTTAAAGATATGGGTTAGAACTAGGGTTAGGGTTAGTGTAATGTCTAGTGTAAGAGTCAGGTTCTGACCTATGATTAGGGTTAGAGCAAGGATTAGGTTCAGGGTTATGTTTAGGGATAGGATTACAGTAGGTTTAGGAATAGTGTTAGTGTTAGGGGAATGGTTATAATTAAGTTTAGAGTTAGGGTTAGGGTAATAAATACAGTTAGATGTAGGTTTAGGGTTAGGGACAGAGCTAGATTTATGTTTAGGATTAGGGTTAAGTCTATGGTTATGTTTAGGTTTATGGTAAGGGTTACAGTTTGATATATGGTTAGGGCTATAGTGAATATTAGCTTAGGGTTAGGTCTAGGGTTATTTTTCTGTTTAGGTTTAGGATTATGGTAAGGGTTAAGGCTAGGGTTACAATTAGGTTTAGGGTTAGGGTTAGGGCAATGGGTAAGTTTAGAGCTATGATTAGGGCCTGTGTTAAGGTTAGGATTAGGACTAGGTTTACGGTTAGATTCAGGGATAGTTCTTGGTTTATGTTTATAGTAAGGGTTAGGTTTTGAGCTAGGGTTAGGACTACGGTGAGGCTTAGGTTTGGGTTACTGATAGGGTTAGGGTTAGGGTTATGCTTAGTGCTAGGTTAAGGCCTAGGATTAGCTCTAGGTTTTGTGTTAGGTTTAGGCCTAGGGTTACAGCCGAGGGTAATGTAAGAGCTAGGATTATATTTAGGGCTAGTTTTAGGGTTAGGGTTATGCCAAGATCTAGTGTTAGGTTTACATTTTCAGTTAGGGTCAGGTTTAGAATTATGTTTACGGTTAAAGGCAGAGTCAGTGTTTGGGTTAGAATTCAATTTAGGGTTACAGCCAGAATTAGGACTAGATTTAGGTCTAGGGGTAGGGTTAGTGTTTGTGTTATGATAAGGGTTATTTTTAGGCCTAGGACTAGGTTTTGTTTAGGTCTAGGGCTAGAGATAAGGCTAGATTTATGATTATGTTTAGGTCCAGGGCTAGTGTTAGGTTTTAGTTTAGTGTTAGGGTCAGTTTTAGAACTAGGGTTTGTGTTAGGGTCAGAATAATGTTCAGGGTTAGTTTTCGGATGTGGAATTGGATTAGAGCTAGAATTAGGGCTAAGGTCAGTAGTATTAAAAAGGTTAGGGTTTTGATTAGCCTAAGGTTAGGGATAGGTCTAGGGCTACCATTAGGGTTAGGGTTATTAATAGGGTAAAGGATACCTTAGAGCTAGGGTTAGGGCTAGAGGTAGGGTTAGGGATAAATCTAGGTTTAGGGATCAGATTAGGGCTAGATTTTGGGTTAGGGTTAGGGCTAGTAATAGGGTAATAGCTAATGTAAGAACTGGAGTTACAATGAGGGTTAGTTTTAGGGTTTGGGTTAGGGGAAGCTCTAGTGTTAGGGTTAGGTTTAAGGTTACGATTATATTTAGAGCTAGGGTTAGTGTTAGGATATATGTCAGGGTCAGGGTTAGGTTTAGGACTCGAATTAAGGACAGATTTAATTTTAGGTTGTAGTTTAAGGTTAGGAGGGTGTTTAGAGCTAGGGTGTGTGTTAGGATATGAATCAGGGTCAGGGTTAGATTTAGGTTAATGTTAGGATTCAAATTAAGGCTATGATTAGGTGTAGATGTAGTGTTAGGATTTGGTTTAAGTTGAGGTTTATAGTTAGGGCTGTTGCTCAGTTTGTTTTACTGCTAGGGTTAGGGTTAGGGCTAGTTTTACAAATAGCATTAGTGTTAGGGCTAGTTTTAGTGTTTGGCTTAGGCTTAAGGTTAGGGTTAGATTTCGAGTTGGGGTTAGAAATAGGTTTAGGGCTAGGACTAAGGATAGGGCAAGGGTTAGGACTAGGGTTAAGGTTATGGTAATGGATAGGCTTAGAACTAGGGATAGGGATATTTTAAGAGTTAGAGTTAGTCTTAGGTCTAGGATTAGGGTTAGGTTTAGGTATAAGTTTGCGGTATGGCCAGTGTTAGGGTTTGCTCTAGGTTTAGGGTCAGTTTTAGACCTAGGGTTTGTGTTAGGGTGAGAATAAGGGTAGGGTTAGCATAAGGGTTTGGAATAGGATTAGTGCTAGAATGAAGGCTAGGGTCAGCACTATTAATAGGGTTCGAATTTTGGTTAGCCTAAGGATTAGGGATAGATCTAGGTTTACCATTAGTGTTAGGGTTTCACTTAGGGTAAGGGGGAGAGTTAGAGCTAGGTTTAGGGCTAGAGTTAGGGTAGGGTTAGGGTTAAAGTTAGGTTTAGCATTTGGATTAGGGCTAGTTTTGTATTAGGGTTAGGACTTGGATTAGGGCAATTGCTAATATAAGAACTAGGGTTACAATTAGGGTTAGTTTTAGGGTAAGGGTTAGGCTTAGGGGTAGTATTAGTATTAGGGTCAAGTTTAAGGTTAGGATAATAATTAGATCTAGGTTAGTTTAAAGATATGAGTCAGGATCGGAGTTAGGGTTAGGACTCACATAAGTGCTGGGGTTACTGTTAAGTTTTGTTTTAAATTTAGGATGTTGTTTCAAGCTACAGTGAGTTTAGCATGTGAGTCAGTGTCTGTTATACTTTTAAGGTTAGGTTTAGGACTGAAATTAAGGCTATGGTTAGGTATAGGTGTAGTGTTACGTTTTGGTTTAAGTTAGGTTTAGGGTTAGGGCTATGGCTCGGTTTTGTTTTACTGCTAGTGGTAGGGTTAGGGCTAGTTTTATGATTAGTGTTAGGATTAGGTTTAGTGTTAGCATGAGGCTTAGGCTTAGGGTTAGGGCTAGGACTAACAATTGGGCAAGGGTTTGGGTTAGAGTTAGGGTTATGATAAGGGTGAGGATTAGAACTAGTGATAGGGCTAGTGTGAGAATTATTGTTAGTCTTAGGGCTAATATTAGTCTTAGGGTTAGGAATAGGGTTAAATTAGGGCTAGGATTAAGTCTATGGTTAGTTTTCAGTTTAAGCATAGAATTAGGGTTAGATTTAGGATTTAGTTTAGAGTAATAGATGGTGTTATGATAGTTTTAGAGGTAGGGTGATGTTTAGAATAAGGGTTAGGATTAGGGTTATGATTAAGGCTAGGTTTAAGACTAGGATGAGGGCTATGGTTTGTTTTAGAGTTAAGACTGGGATTAGGAATACGGCTAATTTTAGGTCTAGAATTATGTTTACAAATAGATTTAGGGTTAGGATTATTGGTACATCTAGTGTAAGGTTTTGGTTTAGGGTTAGGATAAGATTTAGGACTAGGGGTATCCCTAAGGTGAAGGTCTAGGTTAGGGTTTGGAATAGGTTAAGGTTTAAAGTTAGGGATTGAATTAGCATTAGTGTAAGTGTTTGGGTAATGATAGGCTTAGAATTAGGGTTCATGTTAGGTTTAGGAAAATGGATAGGGATAGGATTAGAGATAGGATTAGCTTTAGGCCTAGGGTTAGTATTAGGGCTAGGCTTATTGTTATTGTAATGTATAGGGTTAGGTCTAGGGTTATGATTATGATTAGGGCTAGGGCTAGTGTTAGGGTTAGGGTTAAAGCTCGGTTTAGGGCTCAGATTAGGGCTATGATTTGGGTTAAGATAGTGCTAGTGTTAGGATTATAGCTAATGTAAGTAAAGGTTTACAATTAGGGCTAATTTTAGGGTTAAGATAAGGGCTAGGTTTAGTGTTAGGGTTAGTGTTAGGATTAGGGTGATATTTAGAGTTAGGATTAGTGTTAGTGTCAGAGTCAGTGTCACGGTTAGTTTTAGGGTTCGGCTAAAAACTCGAATTAGGGCTACGTTTAGGGGTAGGTGTATGGTTAGGGTGTGGGTTAGTTTAAGGCTTAGGGATAGAGCTTATGGCTCAGTTTTGTTTTAGGGCTAGGGCTAGAATTAGGGCTAGTTTTAGGATTAGTTTTAGAGTTAGGGCTATTGTTAGGGTTAGGGTTAGGCTTCGGGTCAGTGTTAGATTTAGAGATAGATTATGGTCTATAGTTAGTGCTTGGGCTATGGATAGGGCAAGGATTAGGACTAAGTTTAGGGCTAGGGTTAGGGTTATGTTAAGGGATAGGTTTAGAATTAATGATAGGGCTAGTGTGAGAGTTAGATTTATTCTTAGGTTTAGGGTTATATTTAGGTTTAAAGATAAGTTGAAATTAGGGCTAAGATTGGGGCTAGGGTTAGTACTGGGATTAGAGCTAGGGTTAGGGTTAGGGTTAGGGTTAGGATTAATCTAGATTTAGGGCTAGGATAATGGCTGGTGTTTTTGTTACGGTTAGGGCTAGGATTAGGGCCAGGGCCAATATCAGGTGTGGGGTTATGGTTGAGGAGAGGACAATTTTAGGATTAGGTTTATGGCTAGGTCTAGTTTAAGGGTTAGTTTCAGGGTTAAAAGTCAGGTTTAGAGCTAGGGGAATTATTGTGGTCAGGATCAGGTTAGAGTTTGGTTGAGGTAAGGGTTTAGGGTTAGGGATAAAATAAGCATAAGAGTCTGAGTTAGGGTAATGATAAGTTTTTGTTTAGGGTTCAGGTTAAGTTTACGGTAAATGATAGGGTTAGGTTTAGCGATATGTTTTGTGTTAGGCCTAGGGTTAGCATTAGGGTAAGGGTAATGGTTAGGATAATGGATAGATTTAGAGTTGATGTTAGGGCTAGGGTTATGGTCAGGAATAGGTCTTGAGTTAGGGTTACGGTTAGGGTTAGAACTAGGATTACTGTTAGGGTTATGTTTAGCATATGGGTCAGGTTTTGTTCTAAGGTTAGGGCTAGGGCAAGGGTTAGGTTTAGAGTTAGGTTTAGGGATAAGATTAGAGTATGGTTAGGGTTAGGTTTGGATTAGGGCTAGCATCATCATTAGGGGTAGGGTTAGGGTTAGACTAATGGATATGATTAGTTGTAGGCATAGGGTTA
Source organism: Spermophilus dauricus (assembly GCA_002406435.1). Lineage (NCBI taxonomy): Eukaryota > Metazoa > Chordata > Mammalia > Rodentia > Sciuridae > Spermophilus > Spermophilus dauricus. The sequence continues at coordinate 854,317 of KZ294903.1, read as the reverse complement.
TGGTCAGTGTTAGATTAAATTTTAGGTTTAGTGTTAGGGCTATGGTTATGTTTAGGTTTTGGAAAGGGTTTGGTTTGAGCTAGAGTTAGGTCTAGGGCAAGTATGAGGTTTGAGATTAGGTCTAGTGTTAGTTTTTTGGTTAAGTTTAGGGTTAGGGTTAGGCCTAGGTTTATCAATAGGTTTAGGGTTAGTTTTAGGGTAATGGGTAGGTTTAGAGCTAGTTTTATGGCTATGGTTTAGTTTAGGATTAGGGCTAGTGTTTGGGGTATATTTAGGGATTGCTGTAGGTTTATGTTTAGGATAAGAGTCAGAATTTGTGCTAGGGTTAGGACTAATCAATTGTTAGGTTAGGATTAGGATTATTCTTAGGCCTAGGATTAGCTCTAGGTTTTGTGTTAGGTTTAGGCATAGGGTTAAGGATTTAGGTTATGTAAGTGCTAGGGTTATGATTAGGGTTAGTTTGAGGGTTAGGATTTTGGCTTAGTCTAGTGTTAGGTTTAGGTTTTTGGTAGGGTCAGGTTTAAAGTTAGGTTTATTCTTAAATGCAGGGTCAGTGTTTGGGTTAGAGTTAGAGTTATGGTTACAGCCAGAATTAGAACTAGGTTTAGGTCTAGGGGTAGGTTTAGTGTTTGTGTTAGGTTAAGGGTTACTTTAAGGGCTCGGGATAGGTTTTTGTTTAGGTCCAGATCTGATGTTATGGTTTGATCTAGGTTTAGGTCCAGGTTTAGACCTAGGGTTAGTGTTAGAGTGAAAATAATGGTCAGGGTTAACATTAGGGTTTGGATTAGGGTTAGAGCTAAAGTGAGGGTAGGGTTATGCCTATTAATAATGTTAGGGCTTTGGTTAGCTTAAGGATTAGGGATAGTTCTAGGATTACCATTAGTGTTAGGGTTTCGCATTGGGTAAGCGATAGGCTTAGAGCTAGGATTAGGGCTAGAGTTAGGGTTAGGGTTAGTGTTAATTCTAGGTTTAGGGATCAGATTAGGGCTAATTTTTGTGTTGGGGTTAGAGATAATATTATTGCAATGGATAATGTAAAAACTAGTTTACAATTAGTGTTAGGGGTAGGGGTAGGTCTAGTGTTAGGGATAGGTTTAATGTTAGGGTGATATTTATACCTAGGTTAGTATTAGGATGCAATTCAGAGACAGTTTTAGTTTTACAGTTACGGTTAGGACTTAAATAAGGACTAGGATTACTTTTAGGGTTCAGTTTTAGGTGAGGGTGGTCTTAAGAGCTAAGGTGACTCTTAGGATATGAGTTAGCATCAGGGTTAGTTTTAAGGTTACGGTTATGACTCGAATTAAGGCTAAGGTTACTGTTAGAGTTTTGTTTAAGTTTAGGGTGGTGTTTAGACCTAGGGTGATTGTTAGGATATGATTTGGGGTCAGGGTTAGTTTAAGGTTATGGTTAGGACTCAAATTAGGGCTAGGATTAAGTCTAGGTGTCGTGTTAGGGTTTGGTTAAGTTAAGGTTTAAGATTAGTACTATTGCTCACAGTTTTTCTGAGAGAGAGAGAGAGAGAGAGAGAGAGAGAGAGAGAGAGAAATTTTAAATATTTTTTTAATTTTTTAGTTGTAGTTGGACACAATACATTTATTTAGTTTATTGTGGACAAAATATCTTTTTTTAATTATATTTTTATTGTTGCTGTGGATCAAACCCAGCACCCCGCATGCCAGGCAAATGTGTTACTGCTTGAGCCACAACCTCAGCCCCTATTGCTCAGTTTTGTTGTAGTTCTGGGTTATATGATTAGCATTAGGATTAGAGCCAGTGTTTGTGTTAGGCTTAGGCTTAGGGTTAGTTAAGACTTGGATTTAGGGTTAGATCTAGGGTTAGGACTAGGTCAAAGGATAGGGCAAGGTTTAGGGCTAGGATTAAGGTTATGATAAATGATAGGGATAGAACTAGGGATAAGGCTAGGGTGAGAGTTAGAGTTACTCTTAGGGCTCAGTTATGGTTAGTCTTACAGATAGAGCTAAATCTGGGCAAGGATTAGAACTAGGGTTAGTGTTCAGCTTAGGCCTAGTATTGGGCTAGGTTTAGGGTTAAGTTTAGGGTAAGGGATGTGTTATAGCTAGGTTTAGAGGTAGAGTGAGGGTTAGAATTAGGATTAGGGCTATGGTTAGAGTTAGGATTATGATTAAGGCTAGATTTAGGGCTACGACGAGGGCTAGGGCTTGTTGTAGGGTTAGGTCTAGAATTAGGGCTACGGATAATGTCAGGTCTAGTGTTACATTTAGGAGTAGATTTAGGATTAGGTCTATGTCTTAGTCTAGGGTAAATGTTAAGTTTAGGGTAAGGGTCAGTTTTAGAGCTACTGGTTTTAGGTTTAGGGTCAGGCTTATGGTTTGTTTTAGATTAAGATATAGGGTTAGGGCTCAAATGAGGATTAGGGTTATAGTTAGGATTAGGGTAATGAATTGGTTTAGGTTTAGGGTTCAGGGTAGGGTTAGGGTAATGGCGAGATTTAGGGTTTGGATAGTGTTAGGGATAGGCCTAGGATTAGCATTAGGGATAGGGTTATCATAAGTGTAAAGTATAGGGTTAGGGTTAGTGTTAGGTTTAGGGTTATTGTTAGGGATAAGATCAGGGTTATGTTTAGACCAAAGGTTAGGCTTTGAGCTATGGTTAGGTCTAAGATGAAGTTTAGGCTTAGGGTTAATGCTAGGTTTAGGGTTAGGGTTATGCTTATGATATGTTTAGGCCTTGGATTAGGGCTAGGTTTTGTGTTAGGTTTAGTTCTAGTGTTAGTGCTATGTGTAATGTAAGATCTAGGGTTCTAATTAAGGCTAGTTTTACGGTTTGGGTTATGGCTAATTCTAGTGCTATGATTAGATTTTGGTTTAGAGTCATTTTTAGAACTAGGTTTAGTGTTAGTGTCAGGGTCAGTGTTCATATAAGAGTTAGGGTGAAAGCCAGAATCAGGAGTTGGGTTAGGTCTGGAGGTAGTGTTATTGTTTGGTTTAGGTAAAGGGTTATTGTTAGGGCTAGGACTAAGTTTTTGTTTATGTCTAGGGCTAGAGTTATTGTAGATTTAGGATTAGGCTTAGTTCTAGTTGTAATGTTAGGGTTAGATTTAGGCAAAAATTTAATGGTAGGGCTAGTTTCAGGGTTCAGTTTAGGGTTAGGGTCAGGTTTAGACCTATAATTAATATTATGGTCAGAATAAGGGTGAAGGTTAGGGTTAGGTTTTGGGTTAGATTTAGAGCTAGAATGAAGGCTAGTGTTTGGAATAGTAATATGGTTAGTGTTTTATTTAGACTAAGGATTATGATTAGGACTAGGTTTAGCATAATGGATTGGGTTTGGCTTAGGATAAGGGATAGGGTTAGATATAGGCTTAGATCTAGTGTTACGGTTAGAGTTAAATCTAGTTTTATGGCTCATATTAGGGCTATTTTTTTCTGGGGTTAGGGCTAGGGTTAGGACTAAGGCTAATGTAAGAACTAGGCTTATTATTAGGGTTAGTTTTAGGGTTAGGGTTTGGACTAGGAATGGTGTTAGCATTTGCTTCATGGTTAGGGTGATATATAGAGCTAGGGTTAGTGTTTGAATATGAGTCACGGTCAGAGTTTGTTTTAGTCCTAGGACTCGAATTTGAGCTAGGTTTATGTATGGATGTAGGGTTAGGGTTTGGTTTAGGTTAGGTTTATGGTAAGGTAATGGCTTGGTTTTGTTTTAGGGCTGGGGCTATGGTTAGGGTTAGTTTTATGATTAGTGATAGTGTTCAGCTAGTGGTAGGGTGAGTTTCAGGCTTAAGGTTAGGGTTAGATTTAGAGTTTATAACAATAATTTAGAGTTATGGTTAGACCTAGGGTTAGGGCTAAGGTTAGGGCAAATGTTAGGGTTATGGTAATAGACAGGTTTAGAAATAGAAATAGGGCTAGGTTGAGAGTTAGAGTTATTCTTAGGGTAGTGTTAGGGATTCCCTTAGGGTTAGTAGGGCTAAATTAGGGATAGATTAGAGCTAGGTTTAGTGTTAGGGTTAGGCCCGTGGTTAGAGCTAGAATTAGCATTAGTGTTAGTGTTAGGGTTATGGTTAGTTTTAGGGAAGGGGATGAGGTTATGGCTAGATTCAGGGCTAGGTTGAGGGTTAAAATTAGGTATAGGAATAGGGTGAATGTTTGCATTAGGATTAAGTCTTTGTTTAGGGATAGGATGAGGGCTAGGGTTTGTGTTATGGTTAGAGCTAGGATTAGAGCTAGAACTAATGTCCAGTCTAGCATTATGTTTAGGAATAGTGTTAACTTTAGGTTTAGAGCTAGGTTTTGTGTTAGGGTAAGTGTCTAGAGTTAAGTCTAGGGTTACGGTTTGGGATAGATTTAGGGTTATGTTTATGTTTAGGTCTAGTGTAAGGGTTAGATTTAGGGTAAGGGTCAAGTTTAGAGCTAGATGTATTATTAAGGTCATGGTATGGCTTACAGTTCAGTTTATTTTAAGGCTTAGGTTTAGGGATTTAATTAGCTTTAATTATAGTTAGGTCTAGTGGAATGTTAGGTTTAGTGTAAAGGTCAGGTTTAGAGCTACATATGGTCAGAGTCTGGTTTAGGGTTTGGTTTAGGATAAGGTTTAGGTTTAGGGCTCAAATTAGCGCTAGGTTTAGGGTTAAAGTAATGGATAATGTTAGATTTAGGGTTCAGGTTGGGTTTAGATTAATAGATAGTGTTAATATTACTGATAGGATTAGGATTAGGCCTAGGGTTAGCATTTGGGTTAGGTTTATGTCTAGAGTAAAGGATAGGGTTAGTGCTAGTTTTAGGGCTTGTGATAACGTTAGGATTTTGGCTAGGTTTAGAGATAGGCCTAGGGTTAGAAAAGTGTTACATTTAGCAGAAGTATTAGGGTATGAACTAGGGTTAGAGCTAGGGTGAGGGTCAGAGTTAGAGTCAGGGCTACGGTTAAGGTTAGGGTTAGGGTTATGGCTTGGGTTAGCATTAGGGTTAGGGTTATATTTATGGTAATGGATAGAGTTTGTGCTAGGTTTTGTGCTATGGTTACAGTTAGGATTAGGGCTAGGTTTAGGGTTAGATTGAGGGTTAGGGCTATTGTTATGTTTAAGATAAGGATTAAAGTTTGAGTAGGGTTAGGGCCAGGACCAGTGTTAGGGTTAAGGTTAGTGCTAGGGACAGGGTTAGGGTTTTACTTAGGTCTATGTTTAGGGCTAGGGTTATGTCTATGTTGTGTGTGAAGTTTAGGGCTTGTGTTAGGTGTATAGGTAATGTAAGAGCTAGGGTTATGGTTATGGGTGGATTTAGGGTTTTTCTGGTGTTAGGTCTAGTTTTCCAGTTAGGATGAGGTTTAAAGCTTGGGTTTGTGTTAGGGCAAGTGTCTAGAATTAAGTCTAGAGTTACGGTTCAGGATAGATATGGGGTTATATTTATGGTTAGGTCTAGTGTAAATGTTAGATTTAGGGCAAGGGTCAAGTTTAGAGCCAGATGTATTGTTAAGGTCAGGGTATGGCTTAAGGTTCAGTTTAGCTTAAGGTTTAGGTTTAGGGCTTTAATTAATGTTAGAGTTAGAGTTAGGGTTAGGGTAATGAATAGGTTTAGGATTAGGGTACAGGTTAGTTTTAGAATAATGGATAGGTTTAGAGATTGTGATAGTGTTAGGGTTAAGCCTAGGGTTAGAATTAGTGTTAGGATTATGGTTAGAGTAATGGATAGCTTTAGAGATAAGGTTAGGGCTAGGGTTATGGTTAGGAATAGGGCTAGGATTAGGATAGTGTACAGAATTAGAGCTATGGTTAGGGCTATGGTTAAAGGTAGGATTAGGGCTAGGGTTAGGTTAGGGTTTGGGATAGGGCTAGGGTTATGTTTAGGGTAAAGGTTAGGCTTTGAGCTAGAGTTAGGTCTAAGGGGAAGGTTAGGGTTAAGGATAGGGCTACGGTTAGTTTAGTGTTACACTTAGGGATAGGTTTACGCCTAGAATTAGGGCTAGGTTTTGTGTTAGTTTAGGCCTAGGGTTAGGGCCATGGGTAGTTAAGAGCAAGGGTTATGTTTGGGGCTAGGTTTATGGTTAGGGTTATGGCTTGGTGTAGTGTTAGAATTAGGTTTTGAGTTAGGGTGAGCTTTGGAGCTAGGTTTATATTAGGGTCATGGTCAGTGTTCATGTTAGAGTAAGTGTTGGGGTGAGTGCCAGAATTAGGACTAGGGTTAGGTCTAGAAGTAGGGTTAGTGTTTTGGTTATGTTAAAGGTGATTGTTAGGACTAGGGCAAGGTTGTTGTTCAGGTCTAGGGCTAGAGATATTGCTAGATCTAGGATTAGGTTTAGGTCTAGGACTAGTGTTAGGTTTAGGTTTAGGTATAGGATTACCAGTAGGGCTAATGTTAGGGTTCGGGTTTGGGTAAGAGTCAAGTTTAGACCTACGGTTAGTGTTAGTGTCAATATAAGTTTCAGAGTTAGGATTACGGTTTGGGTTATGGTTAGAGCTAGAATGAGGGCTAGGGTTAGGACTAGTAATAGGGTTAGTGTTTGATTTAGGCTAAGATTATGATTAGAACTAGGGTTAGCATTATGGATAGGGTTTGGCTTAGGATAAGGAATAGCGTTAGAGCTAGGCTTAGAGCTAGGATAACGTTTAGGGTTAAATCTAGTTTTAGGGCTCACATTAGGGTTATTTTTGTTTTGGGGTTACAGCTAGAGTTAGGACTAAGGCTAATGTAAGAACTAGAGTTATTATTAGGGTTAGTTTTAGGGTTAAGGTTTGGGCTAGGAATGGTGTTAACATTTGCTTTATGGTTAGGGTGATATATAGAGCTATGTTTAGTGTTTGTATATGAGTCAGGGTAAGAGCTTGTTTTATTCCTAGGACTCGAATTTGAGATAGGATTACAGCTAGTTGTAGGGTTAGGGTTTGGTTTAGGTTAAGTTTAGGGTAAGGTAATGGCTCGGTTTTGTTTTAGGGCTAGGGCTAGGGTTAGGGTTAGTTTTATTATTAGTGATAGTGTTCAGCTAGTCATAGGGTGAGATTTAGCCTTAATGTTAGGGTTAGATTTAGAGTTTATATCCATAATTTAGAGTTATGGTTAGATCTAGCATTAGGGCAAAAGTTAGGGTTAATGTTAGGTTTACGGTAATGGACAGGTTTAGAAATAGAAATAGGGCAAGTTGAGAGTTAGAGTTATTCTTAGGGCTAGAGTTAGGGATTTGCTCAGGGTTAGGGCTAAATTAGGGTTTGATTAGCGCTAGGCTTAGTGTTAGGGATAGGCCCATTGTTAGGGCTAGAATTAGGGTTAGTGTTTGTATTAGAGTTATGGTTAGTTTTAGGGGAAGGGATGAGGTTGTGGCTAGGTTCAGGGCTAGGGCGAGGGTTAAAATTAGGTATAGAAATAAGGTGAGTATTCAGGTTAGGATTAAGGCTAGGTTTACAGCTAGGATGAGGGCTAGGGTTTGTGTTTTGGTTAGAGGTAGGATTAGAGCTAGGGGTAATGTCCGGTCTAGGGTTATGTTTAGCAATAGTGTTAACTTTAGGTTTAGAACTAGGATTTGTGTTATTGTAAGTGTCTAGAGTTAAGTCTAGGTTTATCGTTTGGGATACATTTAGGGTTATGTTTATGGATAAGTCTAGTGTAAGGGTTAGATTTAGGGTAAGGGTCAAATTCAGAACTAGATGTGTTATTAAGTTCAGTGTATGGCTTACAGTTCAGTTTAGGTTAAGGTTTAGGTTTAGGCCTTTAATTAGCATTAGAGTTAGAGTTAGGGTTAGGGTAATGAACAGGCTTAGGATTAGGGTACAGGTTAGTTTTAGTATGATGGACAGGTTTAGAGATTTTGATAGTGTTAGGGTTAAGCCTACATTTAGAATTAGGGTTAGGATTATAGTTAGGGTAATATATAGGTTTAGAGCTAGGGTTAGGGCTAGGGTTATGAATAGGATTAGGGCTAGTTTAGGGTAGTGTATAGAATTAGAGCTATGGTTAGGGCTATGGTTAAATGTAGGATTAGGGCTATGATTAGGTTAGGGTTTGGGATAGTGCTAGGGTTATGTTTAGGGTAAAGGTTAGGTTTTGAACTAGGGTTAGGTCTAAGGGGAAGGTTAGGGTTAGGGATAGGACTACTGATAGTTTAGGGTTACACTTAGGGCTAAGTTTAGGCCTAGGGTTAGGGCTAGGTTTTGTGTTATTTTGGGCCTAGATTTAGGGCCATGTGTAGTTAAGAGCTAGGGTTATGTTTAGGGCTAGTTTTAGGTTTAGGGTTATGGCTAGGTGTAGTGTTAGGATTAGGCTTTGAGTTAGGGTGAGCTTTGGAGCTAGGCTTATATTAGGCAAAGGGTCAGTGTTCATGTTAGAGTGAGTGTTGGGGTTAGTGCTAGAATTAGGACTAGGTTTAGGTCTAGAAGTACGGTTAGTGTTGGGGTTATGTGAATGGTGATTGTTAGGGCTATGACAAGGTTGTTGTTCAGATCTAGGGCTAGAGTTATGGTTAGATTTAGGATTAGGTTGAGGTCTAGAACTAGTGTCAGTTTTAGGTTTAGGTATAAGATTACCAGTAGGGCTAATGTTAGGGTTCAGGGTTCCAGTTAGAGTCAAGTTTAGACTTACGGTTAGTGTTAGGGTCAGTATAAGTTTCAGGGTTAGGATTAGGGTTTGGTTTATGGTTAGAGCTAAAATGAGGGCTAGGGTTAGAATTAGTAATAGGGTTAGGATATGTTTATGCTCTGGATTAGGGTTAGGACTGGGGTTAGCATTAGATTTATGGTTTGGCTTAAGGTAACAAATAGGATAAGAGCTAGGGTTAGGGAAGGAATAGGGACTGGATTATTGTTAGGATTAGTGTTCAGGTTAAAGCTAGGGTTAGCCCTTGGATTAGGGCCAGGTTTTGTGTTAGGTTAGGGCTAGTGTTAGGGCTATAGCTAATGTACTAACTAGGGTTTTGATTAGGGCCAATTTTGGTGTTAGTTTTTTGGTTATGTCAAGTGTTAGGGGTAGGGTTCACGTTAGCATGATGTTTAGTACTAGAGTTAGTGTTAGGGTCAGGGTCAGTGTTAAGGTTAGAGTTAGCTTTAGGGTTAAAGCCAAAATTATCACTAGGGTTAGGTCTAAGTGTAGGGTTAGTGTTTGGGTTAGGGTAAGGTTTATTATTAGGGCTAGAGCTAGGTTTTTGTTTATGTCTAGGACTAGAGATATGGCTAGATTTAGGATTAGGTTTAGGTTTAGGGATAGTGTTAGGGTTAGGTTTAGGAATAGATTTATTTCCAGTCCTAGTGTTAGGGTTCAGTACAGGGTTAGGGTCAGGTTTAGACCTACGGTTACCATTAGAGTCAGAATAAGTGTCAGGTTTTAGTCATGGTTAGAGCTAGAATGAGGGCTAGGATTAGGACTAGCAATAGGATTAGTGTTAGGACTTGGGTTGTATTAGGTTTAGGTTTGGCTTATCGTAAGGGATAGGGTTAGACCTAGGGTTAGGGTGACATTTAGTGTAAGGTATAGGGCAAGTGTTAGGATTAGGTTTACTGTTAAAGCTAGGGCTAGGTTTCAGATTAGGGCTTAATTTTGGTTAGAGTTAGGTCTAAATTTAGAGTTAAAGCCAATGTTTACAGAAGAGTTATGATTCGGGCTAGTTATAAGATTGTGGTTAGGACTAGATCTAGGTTTAGGTTTAACATTAGGGTGATGTTAAGCACTAGGGTTAGTATTAGGGTCAAAATTAAGATCAGGGGTAGTTTTAGGGTAAGGGTTTGGACTCGAATTAAGTCTAGGCTTAGGGCTAAGTGTAGAGTTAGGTTTTGGTTTAGGTTAAGCTTTAAAGTGAGGGCTATGGCTTGGTTTTGATTTAGGGCTAGGGCTATGGTTAGGGCTAATTTTAAGATTATCATTAGGTTAGGAGGAGTTTAGTAATCCTAACTCTAAATCTAACTCTAAACCTAAAACTAGCAATAGAAATAAACCTATACCTAAACCTTACCCTAACACTAGCCTGAGGTTTAGAGTTAGATTTAGAATTAGGATTAGATCTAAGGTAAGTCTAGGGCTAGGGATATGGCTATCCTTAGTTCTAGGTTTATAGCTAGGATTAGGGTTATGATAAAAATAGGGTTAGAACTAGGGATAGGACTAGGGTGAGAGTAAGAGTCTTAGGGCTAGTCTTAGTGTTTGGTTAGGTATAGGGCTTAATCAGGGCTAGGAAGAGGGTTGGTTTATGTTTATGTTTAGGGCTAGGTTTTTGTTTATGTTTAGGCCTAGGTTTAGTTTTGGGTTTAGGATTAGGTTTAGTGTAAATAATGTTGTTAGAGCTAAGTTTAGGGCTAGAACTAAAGTTGGAATTAGGTTTAGGGCTAGCGTTTCATTAGAGTTATAATTAAGGCTAGGTTAAGGGCTAGGATGAGGGCTAGGGTTTGTGTTTTGGTTAGGGCTAGGATTAATGTTAGGGTATAAATGTCAGTTCTAGGGTTATGGTTAGGGATCGTTTTAAGGTTAGGTTTATGGTTATGTTTAGTGCAAAGTTTAGATTTAGGGTAAGGGTCAAATTTAGAGCTAGGAGTATTATTAGGGTCAGGGTCATGTTTAGGGTTTTGTTTAGGTTAGGGTTTAGGTTTAAGGCTCAAATTAGTATTAGGGTTTGGTTAGGGTAATGATAGGGTAAGGTTTAGGGTTCAGGTTATGTTTAGCATAATGGATAGTGTTACGGTTAGGCATAGGTTTAGATTTAAGCCTAGAGTTAGCATTAGAATTAGGGCTATGTTTAGGGTAATTGGTAGGGTTAGAGCTAAGTTGAGGGCTAGGGTTATGGATAGGATTAGGGCTAAGGTTAGGGTTAGGGTTAGGGTTAGGGCTATGGTTTGTGTTAAGGTTAGGCTAGGATTACAGCTAGGGCAAATATCAGGTCTATGGTTATGTTAAGATTAGTTTTATGGTTAGGTTTATTGGTAGGTCTATTATAATTGTTAGGGTTAGGGGTAGGTTCAGGGTTAGAGCTAGATATATTGTTATAGGAAGGGTCAGAGTTAGGGTTTTGCTTAGGTTAAGTTTAGGATTAGGACTATAGTAGCATTAGGTTTAGGGTAAGGGTAAGGATAGAGTTATGTTTAGGGTTCAGGTTAGTTTTAGGTTAATGAATGGGGTTAGGGTTAGCGATAAGGTAAGGCCTAGGGTTACCATTGGGGTTATGGTTATGGTTAGGGTAATGGATAGGTTTAGAGCTAGTGATAAGGCTAGTATTATGGTTAAGATTCTGGGTAGGGTTAGGGTAAGGTTTAGAGGTAGGCTTGGGGTTAGAATTTAAACCTAGGGTTAAGTCTCAAATAAGGGCTAGATTTGGGGTTTGGTTAAGGCTAGGGTTAGATCTATGGCTAATGTATGAACTCCTATTAAAATTATTGCCAGTTTTAGGGTTAGGGTTAGGGTGATGTTTAGAGCACGAGTTATATTTAGGGTCAGTGTCAGGGTCAGGGTTAGTTTTAGTGTTAGGTTTAGGACTCGAATTAGGGCTAAAGTTAGTACTAAGTGAAGGGTTAGGTTTTGGTTTAGGTTAAAGGTATGGTTAGGGCTACGACTTAGTTTTGTTTCAGGGCTAGGGCTAGGGTTAAGGCTAGAATTTGGATTAGTGTCAGGGTTAGGGCTAGTGTTAGAGTGAAGTTTAGACTTAGAGTTATGGTTAGATTTAGAGTTAGGGTTGATATAGAGTTAGGGCTTGTGCTAGGGTTAGGGCTAGGTTTAGAGTTATGGTAAGGAATGATTTGAACTAGGGATATGTTTAGTGTGAGAACTAGAGTTATTCTTAGGAGTATGCTTAGGGTGAGGGTTAGTGACAGGGCTAAATTAGGGTTAGGATTAGGACTAGGATTAGTGTTAGGTTTAACCCTAAGGGTTGGGCTAGGATTAGGGCTAGTACTGGTGTTAGGGTTAAGTTTAGAGGAATGGATGGGGTTATAGCTATGTTTAGGGTGAGGGTGAGGGTTAGAATTGGTATTAGGCCTAGGGTTATGGTTCAGTTTAAGATTAAGGCTAGGATTAGGGCTAGAATGAGGGGTAGGTTTTCTGATAGGGTTACGACTCTGGCTAGGGATAATATCAGGTCTAGGGTTATGGTTAAGGATAGTTTTAGAGTTAGGTTATGGCTAGGTCTAGTGTAAGGGTTAGGTTTATGTTAAAGGTCAGCTTTAGAGCTAGAATTATTATTTGTGTCACTGTCAGGGTCAGGGTTAGTGTTTGGTTTATGTTAAGGTTAAAGGGTTAGTGCTCAAATTAGCATTATTTTTAGGTTTAGAGTTAAGGTAATGGAAGGGTTTACTTTAGGTTTTAGTTAAGTTTTAAGGTAACGGATGGGTTAGGTTTCAGCGATCGGGTTAGGGTTAGCATTAGGGTTAAGATTATGTTTAGTGTAATAGATAGTTTTAGAGCTAGGGTTAGGGCTAGGTTATGGTTTGGATTAAGTCTAGGATTAGGGTTAGGTTTAAGGATAGAGGTAGGGTTTGGTTTAGGGTATGTGATAGGGTTAGAGTAAGTGTTAGTTTAGGGCTAAGCTATGATTAAGTTAAGATAAGGGTTAGTGTTTGAGCTAGGGTTAGGGCTAGTGCAAGTGTTAGGTTTAGGCTTACTTCTGAGTTCAAGATTATGGTTAGAGTTAAGTTGAGTGTTAGGGATAGGGTTTTAATTAGGATTAGGGTTAGGGTTAGGTTAATGGATATGGTTAGAGCTAAAGTTTGGGCTAGGGTTAAGGTTAGGATTAGGGTTAGGGTTAACATTAGAATTTAGGATAAGTCTAGGTTTATGTTTAGTGTAAGGGTTAGGCTTTGAGCTAGGGTTATGTCTGTCTGAGGAGAGGGTTAGGTTTAGAGTTAGTTTAGGGTTAGGGCTAGGCTTAGGTTTATGCTTAGAGCTAAGTTTAGGCCTAGTATTAGCTCTAGGATTTGTGTTAGGTTTAGGGCTAGGGTTAGGACTATGGGTAATGTAAAAGCTAGGTTTATGTTTGGGGATAGTTTTAGCTTTAGTGTTATAGCTAGGTGTAGTGTCAGGTGTAGGTTTTTGGTTAGTGTAAGGTTTAAAAGTAGTTTAAGTGTTAAAATCAGGATCAGTGTTCAGGATAGGGTTAGGTTTAGGGTTAGAGCCAGAATTAGAACTAGGTTTAGGTCTAGGTATAGTGTAAGTGTTTAGTTTAGCTTAACAGTTATTGTAAGGGATAGTGCTAGGATTTTGTTTAAGTCTAGGGCTAGAGTTATAGATATACTTAGGATTATCTTTGGCTCTAGGTCAAGTGTTAGGCTTAGGTATACGTATATGGTTACCTGTAGCTCTAGTGTTAGGTTTTTGTTTAGGTTTAGGGACAGGTTTAGACCTAGGGTTACTTGTTGGGTCAGGTGAGGGTCAGGATTAGTTTTAGAGGTAGAATGAGGGCTAGGTTTTGGACTAGTAATATGGTCAGAGTTTAAGTTAGACTAAGGATTAGGGTTAGGACTAGGGTTAGCATTTGGTTTAGGGTTTGGATTAGGGTAAGGGATAGGGTTAGAGCTAGGGTTAGGGCTCGGGTTAGGATTAGGGTTAGGGCTAGTGTTAGGGTTAAGATTAAGATTTAAGCTAGGGTAAAGACTAGAATTAGGGGTAGAATTTGTGTTAGTTTAGGGCTAGGGTTATGACAATGTATGATGTGCAAACTACGGTTACAATTAAGGCTAGTTTTTGGGTTATGGTTAAGGCTAGTCCTAGTATTAGGGTTAATTTAAGTTAGGATGATGATTAGAGCTAGGATTAGTGTTAGGGTCTGGGTCAGAGTAATTTTTAGAGTTAGGGTTAGGGCTAGGTGTAAGGTTTAGATTTGGTTTAGGTTAGGGTTTTGGGTTAGGGATATGGCTTGGTTTTGTTTTATGGTGAGGGCCAGAGGTAGGGCAATTTTTAGGATTAGCATTATGGTTAGGGGTAGTGTTAGGGTTTGGTTTGGCTTATGATTACAGTTAAATTTAGAGTTAGGTTTAGATTTAGAGTTAGGTTTATATCTAGAGGTAGGACAGGGCTAAGGACAGAACTTGGGCTAGGGCTAGGGCAAGAGTTATAGTTAGACTTAGGGCTAGCATTAGGGTTAGGATAGGATTAAATTAGGGCTAGGATTAGTGCTAGGCTTAGTGTTAGTATTAGGCCTAGGGTTAGGGTGGGAGTTAGGGTTAAGTTTAGGGTTATGGTTAGGTTTATGGTAAGGGATATGGTTATATGTAGGTTTAGGGCTAGGGTGCGCTTTAGAATGAGGGTTAGGGCTCAGGTTATTGTTCAGGTTAGGATTAAGGCTAGGTTTAGGGCTAGGATTATGGTTAGTCCTAATTTCAGGTCTAGGTTTCCTGTTAAAGATAGTTTAAGGTTAGGTTTATGGCTATGCTTTGTGTAAGTGTTAGGTCTAGAGTTAGCTTCAGGTTTAGAACTAAGGGTATTATTAGGGTCATAGTCATGATTAGTGTTTTGGATAGGTTAAAGTTTAAAGTTAGGACACGAATTAGCATTAAGTTTAGGATCAGTGTAATGATATGGTTAGGTTTAGGTTTCAGGTTAGATTTAGGGTAATGGATAGGGTGAAGATTAGGGATAGGGTTAGGTTTAGGCCTAGGGTTAGCATTAGGTTTAGGGTTATGGTTAGGGTAATGGATAGGGTTAGAGCTGGGGTTACCGGTAGGGTTATGGTTACAATTACTGATAGGTTTAGGGTTAGGTTTAGGGTTAAAGCTAGGGTTAGGGCTTGGAATAGGGCTAGGATTTTGGTTAAGTTAGGGCTAGGGTTAGGGTTACAGCTAATGTAAGTATTAGAGTTATGATTAGGTCTAATTTTAATGTTAGGGGGTAGGACTAGGTCTAGTGTTGAGTTTTGGTTTAGGGTTAGGGTGATGGTTAGACCTAGGGTTAGTTTTAAGGTCAAAGCTAGGGTGAGGGTTAGTTTTAGGGTTTGGCTTAAGACTCAAATTATTGCTAGGGTTAGGGCTAGGTGTACGATTAATATTTGGTTTATGTAAGGATTAGGTTCATGTCTATGGCTCTGTTTTGTTTTAGAGCTAGGTTAGTGCTAGGATTAGGTTTATGCTTAGGCTTATTGTTAGGGTTAGATTTAGAGGTAGGCTTAGATCTAGGGTTATGGCCAGGGATATGAATGGGGATAGGGTTAGTCCTATGGTTCAGGCTAGGATTAGGCTTCCAGTAAAGTATAAGTGTAGAACTAGCGTTAGGGCTAGGTTGAGAGTTAGAGTTAGTCTTTTGGGTAGGGTTAGGATTAGGGTTATAGATAGGGCTAAATTAGAGCTAAGATTAGTGCTAGGGTTAGTGTTAAGCTTAGGCCTAGTGTTAGGGTTAGGGTTATAATTTAGGCTATGTTTAGGGCTAGGATAATGACTAGGGTTTGTGCTAGGTTTAGGGCTAGGATTATGGCTAGGGCTAAAGTCAGATTTAGGGTTATGGTTAGGGATAGTTTTAGGGTTAGGTCTATGGCTAAGTCTAGTGTAAGGGTTAGGTATAGGGTAACAGTCAGGTTTAGAGCTAGGGGAATTATTAATATCAGGGTCAGTGTTGGGCTTTGGTTTAGGTTTGGATTTAGGGTTTGGGCTCAAATTAGCATTAGGGTTAGCATTAAGATAATGATAAGGTTAGGTTTAGGGTTCAGATTATGTTTAGGGTAATTGAAAGTTTGGGGGATAGTGATAGGGTTAGGGTTTGGCCTAGGGTTACATTAGCATAAAGGGTAATGTTTAAGGTAATGGATACAGTTAAAGTTAAGGTTATGGCTAGCATTATGGTTAGGATTAGGTCTTGAATTAGGGTTATGGTGAGGGTTAGAACTAGGTTTAGGTTTAGGGTTATATTTAGTGTAAGTGTTAGGTTCTGAGCTATGGTTAGAGCTAGGCTTGGAGTTAGGTTCAGGGTTAGGTCTAGGGATATGATTACCATAAGTTTTGTGTTAGAGTTAGGTTTAGAATGAGACCTAGGATTAGTGGTAGGGTCAGTATTAGGGTCAGGGTTAGGGTTAGAATTTGGGATAGGGTTAGAGCTAGAATGGGAGCTAGGGTTAGGGCTATAAATAGAGTTAGGGTTTTAGTTAGCCTAAGTATTAGGGATAGGTCTAGGTTTAGGGGTTTGCATATGGTAAGGGATTGGTTTAGAGCTAGTTTTAGGGCTATGATTAGGGTTAGAGTTAGGGTTAAATCTAGGTTTAGGGCTAGTGTTTGTGTTAGGGTTAGGGATAGGATTAGGGCCATGGCTAATGTAAGAACTAGGGTTAACATTAGGTTAGTTTTAGTGTTATGGTTAGGTTTAGTGTTATAGTTAGGTTTAAGTTTGGGGTGATATTTACAGCTAGGGTTTGTGTTAGAATAAGAGTCAGGTCAGGGTTCATTTTAGGGTTTAGGATAGGACTCAAATTATTGTTATGGTTATTCTTAGCATTCAGTTTAAGGTGAGGGAGGTGTTTAGAGCTAGGTTGAGTGTTAGGATATGAGTCAGTGTCAGTATTGTTTTAAAGTTAGTGTCAGAACTCAAATTAGGGCTGGGGATAGGTCTAGATTTAGTGTTTGGGTTTGGTTTAAGTTAATGTTTAGGGTTAGGGCTATTGCTTGGTTTTGGTTTAGTCCTAGGGTAGGATTAGGTATAGTGTAAGTGTTAAGCTTAGCTTTAGTGTTAGGGTTAGATTTGGAGTTAGGGTTAAATCTAGGGTTAGGGCTGGGACTCAGGGTAGGGCAAGGGTTAGGGCTAGGGATAGGGTTATGGTAAGAAATATAGTTAGAACTAGATATAAGTATAGGCTGAGAGTTATACTGAGTCTTAGGGCTAGGGTTAGTGTTAGGGTTGGAGACAGGGCTGAATTAGTACTAGGATTAGGGCTAGGTATATTGTTTGGTTTAAGCCTAGAGTTAGGGTCTAGAGTTAGGGTTAGGGTTAGGTTGAAGTTTAGGGTAAGAGATGGCATTATAGCTAGGTATAGAGGTATGGTAAGGGTTACAATTAGGATTATGGGTAGAATTATGGTTAGGGTTATGATTAAAGCTAGGTGTAGGGCTAGGATGAGGGCCAAGGTTTGTTTTAGGTTTAGGACTAGGATTAGGGCTAGGGCTAGTTTCAGGTCCAAAATTATGGTAAAAGATAGTTTTAGGGTTAGGATTATGGATTTTTCTAGGGTAAGGGTTAGGTGTAGGTTTATGTTGAAGTTTAGAGCTAAGGTTATTATTAGGGTCAAAGTTAGTCTTAGTGTTGAGGATAGGTTAAGGTTTAAAGTTAGGGCTTGAATTAGTGTTAGTTTTAGTGTTAGGGTAATGATAGATTTAGCTTTAGGTTCAGGTTAGGTTTAGGGTAATAGATTGGGTTAACATTAGGGTTCATGTCGAGGGTTAGCATTAGGGTTATGGTTTTGTTTATGGTAATGAATACAGTTATAGATTGGTTTAGGGCTACATTTATGGTTACAGGTTGGGGTTAGGGTTAAAGCTAGGATTAGGGCTAGGTTTGGGGTTAAGTTAGGGATAGGGTTAGGGTTGGGGCTAATCTAAGTACTAGGGTGACGTTTAGGGCTAGTTTTAGGGTTTTCTTGCTAGAGATAATGTTAGGGATAGTTTTAGGTTTAGGGTGATATTTAGAGCTAGTAGTGTTAGGGTCAGTTTCAGGTTCAGGGTTAGTTTAAGGGTTCGGCTTACAACTCACGTTTGTGCTATGGTTAGGTCTAGGTTTAAGTTAGAGTTTGATTTAGGTTAATGCTTAGGGTTATAGCTATTGCTAGGTTTTGTTTTAGGGCTAGGGCTAGGATTAGGGCTAGTTTTAGGTTTAGTGTTATTGTGTGGGCTAGTGTTAGGGTTTAGCTTAGTCTTTGGATACAAGCTCAATTTAGAGTTAGGTTTTGTCTAAGGTAAGTGCAAAGGACAGGGCAAGGGTTAGGGCTAGACATAGGATTATGGAAAGGGATTGGGTTAGAACAAGTGAAAAGTGTAATGTGAGAGTTAGAGTTAGTCTTAAGACTAGTATTAGGGATAGGAAAATATTAGGGCTACGTTAGGGCTAGGATTCGTGTCAGGAATAGGCCTAGAGTTTGGGTTAGGATTGTAATTAAGGCTATGTTTAGGGCTAGGATAAGTGCTAGAGTTTGTGTTAGGGTTAGGGCTAGAATTAAGGCTAGGGCTAATGTCAAGTCTAGGGTTACAGTTAGGGATCCTTTTAGGGAAACGTTTATGGCTAGGTCTATTGTAAGGATTAGGTATAGGATAAGAGTAAGGTTTAAAGCTAGGAGAATTATTAGGGTCAGGGTCAGTTTTCGGGCTTGGTATAGGTTTGAGTTTAGGATTATGGCTAAAATTAGAGATAGGGTTAGGATTATGGTAAAGATATGGTTAGGTTTAGGGTTTAGGTTATGTTTAGGGTAATTTATAGTTTGGGAAATAGTGACAGGGTTAGGGTTAGTCTTAGGGTTAGCATTAGGATAAGAGTTATGTTTAGAGTAATGGATACAGTTAGAGTTAAGTTTAGGGCTAGGGTTATGTTTAGGATTGTGTCTTGGGTTATGGTGAGGGTGAGGGTTAAGATTAAGGCTAGGTTTATGGCTTGGATGAGGGTTTGTGTTCGAGCTAGGGCTACGATTAAGACTAGGGATTATGTCAGGTCTAGTATTACATTTAAGGGTAGTTATAGGATTTGGTTATGAATAGGTTTACTGTAAGGGTTAGGTAAAGGTCAATTTAGAGCTAGGTGTATTATTACGGTGAAGGTCATCATTAGGGATTGGTTTTGGTTAAGGTTTAGGTTTAAGGCTCAAATTAGCATTAGGTTTAGTGTAATGGATATGGTTATGTTTAGGGTTCAGGTTAGGTTTACGGTTTTGAATAGCCTTAGGAATACCTATACACTTAGGTTTAGTCCTCTTTTTAGCATTTGTGTTACCCTTAAATTTAGGGTAAAAGATAGGATTACAACTAGGTTTATGGCTACATTTACGGTTAGGATTAAGGATAGTGTTAGGATTAGGGTTAGGGTTATGGTTAGGCCTAGGGTTAAGGTTAGGTTTAGGGTAAGTGTTATGGTTGGAGCTAGATTAAGAGATAGGGCGAGGGTTAGGGTTAGAACAGTTCTAGGGTAAATGTTAGGGTTAGAGCTACATTTATCATTATGGTTAGGGTGAGAGTTATGGTAATTGATAGAGTTAGAGCTAGGGTTTGGGCAATGTTTACAGTTAAAATTAGGGTTATGGATAGGGCTATGTTATGTTCAGGGATAGGATTAGGGCTGAGTTTAGAGGTAGTGTTAGACTTAGAGTTACTTTATTCAAATTTGTTTGATACAATCCAGGATTCATCTTAAACTATCTTAACTCTGTTTTGCAGTTTTAGGCATTTTGATCCAACGTTTTGGTGTCCAGAACAGTTAATATTTTCATCTTACTCCATTTTGGCCTATACATGCAAATGTAATTGGACCTGGAAATCAAACAGGGTTTATGCTAGCTACTTGAAACTCTACATACAACCTTGATTCTTTGTGGGGACATTTTTGTATGTTCCTTGTGAGTGTGGGCCTAAACTAAAGCATGCAAAAATAACTTAATCAAAGAGCCCTTTAGGGGCTGGGGATGTGGCTCAAGCGTAGCATGCTCGCCTGGCATGCGTGCAGCCCGGGTTCGATCCTCAGCACCACATACCAACAAAGATGTTGTGTCCGCCAAGAAGTAAAAAATAAATATTAAAAATTCTCTCTCCCTCTCTCTCTCTCTCTTAAAAAAAAGAGCCCTTTAGGAGAAAGCAGGGAATATGCATGCACTGAAATTCCTCTGATATTCATTTTGTCATATTTGTTTGATACTGAGTAGGATTCATCATTTAGCTTGCCCCACAAAGCTCTTCAAGTGTGGGACATCTAGGATCAATGGTTCCCTAATCAAGTTAGGGTTAGTCTTAGGTTTGGGTTAGGAGTATGGTTAAATGTAGTGTTAGGGTGAGCATAAGTTTTCTACAAATTTCTTTGATACTTGGGAGGAGTCATCTTTTACCTAGCCTTAATATGCTCCTCAGGTTTGGGCCTTCTCATTTCAATGGTTCACTAACAAGGACACTCTGTATTTTAAGGTTTCACTTCATATTGATATATATAGGTAAATCAAAATGGAGGTTGAAATCAAACTGGGTTCATGCTAGCTGATTGAAACTTCAAACTCTGAATCAGTTCTCTGTGGGAACTCTCTGGTTTGTTCCTTGTGAAAGTAGCCCTAAGATGAAGATGGCAATAACAACTTTATCGAAGAGCCCTTTAGCAGAAAATGGAGAAATATGCATAAACTAAAATACCACCTCAATTATTTGGTCATATTTCTTTGATACTGCATACAATTCATCTGATAGCTAAGCCCACTAGGCTCCCTAAGTTTGGAAATTCTAGGATCAACAGTTTTTCAAACCTGTTAGTGTTTGTGTTAAGGAGAGTGTTAGGGCTAGTGTTAGAGCTAGTATTAGGATTAGAGTTAGTTTTCTTGAAATTTCTTTGATACTGGGCAGGATTCATTTTTCTCCTATCTTTACTATACTCCACATGTTTGGGCCTCCTAGGTTCAATGGTTCACTGTAAGGAAGAGTTTGTATTTTAAAGTTTCAGTTCATTTTGTCCTATACAGGTAAATGAAAATGGAGCTGGAAATCAAACAGCATTGGTGTTAGGTGCTTGAAACATCACACTCCAACAATTCTCTGTGAGCAGTCTCTGGTTTGTACTTGTGACAGTAGGCCTAAGCTGTAGCATGTAAAAACAATATTATTCAAGAGTCCTTTAGAAGATAACAGGGAAATATGCATGTACTGATATACTCCATGAATTTTTTGGACAGATTTCCTTGATACTACATGGCATTCATCCCTTAGCTTTCCCCACTAGTCTGCCCACGTTTGGAAATTCTACAGTCAAAAGATTCATAAAAATGTTAGAAATAGGGGAAGAGCTAGGATTAGAGCTAGTGTTAGGGTTAGAGTTAGTTTTATTAAAAATTATTTGATATTGGCAGGATTTATCCTTTAGCTAGGTTTACTCTGTTCCCCAGGTTTAGGCCTTCTCCGTTCACAGGTATGCTGTCAGGAACGTTTTGTATTTTAAGATTTCACTTCATTATGGCCTATATGGGAAAGTTAATGGAGTTGAAAATCAAATAGGGTTTGTGCTAGCTGCTAGAAACTTCAAAAACTCCATCAGTTTTCTGTAGGGACTCTGGTATGTTCCTTGTAAAAGTAGGCTTATGCTTAAGCATGCAAAATCACTTAATCTGAGAGCTCTTTAGGAGAAAACAGGAAATTATGCATGTACTGAAATACCTCCCATAATTATTTGGTCAGATTTGTTTGATGTTGACTAGGACTCATCAGTTAGCTTGCCCCACAAGGCTCCACAAGGGCATGAACTCTAGGATCAATGGTTCTCTAATCAGGTTAAGGTTAATGTTAGGTTTAGGGTTATGGCTAGGGCTAGGCTTAGAGGTAATGTTAAGGTGAGAGTTAGTTTTGTTGAAATTTGTTTGATACTGGGCAGGAGTCATCTTTTATCCAGCCCGAGTATGCTCCCAATGTATGTTCTTCTCAATTCAATGGTTCAGTATCATGAACACATTGTATTTTAAGGTTTCACTTCATTTTGTCACCTATGGGTAAATGGAAATAGAGGTGAAAATCAAACAGGCAGCCCTTCCCCTAAACCTAACCCTAAACCTGACCATAAATAGCCCTAATCCTGGGCCTAAAACTAACACTAATCCTAGACCTATTTATAGTCCTAATTTAGCCTTAACCCTAACCCAAACTCTAGCCCTAAGACTAACTCTAATCTTGCCATAGGCTTATTCCTAGTTCTAACCCAATCCTTTACCATAATCCAAACAGTAGCCCTAATCTTAGCTCTAATACTAGCCATAGCCCTAACCCTAGAATTAACCAAAACTCTAAATGTACTCCTAAGCCTAAACTCACCCTATGAGTAGCAATAACACTAATGCTAATCATAAAACTACCCTTAACTTTAACTTTAGTCCTAAAAAAACCTGAGCCATATGACTAACCTTAAACCTTAACCTAAACCAAAGCCTAACCCTACATCTAGCCCTAAGCCTACCCCTAATTTGTGTCCTATCCCTAACCATAAAATGAACCATGACCCTTACTGAGACCCAGCACTAACCCTAGTTAAAAATATAACCCTAAACCTAAACCTAATCCTAAAACTAGACTCAGTCCTAAATGTAACACTAAAACTAGCCCTAATTGTAACCTTAGTTCTTAATTAGCCATATCACTAAGAAGAGCCCTAATGTAACCCAAAACATAGTACTAATCCAAGACCCAATTCTAGCTTTAATCTTAAATCGAACCCTAAACCTAGCCCTAACCCTTACCCTATACCTAAACCTAACTTTAATCATTGCACTAAAACTAACCTAACCCTACCCCTAGCGCTTACTCTAACCATAAACCTAGCCTTAACCCTAGCTCTAACCCTATCACTTACCCAAACCCTAACCCGAACACTAATGCTAATTCTCAGCCTGACACTAGCACTATCATTAAACCTAACCTATCCATTACCCTAAACCTAACCTGAACCAGAAACCTGAAAATATTTTTACCCTAATTGTAAGTTTAATTCTAATGCTAACTCAAGCCCTAATACTAACACTAAACTTAACCTAACCATAACCCTAACCTTATAATCCTAACACTAACCCTAAAAGTAACACTAAACCTACTCTGAATGCTAACCCTACCACTAACACTAAATCTAACCCTAACACTAACAATAACAATAACCCTATCCCTAACCCTAACCCTAACCCTAAACATAATACTAACCCTAACCCTAACACTAACCCTAAAACAAACTTTAAACCTAATGCTAACCCAAACACAAAGGATAAACCTAACACTAACCCTAAACCTAATTCTAATGCTAACCCTACCACTAACCCTAACCCTTACACTAAAGCCTATCCTAATTGTAAAACCAACACTAACACTAACCACAACCCTGACACAAACTCTCATACTAAAAATATACTAAACATAACCCTAACTCTAAAGCTAAACCTAATAATAACACTAACCCAATCCTTATGAAAAACACTAATCCTAACCCTAACCCTAACACTAAAACTAACCATATTCCTAAACCTAACCATAATTTGAACTGTAAATCTAAACCTAATCAAACCCTAAGCTTAAACAAAACCTAACCCTAACCCTAAACCTAACCCTGAATCGCAACCTAACCCTAACCCTAACCCTAAAATTAACACAATCCCTAAAATTAACATTAACTCTAACCACAAATCTAACCCTAACACTAACCATAACCCTAAAACTTACATTAACACTAACCCTAATCCTAACCCAAACCCTAAACCTAGGCTGACTCTACCCTAATACTAACCCTAACCTTAACAAGATCCCTAACCCTAAACCTAGCACTTACCATTAGACTAACCATAACAATAACACTTAAACTAACACTAACCACAACCCTAACTCTATCAAAAATTATATCCCTTGTTCCCAGGATGTAGGCTCTCTATTTACCTCTTTTATTGTTTCTCTTGCTGAGAAAAAACTTTTTAGTTTAAGTAGGTCCCATTTGTTTATTCTTGTTATTAACTCTTGGGCTATGGGCGTCCTATTAAGGAATCTGGAGCCCGACCCCACAATATGTAGATCGTAGCCAACTTTTTCTTCTATCAGACGCAGTGTCTCTGATTTGATATCTAGCTCCCTGATCCATTTTGAGTCAACTTTTGTGGATGGCGAGAGAAAGGGATTCAATTTCATTTTGTTGCATATGGATTTCCAATTTTCCCAGCACCATTTGTTGAAGATGCTCTCCATCCTCCATTGCATGCTTTTAGCCCCTTTATCAAATATAAGATAGTTGTAAGTTTGTGGGTTAGTTTCTGTGTCCTCTATTCTGTAACATTGGTCCACCCGTCTGTTTTGGTACCAGTACCATGTTGTTTTTGTTACTATTACTTTGTAGTACAGTTTGAACTCTGGTATCGCTATACCTCCAGATTCACACTTCCTGCTTAGAATTGCTTTTGCTATTCTGGGTCTTTTGTTTTTCCATATGAATTTCATGATTGCTTTGTCTATTTCTACAAGAAATGCCGTTGGGATTTTGATTGGCATCGCATTAAACCTGTAGAGAACTTTGGGTAATATCGCCATTTTGATGATGTTAGTTCTGCCTATCCATGAACAGGGTACATTTTTCCATCTTCTGAGATCTTCTTCTATCTCTCTCTTAAGGGTTCTATAGTTTTCATTGTATAAATCTTTCACCTCTTTTGTTAGGTTGATTCCCAAGTATTTTATTTTCTTTGAGGATATTGTGAATGGAGTGGTAGAGGGAATGCCTTCAGTTTTTCTTTTGTTGCTGATATAAAGTCAAACAACAATAAGTGTTGGCGGGGATGTGGGGAAAAGGGTACACTTGTACACTGCTGGTGGGGCTGCAAAATGGGGAGGCCAGTTTGGAAAGCAGTATGGAGATTCCTGGGAAAGCTGGGAATGGAGCCACCATTTGACCCAGCTATCGCACTTCTCGGACTATTCCCTGAGGACCTTAAAAGAGCGCTCTATAGGGATACGGCTGCATCAATGATTATAGCGGCACAATTCACAATAGCTAGACTGTGGAACCAATCTAGATGCCCCTCAATAGATGAATGGATAAAAAAAATGTGGCATCTATACACAATGGAGTATTATGCAGCACTAAGAAATGACAAAATCATAGAATTTGCAGGGAAATGGATGGCATTAGAGCAGATTATGCTAAGCGAAGCTAGCCAAGCCCTAAAAAACAAATGCCAAATGTCTGCTTTGATATAAAGAGAGCAACTAAGAACAGAACAGGAAGGAAGAGCATGAGGAAAAGACTACAGTAAACAAAGACGAATGGGGGGAGAGAAAGGGAGAGAGAAGGGAAAGCATATGGAAATGGTAGGAGACCTTCAATGATACATAAAATTATAAGAGGTTATGAGGGGCAAGGGGGAGGGAAAAAAAGGGAGAGAACTGAACAACAACAGGGGAGGTAGAGAGGGAAGATGGGAGGGGAGGGGAGGGGAGGGGGGATAGTAGGGGATAGGAAAGATAGCAGAATACAACAGTCACTAATATGGCATTATGTAAAAATGTTAATATGTAACAGATGTGATTCTGCAATCTGTATTTGGGGTGAAAATGAGAGTTCAAATCATAATTTGAGTCAAATGTATGAAAGATGATATATCATGAGCTATGTAATGCTTTAAATAATCAATAAAAAAAAATTCTATCCCTAACCATAACAATAAATCTAACACTAAACTGACCCTAACCATAAACCTAAACCTAACACTAACCTTGACCCTAACTCTAAACCTACTATAGAACTAAACCTAAACCTAAATCTAAATCTAATTCTATCCATATACCTAACATTAACCCTAACCCTAATGCTAACACAAAACTTAACTCTAACTCTAACTTTACCACAAACCCTAACCTGAACCCTAAACCTAACCCCAACAAAAACCTAACACTAACCCTACCAATAAACTTAACCCTAACACTAATCTTAACCCTAAACCTATCTCTAACACAAACTCTAACCCTAACCTAATACTAACCCTAACCTTAACCCTAAACCTATCACTATCCCTAACCATTACCCTAAACCTAACACTAACTCTAACACTAAACCTAAATCTAACCATAACCCTAACACTAAAAATAACACTAACCCTAACCCTAAACCTAAAACTAACCCTAACCCTATCCTAACCATGACACTAACCCTAACACTGTACCTAATCCTAACTATAATGTTAAATCTGACACTAACCATAACCCTAACCCCAGACTAAAACTAACCATAACCCTAACACTAAACCTAACCCTAACCCCAAACCTCATGTTAATCCTAACTTTAATCCTAATTCTAACCCTAACCCTAAACCTACCATAAACCCTAACCCTAACCATAACACTAAACTTAACGGAAACTCTGACCCAGACTCTGATATTAACACTAACCCAAAACCTACCACAAATATTAACCCTAACCCTAATCCTAACCCTAACCTAACACTAACCCTAAACCTAATCCGAACACTAACTCTAACCCTAATCATAACCCTAACCCTAATCCTATCCCTAACCTGAACCCAAACCCTAACTCTAACCAGAACCCAAACCCTAACACAAACCCTATCCCTAACCCTAACCCTAACACTAAACCTAACCCTAAACCTAACACTAAACCTCACCCTAAAATAAACCTAACACAAACCCTAACACTAACCCTAACTCTAACCCTAACACTATCCCTAACACTAAACCTAACACTAACTCTATCCGTAACCATAACCCTAACTCTAACACTTACACAAATCCTAAACCTTACCCTAACACTAAACCTAACCCCAACCCTAAACCTATCACTAACATTAACCCTAAACATAACCCTAAACTTATCACTAACCCTAGACCTAAACCTAACCTGAACACTAAAACTAACCCTAACACTAACCCTAGTCCTAACCTAAGAGTAAACCTAACCCTAATCTTAAAATTAACCCTAACCCGACCCTAAACCTAAACCTAACCCTAACCCTAACTATAACAGTAACCCAAACTCTAAGCCTAACACTAACTGTAAACCTATCCATAAACCTTACACTATACATAATTGTAACCCTAACACTAACCCAAACACTAAAACTAAACCTAACCCTAAACCTAACCCTAACCCTAACACTAACACCATAACCCTTACTCTAACACGAAAACTAACCCTAACCCTAACACTAAACCTAACCCTATCTCTAACCATAACACTAACCCTAAACCTAATCATTATCACAACTCTAACCCCTACCTTAACCCTAACACTAACCCTTACCTGAACAGTAACATAATGCTAACCCTAAACCTAAACCCAAACCTAATCCAAACTGTTATCCAAACCTTAATACTAAAACTAACCCTAACAGAAACCCTAACACTAAGCCTAAAAACGCATCTTAACCTAACCCTAGCACTAACCCTAACCCTAACATTAACGCTAAACCTAACCCTAACCAAAATCTTAACTTTAATCCTAACCTTAAACCTAAACCTAACCCTAACCCTAAATCTTACCCTAAACATAACTCTAACCCAAGCCTAACCCTAACTCTAACACTAACAATAACACTAACCCTAACACTAATCCTAACGCTAACACTAACCCTAAAACTTACCCAAACCATAACCCTAACCCTAAGCCTAATGCTAATCCTAACACTAATTCTAAAACTAACACTAATACTAACCCTAACACTACCCCTAAACCTAACACTAAACTTACACATAACCATCACCCTAAACCTAACACAAACCCTAACACAAACCATAACATAAACCTAACCCAACCCTAAACCTAACCATTACTGAACCCTAAAAGTAATCATAAAACTAAAGATAAAACTATCCCTAACCCTACAAGAATTCTCACCCTATCCCTAACCGTAACACTAACCCTAACCCTAATCTTAACCCTAAAACTAAACCTAAACCCATCCCTAAACCTAACACTATACCTAACATTAACCATAACCCTGACACTGAAACTAAACCAAACCCTAAAATTAACACTAACACTAATACTAGGAGGGACCCTAACCCTAATCCTAACCCTAACTTTAACCCTAACCCTGTTATTAACACAAATAATAACCCTAATCCTAACCCTAACACTAAACCTAAACTTAATCTTAACCCTAACCCTAACCATAACCATAACCCTACCTTGAAACCAAATCAAAACCCTAACCCTAACCCTTTGACTAACCTAACTCTAACCCTAAATCTACACTTACCATAATCCTAAGACTAACACTAACCCTAAACCTAACCATAACCCTAACACTAATACTAATCCTACCCTAACACTAACCCTGTCACTAAACCTAACCCAAATCCTATACCTATCTAAACTAACTCTAACCCAAATCTTAACACTAACACTAACCTTAAGCCTAACACTAACCCTAACAATAAAGGTAACCCTAACCCTAACACTACCATCAACCAAAACTATCACAAACCCTAACCAGAACCTTAACCCTAACCCTAACCAAAACTTAACACTAACCCTAACTATAACCTTAACCCTAAACCTAACCCTACAACTAACTCTAACACAAACTATAACCCTAACTTTAATACTAACCCTAACCTTAACCCTAACCTTATCACTATCCCTAACCATATCCCTAACAATAACACTAACCCTAACACTAAACCTAAACCTAACCATAATCCTAACACTAAAAATAACACTAACCCTAAATTAACCCTCACACTAACCCTAACACTACCTAAACCTAATTATAATATAATACTAACCCCAACACTAACCCTAACCTAACAGTAACAATAACCCTAAACCTAAACCTAAACCTAAACTAAAAATTAATCCTAAAACTAACATTTATCCTAACACTAACACTATCCGTAACCCTATCCCTAAACCTAATCCTAACACTAACCATAAAAATAACATTAACCTTAACCGTAATATTTGTGCTAAACCTAAGAATAATGCTAACCCTAAATCTATCCCTAACCCTAACACTATCCAAATATTAATCCTAACTTTAACCCAAACATTAAAACTAACCTTAACCCTAATTATAACCCTAAACCTAACACTCAACATAACCCTAAATTTAATGCAAACCCTAACCCCAAAACTAACCTAACCTTATCCTTAACCATAACACTAACCCTAAATCTAACCCTTAACATAACTCTAAACCTAACATAAACCCTAAAACTAACCTTAACCTTCACCCTAAACCTAAAACTAACCCTAACCATAAACCTAACCCTCATCTGAACTCTAACCCTAAACCTATCTCTAAATCTAACACTATACCTAAACCTAACTGTAACCCTTACACTAACACTAACCATTAACCAATACTAAACCTATTCCTAACACTAACACCAACCATTAACCAATACTAAACCTATTCCTAACCCTATCATGAACCCTAATACTAACCCTAACACTAAGCCTAAACCTAACACTAAACCTCAACATAAAAATAACCCTAATCATAACCCTAACTCAAAACCTAAAATGAACCCTAACCCTAATTCTCTCACTAACCTAACCATAACCCTAAACCTACACTAACCCAAACCCTAAGACTTAACCTAACACTAAAACTAACATTAACCCTAACACTAACCCTAATTTTAACCCTAGCACTAAACCTGTCACTAACCCTAACCCTCAACCTAAACCTAATACTAACCCTAACCCTAACAATAACCGTAACCTTAACACTAACAATAACCCTAACCCTAATCCTTAATGAAAGACTAAACCTAACCCTAACAGTAACACTAACACAAATCCTATCCCTAACACTAAACTAACCCTAAACTTAACAAAAAACCCAATCCTATCCCTGACCCTAACACAAACTATAACCCTAACCCTAACCCTAACACAAACTCTAAACCTAACACTAACCCTAACACAAACCCTAACCTTAACCCTGACTTTACCCTAACATTAACACTAACTGTAAACCCAAACCTATCACTAAACCTAAACCTACTCCAAAACCTAACACTAACCTTAAGCCTAACACTGACCCTAACACTTACCCTATCACTAACCCTAACACTAATCCTAACTCTATCCCTAATGCAAACACTAACCCTAAATATAACACTTAGCACAACTCTATCCCTAACACTAACACTAAACCTAATCCTAACCCTAACATTTACACTAGCATTAACCCTAACCCTATCACTAAACCTAATCCGAACTGTAACACTAACCCTAATACTAACCATAACCCTAACACAAACTCTAACACTAAGCCTAAAACTAACCCTAACCTAACCCTAACAATAACCCTAACCCTAATCCTAATACAAAACCTAACACTAAACCTAACCTTAAACCTAAACCTAAACCTAACCCTAAAACTTACCTAAACCTAATGATAAACCAAGCCCTAACCCTATCCCTAAACCTATCCCTAAACCTATCCCAAACACTAACCCTAACCCTAAAACTAACCCTAAAATTTACTCTACTCCTAACACTGACCCTTACCCTAATGCTAACCCTAACTCTAATTCTAAACCTAACCCTAATGCTAACCCTAACTCTAACCTTAAACCTAACCCTAACCCTATATCTGACCCTAACTTTAACCCTAACCCTAATCCTAACACAAACCCTAACCCAAAACATAACCCTAAACCTAACCCACCCCTAACCCTAACCCTTACCTAACCCTAAACTTAACACTATCACTAACCATAAAACTAAAGCTCAAAATAAACCCAACCCTAATACTAACCCTAAACCTTACTCTAACCCTAACCATAACACTAATTTTGTAACTCTAATCCTAACCATAAAACTTACCCTAATCCTATCCCTAAATCTAACAATTTACCTAAACCTAATGGTAACCATGACACTAACACTAACCCTAACCTTAACCCTCACATGAAACCTATACTGAACACTAACCCTAACACTATCTCTAACCTAACCCTAACCCTAAACCTACACTAACCCTAAACATAAAACTAATGAAAAACAAAATCCTAAACATTACCCTAAGACTAACACTAATCCTAACCCTAAAAATAACACTATCCCTAAACCTAACTCTAATCCTAACCCTAACCCTAATGCTAACACTAACACTAACCCTAAAGATAACCCTAAACCTAAAACTAAACAGAACTCCAACCCTAACCCTAACAATAACCCTAACACGAACCCAAACCCAAATCCTAACCGTAACACTAACCCAAACCATAACCCTAACTCTAAGCTAACCCTAATCTTAAAAGAAAACTTAACCCTAACACAGTTACTAACACAAACCCTAACCCTAATCCTACCACTAACCCTAACCCTAAAATTAAACCTAATTTTAACCCTAACACTAAACTTAATGCTAACCTTAACACTAAAACTAACCCAAACAGCAACCCTAACCCGAACTGCAACCCTAACTCTAACACAAATGCTAACCCTAACACTAACCCTAACACTAAACCTAACCGTAACCCTAACTTTAACCCTAACACTAATCATAACCTTAAACCTAAACCTAATACTAACCTTAAACCTAATCCTTAACCTAACAAAACACCTAACCCTAACACTAACACTAACCATATCCCTAATCTTAACACTAACCCTAAACCTAACCTTCACCCCAACTCTAACCCTAACCCTAACATGAAACCTAAACCTAACCCTAATCATATTAGCATTAACCTTAACCCTAACCCTAACCATAATCTGAGCTCTAACCCTAACCCTAACCCTAATACTAACCCTAAACCTAACACAAATCCTGACACTAAGCCTGAAAGTAACACTAACCTAATCCTAACACTAATCCTAGCCCTAACCCAAACCCTAACACTAAACCTAACCTTCAAACTAAACTTAACCCTAACCCTAAATCTTACCTAACTCTACGTAAACCAAGCACTAACCCTATCCTTAAACCTAATGCTAATTCTAAACCTAAAAATTACCCTACCCCTAACCCTGACCACTACCCTAATGCTAACCCTAACTCTAATTCTAAACATAACCCTAACTCTAACCTTAACACTAAACCTAAACCTAACCCTAACCCTACACTTATTCCTAACATTAACCCTAACACAAACCCTAAACCAAACCATAACCTTAAACCTAACCCAAATTTCAACCTATCCCTTACCTAATACTAATCCTACCACTAATACTATCCAAAAAACTAAAGCTAAAACTATCCCCACCCCTACCACTAATCCTAACCCTAATACTAATCCTAACCATAACACTAATCATAACTCTAACCCAAACACTAAAACTAACCCTAAACCTATCCCTAACTCTAACATTATACCTAAACCTAACTGTAACACTAAAAATAACAATAACCCTAACAGTTACCCTAAAAAAACCCTATACCGAACCCTAACCCTAACCTTCACAGTAACCTAACCCAATCTTTAAACATACACTAATCCTAACCCTAGAACTAATGAAAAACCTAAACCTAAACATAACTCTATAACTAACTATAATCCTAACCCTAACATTAACACAACCCCTATCCTAAACCCTATCCCTAAACATAACTCTAATCCTAACCCCAAACCGAACACTAACACTAACCCTAAACCAAAGCCTAAACCTAACACTAAATCGAAACCTAACCTTAACCCTAACACTATCCCTAACACAAACCCTAATCCTTACCCTAACCCTAAGAGTAACTCTAACCCTAATATAATCCTAACACAAACTGTAACCAAAACCATAACCCGAAACCTAAATTTACCCTAACCCTAAACCTTACCTAACCCTAACCCTAACACTATCCCTAATAAAAAGCCTAATTCTCTCAGTAACCCTAAGCCTAACCATAACCCTAAACCTAATACTAATGCTTATCCTAACTCTAACCCTAACCCTAACATTAACATTAACCCTAAATCTAACCCTAAATGAAACCCTAACCCTAACTGTAACACTAAACCAAACGCTAAACCTAACACTAAGCTATCCATCATCTTAACAGAAAACCTAACCCTAACACTGTCCCTAACACTCACAATAACCCTAACCCTAACAAGTAACCCTAATTTTAACCCTAAACCTAACACTAAAACTAAACCTAAGCCTTACCAGGAATTTAAACCTAACCCTATATTTTACTCTAACACTAACCCTAACAATAACCATATCAATAACCCTAAACCTAACCCTAACCATAAATGTAACATTAAACATAAACCTAAACCTAACACTAACACTAATTCTAACCCTAACCTATCTCTAATCGTAACACTATCCCTAACCCTAATCCTAACATTAACCCTGAGCCTAAACCTAAACTTAAACCTAACACGAAACCTAAAACTTCACTAACCCTAACCCTAACCCAAAATCTAACCCTATCTCTAACATAAAACCTAAGCTTAACCCTAACATTACCCTAATACTAACCCTAACACCAACCATAACCCTAACCCAAAGTGTAACCCTAACCCTAACCTTTAAACAAACCCTAATCTTAAACTTAATCATAACACTAACCCTAACCCTAACCTTAAACCTAAATCTAACCCTAACCCTTAAACAAACCCTAATCTTAAACTTAATCATAACACTAACCCTAACCCTATCACTAAGACTAAACCTAACACTAACTCTAACCCAAACACTAATCCTAATCTTAATGCTAACCCTAAATGCAACACTAACCCTAAACCTTACCATAAACCTAAACAGAAACCTAACAGAAATTATAAACTTATTACTAACCCAAACCCTAACCCTAACCGTAAATCTAACATGCACCCTAACCCAAACCCTAACACGAACCCTAAACTAACCCCAACCTTAACCCTAACATTAAACCTAAACCTAAACCTAACCCTTACACTAAACCTAACCCTACCCTAACCATAACAGTAACTTTAAAACTAACCCTAACCCTAACACTAACACTAAACCTAAAACTAATCCTAACCCAAACACTAAACCTAAACCTAACCCTAACCCTAACACTAACCCTAACACTAATCCTAATTTAACTCTAACCTTAAACCTAACCCTATCCCTAAACCTAATCCAAACACAAATAGTAACACAAACCATAAAACTAACCCTAACCTAATCATAATGCTTACCCTTACCTAAACCTAACAGATATCCTAACACTAACACGAACCCTAACCCTAACCATTCCACTTAGCCCAACCCCCAAGCAAACCCTAACCCTAACACTAAAAGTAACCGAAAACCTAAACCAAAGCTTAACACAAACACTAACCATAACACTAACACTAACACTAACTCTACCCTACACCTAACACTAACCCTAACCATAATCCTAACCCTAACATTAAACATAACCCTAAATCTAATCCTAACACTAACTCTAACCCTATACCTACTAACCCTAACCCTAAACCTAAACCTAAGAAAAACACATACTCAACTCATAATACTGACCCTTATCTAAACTTAACCCTCACTGTTACCTAACCCTAACCCTAAACTAAACACTAACCCTAATGATAACACAAATCCTAACACTAACCCTCACTCTCACCCTAAAACTAAACTTATCACTAACCCTAACACTAACCCTAACCCTAACTGAAACCTAACACTAACAATAACCATAAGCCGAATCCTAACACTAACACTTAACCTAACCCTAAACCTAACCCTAATCCTAACACGAATACTAATCCTAATGCTAACCCTCAAGCTAAAACTAACCTTAACACTAACCCTAAAATTAACCCTAGCAATAACCCTCACTTTAACCCTAAACCTAAAACATACACTAAGCCTAAACCTAACCATAACACAAACACTAACGCTAACCTTAACTCTAACGTAACCCTAACCCTAAACCTAACCCTAACCCTAGCCCTACCCTTAACTAAGCCTAAGGCTAACCTAAACCCTAACACTAAACGTAACCATAACCCTAACTCTAACACCATCTGTGAACCTAACAGAAAACCTAACCCTAACCCTAACACTCATCCTAACACTAGCCCCATCACTAGACCTAACGGTAACCATAACCTTAACCCTCACCCTAACACAAACCCTAACCCTAAACCTAACACTAAACGGAACCCTATCCCTAAACCTAACCCTAATCCTAGCACTAATCCTAACCCTATTCCTAACAATAACCATAAACCTAACCCTAACCCTAACACTAAACGGAACCCTATCCCTAAACCTAACCCTAAACCTAGCATTAATCCTAACCCTATCCCTAACACTAACCCTAACAAGATCACTAACCCTAACCCTAACCCTAACCCTTACTGTAACTCTAACCCTAGTCCTAACCCTAACACACACCCTAACCAAAACCATAAACCTAAAACTAAACTAACCCTAACCCTAAACCTTACCTAACACCGTAACATTAACACTAACCCTAATCAAACCCTAACTCTATCACTAACCCTAAACCTAACCCTAATCCTAAACCTCACACTAATGATAATTCTAACCCTAATCTTAACCCAAACTCTAACCCTGTCCCTAACACAAACTCTAACTTTAACCCTAACAATGAACCCTAACCTTAACCCTAAAGCTAAACCTAAGCCTAAACAGAAACTTAACCATAACTTAGCCATAGCTCTAAACCTAGATCTAACCATAACAATAAATCTAAGCCTAAACCTCACCATACCACTAGCACTAAAACTATCACTAATTCTAAAAGTAACGCTAGTTGGAAAACAAAACTGGGACAATGCCCTAATGCTAACCCTAACCAAACCATAATTCTAGAGTTGACATTAGACCTATCACTAATTCTTACCCTAACCCTTACATAAACCCTAACCCTACACCTAGCCTTTACCCTAGCCTTTATTCTAGTCTATCCCTAACTCTGATCAGTAACACTTATCCTGACTCTGGTGGTAACACTAACCCTATCTCTAATCATCACCCTAAAACTAAACCTAATCTACACACTAGATTATGATATAATGCTAAATTTAACACTAGTCCTAATCATAACCCTAGTTCTAACATTAGCCTTAGTCCTAAATAGCCCTAACATAACTCAAAACCTATAACTAATCAGAGCACTAACCCTAGCTTTAACCCTAGCCCTAACCCTAGCCCTAATACTTAACTTAAACCTAACCATAAACCTAAACCTTATCCTAACCCGAAATCTAACCCAAACCATAGCCCTAATCCTAAACATAATCCTAGCCCTGTCCTTAGCTCTAATATCATCCATTACACTAACCATAACCCTTACCAAATTTATACCCTAGACCTAACCCTAACCATAGAACTAATCTAACCTTAACCCTAGTCCTAACTGTAGCTCTAATCCAATCTATTACCCTAACCAGAACCCTAACCAAATTCTATCCTTAGAGCTAAACCTAAACAATCCCTGACCCTAATCCTGTCCATTACTCTAAATCGAACCTTAACTTTAAACTTAATTGTATCCATTACCCTAACCCTAACACTAACCCTAATGCTAATTTGAGCCCTAAACCTAATCCTTAACCTAACCCAAACCCTAACCCTGACTCTGACCCTAAAAATACCCCTAGCTGTAAACCTGACCCTAACTTTCAACCTAACACTTACAATAGACCTGGCCATAATCCTTAGCCTAAAACTATCTCTAACCATAACCCTAGAGATGCCATTAGCCCTATCCCTAATCCTAGCCCCAACCTTAAAAAAATCCTAGCCCTAATCCTATCCCTAAGCCTAGTCTCCATCCTAACCCTAACATTAACCCTAGCCATAACCGTAATTTTATGCTTTGCACTAGTCCTAAATTTAGCTGTAGCATCATACCTTACACTAACCCTAATGCTAATCATAAACCTAGCCCTAAATCTAGGCCTAAACCTACAACTAACCATAGCTCTAATCTAGCCCTAATTTAGCACTAATGATAACACAAATCCTTGCCCTATTCTGAGGCCTAAACCTAGGTATAACCCTAAACATAACCCTAACCCTAAACCAAGCCTAACTCTATCTCTAACCCTATCCCTTACCCTAAGGCAAACCCTCACCCTAATGCTACCCTAGTCCTAACCATAATCCTTAGTCTACTTCAAACCCTATCTCTATTACTAGCATAACCCTAGCCCTCATTCTAGCTCTAACCCTAACTCTAATCCTGACCTTTATTCTGACCCTAACACTAACCTGAAGTCTAAACCTGACACTAACCCTAAAGCAAACCCTAACCCTACCTGTACTGGTAAACCTATACCTAAACCTAACAGTAACACTAGCACTAGACCAAACCTAATCCTAAATAGAGTCATAAATCTAGCAAAAACCTAGCACTTGCCCTAACAATAACGGATAACCTAACTTAAAAACTAACTCTATCCCTAGACCCAATGCTGGTCCTAAATCTGGCCCTCACCCTAAACCTAACCCTAACCCGAACAATGATGGTTACCCTAAAACAAACCCTAGCTCTAAATCTCATCCTAACCCCAAACCTAACTAGAACACTAGACTTATCCATAACCCTAACCGTAAAACTATCCATAAACATATCCCTAGCTCTTACATTACCCATAGCCCTAATCCTAGCCATAAACCTCACACAAATGTAGCCCTTATTCTAGCCCTAAACATAGCCCTTATTGTAACCTTAACAAGAATCCTAGACCTAACACTAACCACAACCCTCGCCCTAACCCCAATTCTAGCTCAAACTCTAACCTTAATCTAAACATAGCCCTAACCCTAAACCTAACATTAGCCATGACTCTAACCCTAACCCTCACTCTAGCCCTTATCCTAGCTCAAATGCTAACACTTACCCCAAACCTAACCCTGACACAGACCCTAGGTCTAACACTAACCCTAATCCTAATTCTAACTTTAACCTCGGCCCTAATCTTAGCTCTAAACCTATCTATCACCCTAAAGATAAGCCTAACACAAATACTAACCCTAGGCTTAACACTAACACTATTGCTAACACTAACCCTATTCTGTACTCTAAACCTAACCTGAACCCTGAACCTAACCCTATCAATTTCCCTAACCCTAACGCTAACCCTATCCCTAAAGCTAATACAAACCTTAACCCTAAATCTTAACCTAAACCAAATCCTACTCAAACACTGACACCAATAATACACCCAGCTTTAAACCTGACCCTTAACCTAAACCTAACCCTAACACTAGACCTAGCCATAACCTAACCCTAAAACTAACCATGCCATAAACCCAGACCTGACATTAGCCCCAGCTCTAATCCTAACCCAAATCCTAACACAAACACAAGTCCTCATCTTAGGCCTATACCAAGTCTTAATCCTAACTCAAACCACCCTAACTCTAGCCCTATGTTTAATTTTAACCCTCGCCCTAGACCTGAACTTAGGTATAACCCCATCCTTTCTCCTAACCCTATCACTGACCCTAACCCTAATAATGCTAAACATAGGCCTAACCCTAACACTAACCCTAGCACTAATCCTAGCCCTAATTTAGCCCTAACCCTAACTCTATCCCTAACCTTGGCCTAAGACTAACTCTAACTCTCCCCATAGCCCAATTTCTAGTTCTAACCCTATCCGCTACAATAAACCTAACACAAGCCCTAACCTTAGTCCTAACACTAGCCCTAGACCCTACCCTAGATCTAACCAAAACTCTACATTTGACCCTAACACTAAGCCTAATCCTCAACCTACCACTAGCCCTAACATTATTGCTAATCCTAAAACTAGCTGTAACCCTAGTCTTATCTCTTAAACAAAACCAAGCCATTGTCCTAACACTAAATGTTAACCTAAACAAAACCCTCACCCTAAACCTAGCCATAAACTTCTACCCCTAATTCATGTCCTAGTCCTAAAATTAACGCTGACCCTGACTTATATTCTAACACTAATCTTAATTCTAAATATCACACTAACCCTAAAGATAGCACTAACACTTGATCTAGACCAAATACTAACTCTAATCATTACCTTAGTTCTTATATTAACCATAGCCCTAGCCCTAAACCTAACACAAAAACCAGCCATATTGTGAGTACTAACCCTAGATGTAAATATGAACCTAACCGATCTCTAATCCTAGCTCTAACTCTATCACTTACCATAGGCCAAACCCTATCCATAATGCTAACCTTAGTCCTAATTCTAATCCACAGCCTAATCTGAACCATAACCATGTTACTAGTCATAACCCTAGCCCTCATTCTAGTTCTAATTCTAACTCAAATCTTTATCCTAACACAAACCCTCAGTCTAAATTTTACCCTAACCCTAAACCGAATCCTAAAACTACTCCTATAAACTTATACTTAAACCTAGCCCTAACACAAGCGGTAGACCTAAGCCTAATCCTAAATATAGCCATAACTCTATACCTAGACCTAAAAAAACCTGAGCCCTAGCCCTAACATAATCCTTAACCTAAAGCAAACACTAACTCTATCCCTAGACCTAACCCTAGTCCTAATTCAGGCTTTCACCCTAAACCTAACTCTAACCTGAACACTGAACCTAACACTAACAATAAACCTAGTTCTAAACCTGAAACTAACCAAAAACCTAAACCTGACACTAGACATAGTCATAACCCTAACCCTAAAACTAGCTCTAATCAGAACCCTAGATCTTACATTACACATAACCTTAACCCTGGGCCTAAACCTAAAACAAAACCCAGCCCTAATCCGAGGCCTAAACCTACCCTAAGCATAATCCTAAATATAGCCCTAACCCTAAACCTCGCCTCAGACATAACCCTAGCTCAAAGCCTAACCCTTATCCTAAACATTACCCTAGCCCTATTCGTAAACATAAACATAACCCTAGCCCTAATTCTTTTTTTTATTGGTTGTTCAAAACATTACAAAGCTCTTGACATATCATATTTCATACATAGGCTTCGAGTGAGTTATGAACTCCCATTTTTACCCCAAACACAGATTGCAAAATCATATCAGTTACACATCCACATTTTTACATAATGCCATACTAGTAACTGTTGTATTCTGCTACCT
>KZ294903.1:774485-813928 GCA_002406435.1 Spermophilus dauricus | reverse complement strand
AAGTACATGAAAAAATGCTCACCATCTCTAGCAGTCAGAGAAATGCAAATCAAAACCACCCTAAGATACCATCTCACTCCAGTAAGATTGGCAGCCATTATGAAGTCAAACAACAACAAATGCTGGAGAGGATGTGGGGAAAAGGGTACTCTTGTACATTGCTGGTGGGACTGCAAATTGGTTCGGCCACTTTGGAAAGCAGTATGGAGATTCCTGGGAAAGCTGGGAATGGAACCACCATTTGACCCTGCTATTGCCCTTCTCGGACTATTCCCTGAAGACCTTAAAAGAGCGTACTACAGGGATACTGCCACATCAATGTTCATAGCAGCACAATTCACAATAGCTAGACTGTGGAAACAACCCAGATGCCCTTCAATAGGATGAATGGATAAAAAAAATGTGGCATCTATACACCATGGAGTATTACGCAGCACTAAAAAATGACAAAATCATGGAATTTGCAGGGAAATGGATGGCACTAGAGCAGATTATGCTTAGTGAAGCTAGCCAATCCCTAAAAAACAAATACAAAATGTCTTCTTTGATATAATGAGAGCAATTAAGAATAGAGAAGGGAGGAAGAGCAGGAAGAAAAGACTAACATTAAACCTAGCCCTAATTCTAACCTTAACCCTAGTAGTAACCATAGCTCTAACCCTAACATTACCCTAACCCTAATCCTAACCCGAATAATAACCCTATCCCTAAACTTAACACTATTTCTAACCCTAATCATAAACCTAACCCTCGTCTTAACTCTTAACCTAATCATTGCCATAATCTTAACACTAAACCTCCCATGAATCAAAACTAAACTTATCCTTAAACCTAAATTTAACCATAACCTAAATTTAACCCTAAACCTAATCTTACATGTAATTCAATGCATTACTCTAAAACTAATCCTAACCCTAATGAAAACCCTAGACCTAACCCCAACCCTAACCCTAAGCATAACCATAACCCTACTTTAGACCTAACACTAAACCTAACACTCATCCTAGCCCTAAATGTAGCTTAAACCATAACCCTTATCCTAACCCTAACCCTAGTCCTAGCCCTAGCCCTAATCATAGCCCTACCTCTAGCCCTAACACTAATATTAAACCTTGCCCTAATCCTAGCCCTAATATAGTCCTATTCCTAATCCTAACCCTAACCCTAGAATTAAAACTAACTATAATTCTCATACAAGAACTATCACTACTTCTAACCCTCACCCCTACCATAACCCTAAACCTAGTAATAACCCTTGCACTATCCTTAGCCATAGCACTAACTCTAGATTTAAACCTATCTGTAAAACTAACCATAACCTGTGCCTCAGCCTAACCCTGAAACTAGCTTTAACCCTAATGCTATTAGAAAAATTAGTCTTAACCCTAGCCCTAGCCCTAAAACAAAACTCAGCCATACCCCTAACACTAACACTTACCCTACACCAAACACTAACCCTACACCAGCCCCAATTCTAGTCCTAATTTGAAACCTAACCCTAACCCTAAACCTAACCATGACCCTGAATCATATCCAAACACTAAACTTAGCTCTAAACATCACCCTAACCTTATACCTAACCCTAAAACTAGTTCTATCCCTAATCTTAACCATAAAACTAACCCTAATCGTAACCCTATTTCTTTCAATAGCCATAACCATAACACTAGCCCTAACTCTAATACAAAACTAGCCCTAATCCAAGCCCTAATATGAGCTTTAACCCAAAAACCTAACTATAACACTAGTCCTAACCTTAGCTCTAACCCTATCCCTTATCCTAAGCCACCCTCACCCTAATGCTAACCGTATTCTTAGCATTAATCCTTAGCCTAACAAAAACCTAACTCTATAATTAGTCCTAAACCTAGCCTTCATTCTACATCTAACCATAACCCAAACCCTAACCCTATCCCTGACCATTATTAGGACCCTAACACTAATCTTAGGTCTAAATCTTAACCTAACACTAAACTGAACCCTAACACTAGCCCTACTTGTAACCTTATACCTAAGCCTAATCCTAACACTAACCCTAGACCTAAACCTTAATCTTAAATCTAGCCATAACTATAGCTCTATACCTAAAGACAAACTAGACCTAGCCTTAACAATAACTCTTAACCTAACCCAAACTCTAACCCTACCTCTAGACCTAACCCTAGTCCTAGTTCTTGCTTTAACCCTAACCATTACCCTACCTGAACATTGTCCCTGGAACTAACACTAACCCTAGCTCTAATCTTC
Organism: Spermophilus dauricus; assembly: GCA_002406435.1. NCBI lineage: Eukaryota > Metazoa > Chordata > Mammalia > Rodentia > Sciuridae > Spermophilus > Spermophilus dauricus. The sequence continues at coordinate 811,681 of KZ294903.1, read as the reverse complement.
ACCCTAATACTAAAACTAAAGCTAAAACTACACCTAGCCCTAACATTATCCATAAAACTAGTTTTAATCATTACACTAGTTCTTACATTAGCCATAGCCCTAACATATCACAAAACCTATCCCTAACCCAAGCCCTACCTTAGCTTTAAGCCTAAAGATAACCCTAACAATAACCCTAGCCCTAACTATAACCCTATGCCTAACCCTAGACCTAATCCTAACCATAACCCTAGCCCTAATCCTAGCTCTAATTCTACTCATTAGCCTAAGATAACTATAATCCTTATGCTAAACCTAGGTGGAACCCTAATCCTAGCACTAGACTTAACCTTATCCATTAACCTACACCTAATCTGAACCCTAAACCTGTGTCATTATATGATCCCAAAACATAAGACTAATTTGAGCCCTAAACCTACACCTTAACCTAACCCTAACCCTAACCTTGACCTTGACTCTAATAATACCCAAAGCTCTAAACCTGACCCTAGCAAGAAACCTAAACTTACAATAGACCTAGCCATAAACTTAACCCTAAAAATATCCTTAACCATACCCTAGACCTGAAATTAGCCCTAGCTCTATTCCTAGCCCTAACACTAATACAAAAGTTAGCCAACATCCTAGCCATGAACCTCACCTTAATCATAACACTAACTCTAACGTTAACCCAAACCTTGACCTTAAATCTCACCCTAGTTCTAAAATGAGCTATATCCCCTTCCCTTACTGTAAACCTCACCCTTGGCCTAAACCTAACACTAACCCTAGCCCTAACCCTAACCCTAACACTAACCCTAATCCTAACACTAAACTTATTGCTAATTTTAACCCTAAGCCTAACCCTGACACTAACACTAACCCTAACTGTAATACTAAACCTAAAACTAAGCCTAACCCTAAGCCTAATGCTAACCCTTACTCTAACTCTAAACCTAATCTTAATGCTAACACTAACACTAACCCTATCCATAAACCTAACCCTAAATGTAACACTAACCCTAATCCTAACCCTAATTTTAAACCCAACCATAACCCTAAGACTAACCCTAACACAAACCTTGACCCTAATCCTAACACTATCCCTAACACTAAAACTAACCCTAACACTAAAACTAACCCTAACACTATTCCTAACCAAAACACTAACACTAACACTAACACTAATCCTACTCTTAAACCTAACCTAACACTAACCATAACTCTAACAATAACCCTAACCCTAACACTAACACTAAACCTAACCCTAATCAAAACCCTAAATCTAACCCTAATCTTATCTGTAACCCTAAAACTAACCCTAACCCGAACCTTAACTTAAATCTAACCCTTACCCTAAAAAAACCCTAACCCTAACCAAAACACTAAACCTACCCATAAATCCAACCCTGACTTTAGAACTAACCCTAATTCTAACTCTAACCCCAACACTAATACTAAACCTAACCCTATCTCTCACCATTAGGCTAACACTAACCATAACCCTAAAACTAACACTATCACTAACACTAAGCCTAAAACTAAACTTAAACCTAACCATAGCACTAACCATAACCCTAACTCTATCACTAACTCTTAACCTATCACTAACCCTAACACTATCCTTAATCCTTACCCTAACCCTAACTCAAACACTAACACCAAACCTAAACCTAAACCTAACCCTAACACTCATGCTAAACCTAACACTAACATGAACCCTAACCCTAAACGTAACACTTACCCTAACTGTAGAAATAACCCTAACCCTAACCCTAAACCTAAAATTATCCTTAACCCTACCCTAACACTAACCATAAACATGAACCTAATCCTAAGACTACCCCTAACACTAACTCTAACAAAAAGTTTAACATTAACACCAACCCTAATTCAAAACCTAATCCTAACCATAACCCTAGCCCTAACCCAAACTGAACCCTAATTCAAACCCTAACACAAACCCTAACACTAACCTAACCCTAACCGTAACCATAATACTAACCGTAACCATAACACTAACCCTAACCATAACCATAACCATAAAACTAACCCTAAACATATTCCTAAAACTAACACTATACCTAAACCTAACCCTAATCCTAATCCTAAAACTAATCCTAACCTCACCTTAACAATAATCCTAACTCTAACTCTAACCCTAAGATTATGACCATCCTTAACCCTAATCATAACACTGACACTAACCCTAACCCTAACACTAACACTAATTCTAAACCTAACACTAACCTTAAACCTAACCCTAACACTAGCTCTCATGCAAACCCTAACATTAAAACTAATTCTAACAATATCTCTAATCCTAAAGGTAATCCTAAAACTAACACTAACCAAAACGCTAACCCTAATACAAACTTTAACCCTAAACCTAACACTAAACCTAACCCTAATCCTAATCCCAACACTAACCCTAAACTTAACCATAATCTTAACTGTAACCCTAAACATAAAAATAACCCTAACCCTAACACAAACCCTAACACTAACCCTAATCCTAACAGTAACCTTAAACCAAACCCCAAAACTAACTCTAACCCTAACCCTAAATGTAAACATAACCTAACACTAAACCTCACACTGATTTTTAACCTAACCCTAAGTCTTACCCTATCCCTAACACTAACACTAACCCTAACCATAACAATAACCTTAACATTGAACCTAACCATAACCATAACCATAACCCTAACACTAAACCTAATTCTAACACTAGGCAGCTATCACTAAAACTAACATGAAACCTAAACATAATGCTAACCCTAACCCAAAACCTAAAACTAATCCTAAGGATAACCCTAACACTAACCCTATCCCTAGACCTAACCCTAAACATAAAACTAAACCTCACCCTAACCCTAATCCTAAACCTAACACTATTACTAAACCTACCCCTAATCCTAAAACTAACACTAACCTTAAAAATCACCCTAACCCTAACATGAACATGAATCCTAACACTAACCCTAACACTAACACTAAGCCTAAATCTAATCCTAACCCTAATACTAAACCTAAGACAAAACCTAACCCTAACACTAACACAAACCCTAACCCAACCCTAACCCGAACCCTAACAATAATACTAACACTACCCTAATGCAAACCTAACACTAACACTAACCCTAACCCTAATACTAACATAACACAAACTGTAACCCTAACATAACACAAACTGTAACCCTAAACCTAACATAACACAAACTGTAACCCTAAACCTAACCATAAACTTAACCCTAACACTAACCCTAAACCTTACCAGAAGTAGAATCCCAACCCTAACCGTAATCTTAACACTAACACTATTTTTAACCCTAACCACCCTAACTCACACTAACCCTAAGCCTAGTGCTAACATTAACACTAACAAGAACCCTAACCCTAACGCAAACCCTAACACTAAACCTATTGTTAAACCTAAGCCTAAATATAACAGTAACCCTAACACTAACCCTAACCCTAACCCTAACCATAACCCTAACACTAACCCTAACACAAACCCTAACCCTAACACTAACCCTAACTCAAACCTAACCTAACCCTAAAACTAAACCTAACACTAATCCTAACGCACACCCTAAACCTATAAACATAACACTAACTGTAATCCTCACACTACCGTAACGCTAACCATAACACCAAAACTAAACATAACCCTAACCCTATATCTGACCCAAATCATATCTGAAACACTCACCCTAACCTTAACTTAAATCCAAACCCTAACCCTAAAAAAACCCTAACCCTGACACTAACACTAAACCTAACACTAACCCTAACCCTTAATCCAACCGTAACTTTAAATCTAACCTTAATGGTAACCCTAACCCCAACACTAATCCTAACACTAACCCTAACCCAAACCCTTAGGCTAATACTAAGCATAACCCTAAAACTAACACTAACACTAACCCTAAACATAACCCTAAACCTAACACTAACTCTAAACCTATAACTAACCCCTAAAACTATCCTCAACCCTAACCCTAACCCTAAACCAACACTAACACCAAACCTAAACCTAATGCTAACCCTAACACTCACTCTAAAGCTAACCCTAATATTAACCCTAACCCTAACTCTAACACTAACCCTAAATGTAAACATAACCGTAACCCTAACCCTAACACTAACCCTAAACTTATCCCTAACCCAAACCCTAGCACTAACGGTAACCATAAACATAACCTGTACACTAACCCTAACACTAACTCTAACGGAAAGTTTAACACTAACACTAGTCATAACCCAAACCCTAAACTTGACCGTAACCCTAGCCTTAACCCTAACCCAAACCCTATACCAGAAATCCTAACCTAACCATACCAGAAATCCTAACCCTAACCCTAACACTATTCCTAACCAAAATCTGTACCCTAACACTAAACCTAACCCTAAACCTAACACTAACTCTAACCCTAACAGTAACCTTAACCCAAACCCTAACGCTAACACTAACCCTATCTCTGTCCCTAAAACTAAACCTAAAAAAAAAGAAACTAACACTAAACTTTAACCTAACCCTAAAACTTACCCAAACCCGAACACTGACCCTAACTCTAACCTTAATCATAACACAAAACCTAACCCTAACCATAATTCTAAATGTAACTCTAAACCTAACCCTATCATTAACCCTATAACTAACCCTAAAACTAACCCTAATCCTAACCCTAAAGCTAAACCAACCTCTAACCCTAAACCTAACCCTAAACCTAACCCTAACAGTAGCTCTGCACATAACAGTAATCCTAACCCTAACACTAACACTGAAACTAAACCTCTCCTTAATCCTAACACTATTGCTAAACCTAACCCTAACCCTAAATCTAACACTAACACTTACCATAACCCTAACAATAAACCAACCCTAACCCTAACCCTATCACTAATCCTAAACCTAATGCTAACCCTAACATTAACCCTAACACAAACCCTAACCCTAATACTAACCCTAACCCTAACCCTAACACACACACTAACACTAACACTAACCCTTACCTTAACCCTAATCCTACCCATAAACCTAATCTAACACTTACCCTAAACCTAAACCTAACACAAAACCTAACCCTCACCCTAACCCAAACACTAACCCTAACCCTAACACTAACCCTAACTGTAAACATAACACTAACCTAAATCTAACCCTAACCCTAACTCTAAAACTAATAGTAACCCTTACCATAACCCTAACATGAACCCTAAACCTAATCCTAACCCTAACACTAAAACTAACCCTAATCCTAACCCTATCACTACTTGGCCATAATGATCAGTACTCCAGTTGCACTTGGGCCCCAAAATTTCAATCTTCTAGGTTGAAGCATTCCTTTTCAGGAAAACTTTGAAATTTTAGGTTTTACTTCGTTTTCCACTATAGGTATAGATTCAGTTGGAACAATAAAACAAACACAGTTTGTGCTAGCTGCTTGAAACTTTACACACTAAATCAGTTCTCAGTGCGCTCTCTATGCTTTGTTTTCTGTTGAAGTAGCCCAAAGGAGAGGTAGGGAAAAAACAATTTCATTTGAAAGCGTTTGCCAAGCTTCCACAGACCACCTGGTTTACTTAAATACCAGCAAATATTTTTTCACCCTATCTTCTTGACACTTTCCAGAAATCATCTGTACTCCAGCCGCACTTTTTCCTCCCTAAATTTCATACTTCTAGGTGAAAGTGTTCGTTTTCAGGACCATTTTGAATTTTTAGGTTTCACTTCGTTTTCGCCTATAGGATTTCTCGCATTTGGAAATCTAAATGAAACAGGGTTTCTGCTAGCTGCTTGAAATTTGACACACTGAAGTAGTTCTCAGAGAGCTCTCTATGCTTTGTTCCTTCTCCATGTAGCCCTAAGCAGAGGCCAGCAAAAATCACTTTCATTTGAAAGCGTTTTCCAAGCTTTCCCAGAACACCGAGTTTCCTGCAATTGCAGCAAAAATATTTTCACCGAATCTTAATGATAGTTGGCAGTAAAGATCTGTACTCCAGTCTTACTTGGCCTCCCAAATTTAGTTCTTGTAGGTTGAAGGGTTCGTTTGCAGGAACACTTTGAAATTTTAGGTTTCACTTCATTTTGCCCTATGCGGATAGATGCAGTGAAAACTCTAAATCAAACCCGGTTTGTGCTAGCTGCTTGAAACTTGACACACTCAATTGCTTGTAAGTGAACTCTCTATGCTTTGTTCCCTCTTGCAGTAGCCTTAAGCAGAGGAAAGGAAAAAAAATCACTCTTTTTAAAGCGTTTGCCAAGCTTCCACAGAAGTCCTTGTTTACTGAAATCCCTGCAATTTTTTTTTTCAACCCATCTTGTTGATACATTCCAGGAATCATCTGTACTCCAGCTGCACTTTTCTCCCCAAATTTCGAACATCTAGGTTAAAGCGTTTGTTTGCAAAAACATTTTTCATTTTTAGGTTTCACTTTGTTTTCCCCAATAGGTATACTCCTAGTTGGAACTCTAAATCAAACTTGGTTTGTGCTAGCTGCTTGAAACTTGACACACTGAAATAGTTCTCAGTGTGTTCTCTATGATTTGTTCCCTTTTGAAGTAGCAGAAAAGAGAGGCAGAGAAAAAAACAATTTCATTTGAAAGCAATTTCCAAGCTTCCACAGAATTTCGAGGTTACTAAAATCCCAGCAAATAATTTTTTCACCCGATCTTTTTGATACTTGGCCATAATGATCAGTACTCCAGTCACAGTTGGACCCCCAAATTTCAGTCTTCTAGATTGAAGCGTTCCTTTTCAGGAACACTTTGAAATTTTAGGTTTCACTTCGTTTTCCACTATAGGGATAGATTCAGTTGGAACAATAAATCAAACACGGTTTGTGCTAGTTGCTTGAAACTTTACACACTAAATTAGTTCTCAGTGCGCTCTCTATGCTTTGTTTTCTGTTGAAGTAGCCCGAAGGAGTGTCAGGGAAAAAACAATTTCATTTGAAAGTGTTTGCCAAGCTTCCACAGAACACCTAGTTTACTGAAATCCCAGCAAATATTTTCTTCACCAGATTTTGTTGATACTTTCCAGGCATCATAAGTACTCCAGCTACACTTGGCTCCCCAAATTTCATACTTCTAGGTTAAAATGTTAATTTTCAGGACCACTTTTAATTTTTTGGTTTTTCTTTGTTTTCCCCTATAGGTATACTCCCAGTTGGAACTCTAAATGAAACAAGGTTTCTGCTAGCTGCTTGAAATCCGACATCCTTAATTAGATCCCAGAGCCATCTCTATGCTTTGTTCCTTCCTGAAGTAGCCTTAAGCAGAGACATGGAATAATCCCTTTCATTTGAAAGCATTGTCAAGCTTCTTCAGAATTCCAAGTTTACTGAAATCCCAGCAAAATTTTTTTTCATTGTTTTGCATTCCAGGAATCATCTTTACTCCAGCCTCACTTGGCTCCCCAAATTTCGTTCTTCTATGTTAAAGCATTCGTTTCCAGGAACATTTTGAATTTTTAGGTTTCACTTCATTTTCCCCAATATGTATATTCGCATTGGAACTGTATATCAAACAGGGTTTGTGCTAGCTTCTTGAAACTTGACACACTGAATTAGTTTTCAGTGCGAGCTCTATGATTTTTTCCCTCTTGCATTAGCCTTAAGCAGAGGCAAGGAAAAATCACTTTCATTTGAAAGCCTTGTCAGGCTTCCTCAGAATTCCGAGTTTACTGAAATCCCAGCAAATATTTTTTCACCCGATTTTGATGATATTTTGCGGTGAAGATCAGTACTCCATTCCAACATGGCCCCCCAAATTTAGTTCTTCTAGGTTGAAGCGTTCCTTTGCAGGAACAATTTGAATTTTTAGGTTTCACTTTTTTTCCCCTATAGAGAGAGATGCATTTGGAACTCTAAATTAAACAAGGTTCTTGCTAGCTGCTTAATCCTTGACTCACTCTGTTAGTTCTCAGTGCTGCCTCTATGCTTTGTTCCTTCTTGCAGAAGCCCTAGCAGAGGCAAACAAAATACACTTTCATGTGAAAGTGTTTGCCTACCTTCCACAGAACTTTGAGGTTCCTGAAATCCTAGCAAATATTTTTTTCACCCGATCTTTTTGATACGTTCCAGAAATAATCTGTACTACAGCCTCACTTGGCTCCCCAAATTTCGTTCTTCTAGGTTAAAGCATTCGTTTCCAGGAACACTTTGAATTTTTAGGTTTCACTTCATTTTCCCCAATAGGTATACTCACAGATGGAACTCTAAATCAAACACGGTTTGTGCTACCTGCTTGAAAATTGACACATTAATTCTAACACTAACCCTAAACCTAGAACTAAACCTAAACCTGACACTGACACTATCCTAAATCTAACCTTAAATCTAACCCTAATCCTAACCCTAAACCTAACACTAACTCTAACACTAAACCTAACCCTAACAATATACCTATACTACCCATAACCATAAAAGAAACCCTAACCCTAAACCTATGCCTCACTCTAAACCTCTTCCTAACCATAACCCTAACTGCAACACTAACCCTAACTCTAATACTATCAGTAACTCTAAACCTAAGTATAACACTAACTCAAACACTAATCCTAAACCTAACCTTAACCCTAAATATAACACTAACCATAACCCTAACACAAACACTAAATCTATCTTTTAACCCTAACACTTACAGAAAACCTAAATCTAAACCTTATCCTAACACAAACAATAAATCTATCTTTTAACCCTAACACTTACAGAAAACCTAAATCTAAACCTTACCCTAACACAAACCATAATTCTTACCCTAACACTAACCTAACGCTAACCATATCCCTAATGCTATCGCTAATTCTAAAATTAACCCTAATCCAAACCCTAACCCTAAACCCAAAACTAACCTTAACCATAACTCTAACCCTAACTCTAACATTAACCAAACTCTAACCCTACCATACCACTAATTCTAGCCCTAACCCTAACCATAAAAGTAACCCTAAACATATCCCTAACTCTAACACTATACCTAATTTTAACACTAACACTAACCCTTACACTTAGAGTAAAGCTAACTCTAGCCCTAACCCTCACACTAATCCTAACCATAAGAAAAACCCTAACCCTAATTATAACCCTAAAATTAACCGTAAAACTAACACTAACACTATCCTACCTGTAACCTTAAAACTAACTCTAAACCTAATCCTAAGCCTCATTCTAACTCTTACCCTAAACATATCCCTAACCCTAACCCTATCACTAACCCTAACAGAAATCTTAACCTAACATTTACCCTAACACAAATCATATCTCTGGACCTAACACTCATATTAAAACTAACCCTAATCCTAAATCTAACTCAAAAATTAAACCTAAGCCTAACCCTAAACCTAACCGCAACCCTAACCCTAAAATTAACCCAACCATAACACTAATCCTAACTCCAAAACAAACCCTAACACTAACCCAAACCCTAACAATAACACTAACCCTAAACCTGACACTATACCTAAACCTAACCCTATGATAACCCTAAACTTAAACCTAACAGTAACACTAAAGCTAACCCAAAACCTAGTCCTATCCCTAACACTAACCCTATTTCTAACCATAAGCATAAACCTAACCCCAAACCTAAAACTAACTCTAACACTAAACCTAACATTAATCCTAATCCTAAACCTAACCCTAACCCTAACAGCAAGCACAACCCTAATCTTAATAACCCTATATCTAACACTAACTCTAACCCTAATATGAACCGTAACACTAACTTTAAACCTAACCTTAACACTAATCCTAATCCTAACTTGAATCCTAAACCTAAATCTAACACTAACCCAAACTCTAACCCTAACTCTAACGCTAACCCTAACCCTAATCCTTATACTTAAGTTAAACCTAACCCTAAACCTAACCATAACACTAACCCTAAACTTAATCCTAAATGTGACACTAACTCTAAAATTAACCCTATCCCTATCTCTAAACCTATCCCTAACTTTAACAATATTTCTAACCCTAACCCTTACACTAATAAGTCTAACTCTAACTCTAAGCCTAACCCTAATTCTAACACAAAGACTAATCCTAACCCTAACACTAACGATAACCATAACCCTATCGCAAACACTAACCCTAAACCTAACCCAACCCTAAATTAAGCCTAACCCTAAAACTAACACTAACACTAAACCTAACCCTAAACCTAAACATAAACCTAACACTAACCTTAACCCTAAATCCAACCCTAAAACAAACCCAAAACCTAACCCTAAAAATAACCTTAACACTAACCATAACCATAACCCTAAACCTAAGTAAACCTAACACTAACCCTAACCTAACCCTAATTAAACCTTACCCTAACTCTAACCATAACACAAAACTTAAGCCCAACCTAACCCTAACCCTAAAACTAACCCTAACCCTAACTTAATCCTAGCCCTAAACAAAACCCTAACCATAATCCTAATCATAACACTAACCCTAACCATAACACTAACCCTAAACCTAACACTAACCCTAACCCTAAGCCTAACACTAACCCAAACCCTAAGCCTTAAAGTAACTCGAACTCTAATCATAACTCTAACTGTAACCCAAACCTTACCTTAACCCTAACCCTAACCCTAACACTAACCCTAACCTTAACCTAACTCTAATCATAACACAAACCCTAACTTTAACCATAACCCTAACCCCAAATTTAACACTAACCCTAACCCTAACACTAACACTAAATCTATCTTTTAACTCTAACACTTACAGGAAACCTAAACCTTATTCTAACACTTACACTAACATAACACGAACCCTAATCCTAATCCTAACTCTAACTATAATCATAACCCTAACTCTAAACCTAACCCTTACACTAACTCTAGTCCTAAAACTAACCCTAACCCTGAACCTTACACTAACCCTAAACCAGACTCTAACACGAACTCTACACTAACCCTAAACCAGACTCTAACACAAACTCTACCCTAACAGTAATGCTAACCCTTAACCTAAACCTAAACCTAACCCTTAACCTAACCCTCACCCTAACCCAAATCCCAAACCTAACACTTACCATAATTCTAACCCTAAACCTAACCCTAATCCTAAACATAACACTAACCCTAACACTAACCCCAACCCTTACCTAACCCTAACATTTACCCTACACCTTACAATAACATCAACCCTTACACTAACCCGAAACCTAAACAAAAACCTAACCCTAACCCTAACACTAACCCAAACCCTAACACTATCCCTAAACCTAACCCTTACATTTAAACTAAACCTAACTCTAAATCTGATATTAACCCTAATCTTTATCCTAAATCTAACCGTAAACCTAATTATAACACTAAACCAGAAACTATCGCTAAAGTTTACTGTAACCCTAACACTAACCCTAAACCTAAATCTAACACTAACCCTAATCCTAACTCTAACATGAACCCTAAACCAAACTCTAACCCTAACCTAAATCTAACCTTAATCCTATCCTTAACATGAACCCTAAACGCAAACTAAACCCAATGTTGACACTAAACCTAACCCTAACTCTAACACTAACTTAATCCTATTCCTAAAACTAACCCCAACCCTAACACTTAACCTAATCCTAACTATAACACTTACAAAAACTATAATTATAACACTAAGCCTAAATCTAAACCTTATCCTAATGTTGAACCTAACCCTAACACTAACCCTAACTTTCACCCTAACACTAAAACTAACCCTAATCCTAACTGCAACCCTAACACTAATCCTAACACTAAAACTAACTTTAAAAGCAACCATAAACTAAACCATGATCCTAATGATAACCTAACCCTAATCCTACCACTATTTACACTAAGCCTTACCCTAAAACTAAACCTAATCTTAAACTTAACCCAAATACTAACACTAACCCTAACACTAACCAAAACCCTAAACCTAACCGTAACACTAACGCTAACCCTAACGCTAACAGAAACTCTAACCCAAATCCTAAAACTAACCCTAAATTTAACCCTTACCATAATCCTAACATTAATCCTAAATCTAAACCTAACCCTAAAACTAAGTGTAACCCTAAACTGAACCCTACACTTTACACTAACACTATCCCTAAACCTAACACTATCACTAACCCTAACCCTACCCTTATATGAACTCAAACCTAACTCTAACCCTAAACAAACCCTAACCATAACCCTAAGACGAACCCTAAATTTAACTGTAAACATAACCCAAACCTCAACTTAGCCATAACCCTAAATCTAACCTAAAGCTAACACTATCCATAACACTAACACTAAACCTTAACACTGACACTAACACTAATCCTAATTGTAACCATAAACCAAACACTAATTTTAACCCTAACCCTAACCCTAATCGTAATACTAACCCTAACCCTATTCCTTACACTAACACTAACCCTAAACCTAACAAGAACCCTAACCCTAACCATAACTTTAACCCTAACACTAAGCTTAACACTATCCCTAATTTTAACCATAACCCTAAATCAATCCCTAACTGAAACCATAATCCTAACTCTAACCATAATCCTAAAAATATCAATAACCTTAACCCTAAACCTAACACTAACCCTAATTTTAAATTAACCCTAGCTGTAACCCTAACCCTAACACTAACCCTAACCCTAAGCCCTACCCTTAAACCTAACACTAAACCTAACCCTAACCCTAACCCTAACTCTAACCATAATCCAACCATCAACTTAAACCTAACTTTAACACAAATTCTAACCCTAATTCGAAACCTAACACAAACCATAAACCTAACCCTAACACTAACCTTAACACTATCCCTAAACCTAAACCTAACCATAACTCTGACACTAACCCTAACCCTAACAGGATAACTAACCCTAACCCAAAACCTAACACTAACCCTAACCTTAACCCTTATTCTAACAATAACCCTAACCTAACCGTAAACCTAACATGAACACTAACCCTAACCCTAACACTAACACTAACTGTAACATTAATCCTAACCCTAACAATAACCCTAAACCTAACCCCAAAACTATACCTAAACCTAAACCTAACACTAATGCTAACCCTAAACCTAAACCTAACACAAATCCTAAAACTAACCGTAACACCAATCATAACCCTAACACAAACCCTAACCCTAAACCTTACCCTAACCAAAACACTAACACTAACCATAATCCTAACCTTAAACCTAACATTAACCCTAACCAGACTCTACACATAACTCTAATCCTAACCCTAACGCTAACCCTAAATTTATTCTAAACGTCACCCTAACCCTAACCCTAACACTAACACAAAACCTAAACCTACCTCTAATCCTAAGCAAAACACTAATCCTAACACTAACCCTAACCCTAATCAAAAACTTATACCTAATCCTAACACTAAATCTAGCTCCAACCCTAACACAAAACCTAACACTAATTCTAATAGTATCCCTAACATAAGCGCACAAGCAAAACTTAAATTTAACACAAACCGTAAGCCTAACCTTAACACAAATCAAAATCCAAACCACAACCCTAAACCTAACCTAACCTTAAATCTAACCCTAACCTTAACCCTAATTCTTACCCTAACTTTAACCCTAACCCTAACCCTAACCCTAAACAAAACACTAACCTTAAACTTAACCCTAATCCTAACAGTAAAACTAACCCTAAACCAAACACTAACCTTAAACTTAACCCTAACCCTAACTGTTATACTAACCCTAACCCTAACTCTAAGCCTACCACTAACTGTAATCCTATACCTTACCCTATAACTAACACTAACATTGACCCTAACCATAACACAAACACTACCCTAACACTAAACCTAACACAAATCCTAACCCTAACACTAACCCTAACCATAAACCTAACCCTAATTCTCACCCTAACACTAACCCTAACCCTAACCATAACACTAACACTAACATTAACCCTAACCCTAAATCTAACAGAAAACCTAACCCTAAACCTGATTCTAACCTGAACACAAACCCTAACCCAAAACCTACAACAAACCCTAAAACTTACATGAACTCTAACCCTATAACTAACCCTAAACCTAACCCTAACCCTGAGCCTAACACTAAAATTAAAACTAACCCAAACCCTAATCCTAATCCTTACCCTATCAGTAACACTAATCCTAAACCTACTCCTAACCCTAACCCTAACCCTTAACTTAACACTAACCCTAACCCTAAACTTAACCCTAAGCCTAAACCTATTCTTAACTCAAACACTAACCCTAGCCCTAACCATAACTGTAACTCTAATCCTAATCCAAACATAACCCTAACTCTAACCCTAACCCATACTCCAAACCTAACTCTCAACCTATCACAAACCATAACCCAAACCCTAACACTAACCCTAACACTAACACTAACCCTATCTCTAAACCTAAACCTAACCCTAAAAATAACCCTAACCATAACCCTCACCCTAAACCTAACTCTAAATCTAACACAAACCCTAATCCTAACATTAACCCTAAGCCTAATGTTAACCCTAACCTAACCTTATCCCTAAGCCTAAAACAAACTTTATCCCTAACCATAATCCTAACCTTAAACCTAAGCTAACCTTATCCCTAAACCTAAAACTAACTGTAACCCTAACGCTAACCCTAAACCTAACACTAACTCTGATCCTAACCCTAACCTTTACCCTAAATCTAACCCTATTACAAACCCTAATCCTTACCCTAAACATAACACTAACCTAACCCTAATCCTAACCCTAACTAACCCAAATCCTAACCATAATCGAAACCCTAACCTTTTCTAAAACCCTAACACAAAACCTAATCCTAAATGTAACCTTAATAATAAAATTAATTCTAACCCTAATATAAACCCCTAACACTAACCCTAAATCTAACCCTAAACATAAACCAAACCCTAAACTTTACCCTAATCATACCAATAAATACTAACAGTAAATCTAACCCTAAAACTTACCAAAACTGTAAACCTTACCCTAACACGAAAACTTAACCTAAACGAAACTTGAAACCAAACACTAACAACAACACTAAACCTAACCATAACCATAACCTTAACACAAACTCTAATCCTAACCCTAACCCTAACCCTAACACTAACCCTAACTCTAACCCTAATCCTAACCCTAACCCTAACACTAAATCTAAAACTAACCTTAACTCTAAATCTAATGCTAACCTGAACACTAACTGTAAACCTAACTCTAACTCTAACCCTAAAACTTAACCTAACCCTAACCCAAACCTGATCCTTAACCCTAAAAATATCCCTAACCCTAACACTAACCACATCCCTTACTCCAACCCTAACCCTAACACTAACCCTAACACTAAACCTAACCCTAACACAAACCCTTACCCTAACCAAATTCGAACCCTAACCATAACAATAAACCTAACCCTAACCCTAACACTCACCCTAACCCTAAACCTAAACCTAACACTAACCCTAATCCTAACCCAAATTCTAACTCTAAATTTTACTCTAAACCTAATCCTAACTTTAAGCCTAAACCTAACCCTAACACTAACTGTAACACAAACCACAAACCCTAACACAAACCCTAACCCTAACCTTAACCCTAACTATAAACCTAAACTTAACCCTAACTGTAACACTAACCCTAAACCTAACCCTAGCCCTAATATTAATTCTAAACTTAACCATAACCCTAATCCTAAACCTAACCCTACAAATAACACAAACAGTAACCCTAACCATAACCCTAACATTATCGCATCCCTAAGCCTAAACCTACTGTATCCCCAACCCAAAACTTAACCCTACAATAACGCTAAAATTAAACTTAACCTAACTCTAACCCTAACACTAACACTAACCCTAACCCTAAATCTAACCCTAACACCACCCTTATCTTAAGGTAACATTAACCATTACCCTAATCCTAAAACTAAACTTAACCCTAACCCTTACACTAACTCTAACCCTAATCCTAAGCGTAACCATAAACCTAACCAGAACCCCAACCCTAACACAGAAACAAACCCTAAACCTTACCTAATAATGATCAACCCTAATACTAAACATAAATCTAACCTTAACCGTAACCATAAAACTCATTCTAACCATCACCCTAACCATAAACCGAACACTTACCCTAACACGAACCCTAACCCAACCCAAACACTAATCCTAACCCTACTCTAACACTAACCCTATCCCTAACCATAAAACTAACCCTAACCCTAACACGAACCCTAACCCTAACCCTAACCTAACACTAACCCTAAACTAAACCCTAACTCTAAAACTAACCCTAACACTAACCCTAACCCTAACCCTGACAATCACCCGAACCCTAACTGTAATTTTAACCCGAACCCAAAACATAACCAAAACAATAAACCTAACCCTAACCCTCACACTAACACTCACCCTAAATCTAACCCAAAAATTAACACTAACTCTAACTGTAACCCTAAGTGTAATATAAACCCTAACCCTATCACTAACTCTAATCCTAATCCTAACCATAAATTTAAACCTAACCTGAACCCTAACGATAACACAAACCCCAATCCTAACCCTAACTCTAATCCTAACACTTACCCTAACCCTAACCCTAACCATAGCCATAACACTAACTCTAAACCTAACACAAAACCTAATTCCAACCATAACCCTAACCCTAACCCTAACCCTACTCTAACTTTAACCTTAACAATAACCATAACACTAACCCAAAACCTAACACAAACCCTAACACTAAACATAACCCCTAACTTTAACCTAACCCTAACTTATCCTAACCCTAACTCTAATGCTAATTTAACCCTAACTCTAACCCTAACCCTAATTTTAACCCTAACTCTAAAATTTACCTCAACCCTTAACTTAACCCAAACCCTAACTCTAAACCTAAACCTAACCCTAAATCTAACCCTAACACAAACCCTTACCCTAACCCTAACCCTAAACTAACCATAACCTAAGCCTAACCCTAACCCTAACACTAACCTTAACCCTAACTCAAATTCTAACCTTAACCCTAACACTAACTCTAAACCTTACGGAAACCCTAAACCTAACCTGAAGTATAACCCTAGCCATAATGCTAACCTAACACTAAACCTATCACTAAACCTAATCTTAACCATAACCCTAACACTAACCCTAAACCTAACTTTTACCTAACCCTAACCCTAAACCTAACCCTATCACTAACACTAACACTAACCCTAACCCGTACACTAACACAAAACCTAACCCCAAAACTAACACTATCACTAACCCTAAACCTTAACCTAACCCTAAACCTAACACTAACCCTAACCCTAAAACTAATCCTATTCATTACCCTAAACCTTACCCTAAACCTAATCCTAACACAATCCCAAACCTAACTCTAAACCTAACACAAATGCTAACCCTAACCCTAACCTTTTCACTAACACTAAACCTAACCATAACCCTAAATCTAAACCTAGTCCTGTACATAAACCCAACCCAAACACTAAACCTAACTCTAACACAACACCTTAACCTAACTCTAAACCTAACACAAAACCTGACCCTAGCCCTAACACTAACCTTAACAATAACCCTAACCCTAACCCTAAAACTAACTCTAAATTAACCCTAACCTTTACCCTTACACTAACCCTAACACTAAACCTAACCTTAATCCTAACGCTAAACCTAACCCTATCCTTAACCCTGACACTAACCATAACCCAAACCTAACCCTAACAGTAACATTGTAATCCTACCATTAACCTTAAAAATATCCCTAATCTTAACATTATCCATAACTCTAACTCTAACACTAGCACTAAAACTTACCATATCCCAATATTTAACACAATCCCTAAGACTAAAACTAACCCAAACCTCAAGCCTAACCCAAACCTCAACTCTAACCCTAATCATAATCCTAACACTAATCTTAAAAATATCCCTAACCCAAATATTATTTAACTCTAACCCTACCACTAACACTAACACTTACCATATCCCTAAATCTAACACTAACCCTAATATTAACCCTAACTCTAACCCTAACCCTAAAATCAATCGTAATCCTAACCCTAACACTAACACTAACCCTAACCCTAACCCTAACCGTAACCCTAACACTAAGCCTAAATCTAACCCTACCCCAAACACTAACACGAACACTAACCCTAACCCTAATGCTAACACTAACACTAACACTAACCCTAATTCTAACGCTAACACTAACACTAACCCTATTATAAAACCTAACACTAAAGCTAACCTTAACCTAATCTTAATCCTAATCATAACCCTAACACTAACCCTAACCCTAACACTAACATACAAAAACCCTAACCCTAACAGTAACCCTAACCCTAACCATAATCCTGACACTAACCTAACACTAAACCTAAACCTCATCTTAATCCTAATGTAACCCTAACTCTAACACTAACCCTAATTCTAAGAAGATCCTAACACTACTCTAACACTAGCCCTAAACCTAACCTTAACTTTAATGCTAAACCTAACACTAACCCTAATCCTAAAACTAACCCTAAAACTAACCCTAACCCTATCTCTAAACCTAAACCTTACCCTAATGCTAACACTGAACCAAACACTAACCCTAATCCTAACACTAACCCTAACACTAAACCTACCACTTTCCATAACCCTATCCAAAACATGAACCATAACCCCAACCATAACCCTAATTTTAAACTAACCCTAAAACTAAATCTAAGGCTAACCCTAACACTAACCTTAACCATAATCTGAATCCAAACCCTAACCCTAACAATAAACCTCACCCTAACCCTAACACTAACCCTAACACTAACCCTAATCCTATCCCTAACACAAACCATAATTCTAACACTAACACTAACCCTAACGCTAACCCTAACACTAAACCTAACCCTAACCCTAATCCGAAACCTAATGCTAATAGTAAACCTAATTCTGATCCTAACACTATAACTAACCCTCACGTTAACCCTAAACTTAATACTAACCCTAACCCAAATTATACCAATAACCTTAACTAAACCTAACACTAACAGTAACCCTAACCCAAACCATAACACTAACAAAAACCCTAACCCCAACCCTAACCTATAAGTAACCCTAACCCTAACCATAAAACTGAACCTATCACTAACACTAAACCTATCCATAAACCTAACACTAACCCTAAAGCTAACTAAATCTAACACTAACTCTAACACTAACTCCTAATGTAACTCTAAATCTAATCCTAACCCCAACTCTTATCCTAACACCAACACTAACCCTACCCCATACCCTAACACTAACCAAAAACCTAACCCTAACAATAACCCTAACGCAAACCTAACATTAACACTAACCGGAATGATAAACCTAATCCTATCACTAAACCTAACCTAACACTGTAATGATTAACCTAACCATAAACATAACCCTAACACTAACCATAACCCTATCCATAACCAAAACCCTAACACTAAACCTAACCCTAACTTAACACTGATCCTAACACTAACCCTAACCATAAGGCTAACCCTATTCTTAACTCAAAACCTAACCTTAATGCTAACCCTAACACTAACCCTAAACCTAACCCAAACCCTAACACCAACCCTAACCATAACCTAAACCTTAACAATAACTCTAACACTAATCCTAATCCTAACCCTAATACTAACCCTAAACCTTACCCTATCACTAAAGTTAACCCTAACACTAACCCTAACAAAAATCCTAAACCAAAACCAAACACTAACACTAACACTAACCCTAACCCTAAACCTAACCTAACAATAACCCTAACCCTAACCCTAACACTAATTTCAACCCAAACCCTAATCCTACCCCTAAGCCTAACACTAATCCTAAATCTAATCCTAACAATGAAATTAACCCTAACACAAACCCTAACGCTAACCCTAACACTAACACTAACCCAACCCTAACCCTAACCCTAATGCTAATTGTAACCAAAATCCCAACCCTAACCTAACACTAACCCTAAAACAAACCCTAACCCTAAACATAAAACTAAACCTAAGCCTAACCGTAACCATAACCCTAAAAGAAACCCTACCCCTAACCATAACACTAAACCTAAGCATAACTGTAACCATAACCCTCACCCTAACACTTACCATAAACTGAAGACAAACCTTAACCTAAACCATAATTCTAAACTTAAAATAACCCTAACCCTAAACCTAAACCTAACTCTCACAGTAACCCTAACCGTAACCCTAACACTTACCCTAACCCTAACTTAACCCTAATTCTACCCTTAATCCTATTCCTAAACCTAAACCTAAACCTAACACTACTCCTAACCCTAACAGTAACCCTAACACTTACCCTAGACTAAACATAACCCTAATGCTAAACCTAACTCTTAAACTAACCCTAAAACTTACCAAAACCCTAATCCTAAAACTTACCCTAACACTAGCCCTAACCTCAAATGTAACTCTAAAACTAACCCTAACCCTAACACTAAACTTAACTCTAAAATAACCCTAACACTTAAAATAACCCAAATCCTAACCTTTATCATAACACTAACCCTAACCCTAACTCTAACACTAACCCTAAGAGTAACCCTACCTCAATTTGTTACACTAAACCTAAACCTAATCCTAATATTAACACTTAACCAAACCCTTTTCTGAACTCAACACTAACCCTAACCCTAACCCTAATCCTAACACTAACACTAACCCTAACACTAAAACTAACCCTAACATTAACCCTAAACCTAAGAAAAACACTAATGCAAACTCTAACTCTAATACTAATCCTAACATTAACCCTAATCCTATCCGTAACTCTAACACTAACACTAAACCTAACATTAAACTTAAAAGACAAATGCTAATTCTAAACCTAACACTAAACCTAACCCTAACCCTAAACCTAACACTAACACTAACACTAATCTTAAACCTAACACTAAACCTAACTGAAACCCTAACCCTAATAATAACCCTAAACTTAACACAAACCCTAACACTAACCCTATCACTAACCCTAACCCTAACTTTAACCCACACCCTAAACCTAACACTAACCCTAACCTTACCCCTAAACCTAACACTAAACATAACCCTAAACATTTCCTAACCCTAAACCTTAACCTAACTTTAACAATAAACCTAACCCTAAACCTAACAATAACCCTAATGCTAACAAGAAAACTAACTTTAATCATAAATTTAACACTAACACTGACCCTAACCATAACACTAAATCTAAAAGTAAACCTAACCCTAAGCCTAACAGTAACCTTAACTCTAACTCTAAACCTAACGCTAACCCTAACACTAACCCTATCCTTAATCCTAACCCTAAATATAACACTAACCCAGACCATAAACTAATTTTAAACCTAAACATAACACTAATACTAACCCTAACACAAACACTAACCCTAACCCTAACCCTGACACTAACCCTAACCTTAACCCAAACCAAACCCTAACCCTAAATCTAACCCTAATACTAATCCTAATGCAAATCCTAACCCTAACACTAACCCTAACCATAAACTTAACTTAAATCCTAACTCTAACCCTAAAAAACCCTAACCCTAATATTAACACTAAATATAACACTAACCCTAAACCTAAATCCAACCCTAACTTTAAAACTACACCTAATCCTAACCCTAACCACAACACTAAGCCTAACCTTAACCCTAACCCTAACCCTTAAGTTAACACTAACCATGACCCTAAACCTAACAGTAATACTACCCCTAACCCTAACCCTAATCATAACACTAACCATAACCCTAACCCTAAAACTAAATCTAAACTTATCACTAACCCTAACACTATACTTAATCCTAATCTTAACCCTAACCCAAACACTAACACTGAACCTAAACTTAACCCTAACCCTAACACTCATGCTAAACTTAACCCTAACATAAACCCTAATTCTAACCATAAACATAACCCTAACCCTAACCCTAACATGAACCCTAAGCCTATCCTAACCCTAACACTAACCTTAACACGAACTTAACCCTATGTTCTAACACTAACACTAAATCTAACACTAATCCTAACCATAATCCTAACACTAACCCTAACCCCTACCCTAACCCTATCACTAACACTAACCCTAAACGTATCCCTAAACCTATCACTAACCCTAACCCCAATCCTAAACCCAACCCCAACTCTAACACTATCCCTAATTGTAACCCTAAACTAACAGTAACACTACCCCTAAACCTCAACCTAACCATAAACTTAACACTAACCCTAATCTAAACCTTACTGTAACACTAATACTAACCTTAAAACTAACCCTAACACTAAACCTAAACTGAACCTTAACCCTAATGATAAAACTAACCCTCACCCTATGCCTAACATTAATCTGAAATCTATCCCTAACACTATCAATAACCTTAACCATAAAACTAACCTAATCACTAACACTAAACCTAATTCTTACCCTAACCTTAACCCTAAACCTAACACTCACCCTAACCACAAAACTAACATTAACCCTAAACTTAACCCAAAATCTAACCCTAAGAGTAAACTTAAATCTAACCATTACCCTAACCCTAACCCGAACCCTATCACTAACCCTAACCCTTACTCTAACCCTAACCCTAAGCCAAACTGTAAGCCTAACCTTTATACTAAACCTAACCCTAAAGCTATGCCTAAAACTAACCCTAATCATAACCATAACACTAACCATAAACTTAATGATAACCCAAACCCTAACACTAAACCTAAACCTAACCCTTACCATAATCCTAAACATTTCTATTCATAACACTATTGCTAACTCTAAACATCCCTAACACTAACCCTATTGTTAACCACAACCCTAACCCTAACTCTAACACTTACACTAAACCTAAACCTAACATGAACCTTAACCCTAACCATAACACTAAAACTAACCCTAACCCTAACCCTATCATTAATCCTAAACCTAATGCTAACCTAACACAAACAAGAAACCTAACACTAACCCTAACCCTAATCGTAACCCTAACGGAAACTTTAACTCTAACACTATCTCTAAACGTAGACTTAATCGTACCTTAAACGTAACATAACACTCACCTTAAACCTAATCTTAACACAAACTCTAACCCTAACACAAACTTTAACCCTAACTCTAACACTAACCCTAACCCTAAACTTAACCCGAACACTAAACTGAACCCTAACCCTAACACCTTAACACTAACCTAAACCTAACACTAACCCTAAAACTAACCCTAAACGTAACACTAAACATAAAATTTACCCTAACTCTAACCCTAACACTAACCCTAACACTAATTCTAAGCCTAAACTGAATGCTAAACATAACACTCACCCTAACCCTAACCTTACACCTAACAGTAACCATAACCCTTACCATAACCATAACCATAACCCAAACACAAAACAAAACCCTAAACCTAACCATAACCCTAACACTAAACCTTACCCAAAAAGAAACCTTAACCCTAAACATAAAGCTATCACTAATCTTAACCCAAACCCTAACACTAATCAAAACACTAACACTACTCTTAACCCTCACACTAATCATAACACTAAGCCTAAACCTACCCTAACCCTAAAACTAACTCTAAATGTATCCCTTACCCTAAAAGTATAATAAACCCTAAACCTAACACAAACACAAACACTAAAACTAAGCCTAAACTTATCACTCAACCTAACCCTAACCCTAACCCCAACCCTAACACTCACCTTAACCCTAACACAAAC
This sequence comes from Spermophilus dauricus, assembly GCA_002406435.1. Taxonomy (NCBI): domain Eukaryota; kingdom Metazoa; phylum Chordata; class Mammalia; order Rodentia; family Sciuridae; genus Spermophilus; species Spermophilus dauricus. The sequence goes on along the minus strand of KZ294903.1, from coordinate 788,006 downwards.
ACTAATTCTAACCCTAACACTAACTCTAACCCTAAATATAACCCTAACACAAACCTTAAACTTAACTCTAACCCTAACCCTAAATCTAATCCTAACCCTAACCCTAACACTAACACTAACCCTAATGCAAACCATAACCTCTGACTCTAAAACAAACCCTAAATCTAACCCTAAACCTAACACTAAACATAATACTAACCCTAACCTTAACCCTAACACTAACACCAACTGTAAAACTAAACCTAATCCTATACCTAACTCTAACAAGAAACCTAAACCCTATCCTAATCCTATCACTGATTCTAACCCTAAACGTAACCCCAAACCTAACATTAACCCTAAACCTAACCATAACCCTAACTCTAACACTAACATTAATCCTCACTCTACCACTAAATGTAACACTAATATTAACTGTAACTCTAAATCTAATCATAATCCTAACACTAATCCTAACCATAATTCTAATCCTAAATATAACCCTAATCTATCCGTAACCCTAAAACTAACTCTAACCCTAACTCTTACACAAACCCTAAAACTAACCTTAACCATAACCCTAACCCTAACTAACCCTAACCATTAACACTAAACCTAAAACTAACCTTAACTCTAACTCTAACACTATCCCTAAACCTAACCCTAAACCTAATACTAACACTGACAGTAACCCTAAAACTAACCCTAAACTTAACCCTCACTATAACACTAACCTTAACCATAACCCTAACACTAACACTAACAATAAACCTAACCATATCCCTAACCATAGCACTAACACTTACCGTAACCCTAACCCTAACACTAACTCTAAACCTATACCTAACCCTAACACTAACTCTAACCTTCCCCCTAAACCTAATACTAAAATTAACCCTAACCCTAACACAAACCTAACCCTAACCCTAACTGTAAAACTAACCCTAACCCTAAGGCTAACCCTAATTCTAACACTAACCCTCACCCTAAACCTAATCCTAACCCTAACCCTAACATTAATTTTAACACAAAATTTAATATTAACATTAACCCTGTAACCCTAACCCTAACAATAACTCTAATCGGAATTCTAACTCAAACCCTAAATTTTAACCCAAAACCTAATGCTAAACCTAAACCTAAACCTAACTCCAACTCTAACCCTAACACTAAAACTAAACCTAACAATCATCCTAACTGTAACCCTAAATTTAAAAATAACCCTAACCCTAACACTAACCCTAACCCTAACACTAACCTTAAACCAAACCCTAACACTACCTCTAATCCAAACCCTAATTCTAAACCTTAACCTAACACTAAACCTTAACCTAACCTTAAACCTTACCCTAACCCGAACACTAAAACTAACCCTAAATTTAACACTAAACATAATACTGAATATAAACCTAATCATAACCCTAAAAGTAATACTACATCTTATCCTCACATTATCCCTGAAAGTAACCCTAAACCTAACCATAATGCCAACCCTAACACTAAACCTAAACCTAATCCTAAGGCTAACCCTAACACTAATGCTATCACACTACCTAACCCTATACATAACACTAGCAGTAACACTAACCCTAACTCTAACAGTATTGCTAAACCTAATCCTAGCTCTAACCCTAACACTAACCCTAAAACTAACCCTAACCCTAACAAGAATGCTAACCTTAACCCTAACAAGAATGCTAACCTTAACCCTAACACTAACTTCAACCCTAACTCTAATTCTTACCCTAAGCCTAACATTAATCTTAAATCTAATCCTAACCCTAACACTAACCCTAACACAAATCCTAATCCTAACACTAACACTAACACTAACTCAACTCTAACACTAACCAAAAAAATAACCCTAACACTAACCCTAACTCAAACCTAACAAAAAATTAACCTGAACCCTAACCCTAATCGGACCTCTAATCCTAAACTTAATATAACCCTTAACCTCACCATAAACCTAACCGTAACTCTAACCCTAAACTTAACCCTAACCATAACCATAATACTAACCATAACCCTAACCCTGACACTAACTCTAAACCTATCACTAACCCTAACACTATCCTTAACTGTAACACTAACCCTAACCCATACACTAACACCAAAACTAAACCTAACCCTAACCCTAACACTCACGGTAAACCTAACACTGACATGAACCCTAAACCTAACACTGACACTAACCATAACCATAAACATAACCCTAACCCTAATCCTAACACTAACCCTAAACTTATCCCTGACCCTAACCCTATCACTAACCATAACCATAAACCTAAACCTAACACTAACCCTAACGCAAACTTTAATACTAACACTAACCCTGACCCAAAACCTAATCTTAACCATAACCCTAGGCTTAACCCTAACCCAAACCCTAAACCTACCTGAGACCCTAACCCTAAAACCGACACTAAACCTAACCCTAACACTAGCAATAATGCTAACCCTAACACTAACCCTAACCCTTACCCTAACCGTCACCATAACACTAACCCTAAATCTAACCCTAACCCTAACACTAACCCTAAACTTATTCCCAATCCTAAAACTATAATTAACTATAATGCTAACCCTAACATTAACCCAAACCATAACCCCAACCTTAACCCAAACCCTAATGCTAACACTAACCCTAAACCTGTCCCTAAAACTAAACCTAAAAAAAAAAACTAACACTAACACTTTACTTAACCCTAAACCTTACCATAACCTGAACACTAACCCTAAATCTAACCTTAAACATAACACTAATGCTAAGAAAAATCTTAATGCTAACCATAATCCTAAAAATAACACTAACATTAACACTATAACTAACCCTAAAACTAACCCTAATCCTAACCCTAATGCTAACCCTAACACTAACCCCAACATGAACTCTAGCTCTACACATAACACTAACAATAAGCCTATTCTTAACCCTAACAGTAACACTAAACCTATCCCTAACCCTAACACTATTGCTAAACCTAACCCTAACGCTAATCTAACACTGACACTTACTATGACCATAACCCTAACATTAACCCTAACCCTAACACTAAAACTAACCCTAACTCTAAACATATTACTAATCCTAAACCTAATGCTAACCCTAACATTAACCCTAACAAAAACCCTAGCCCTTATATTAACTCTAACCTAACGAACACCCTAACACTAATACTAACCCTAACCTTAAACCAAATCCTACTTATACACCTAATCTACCACTTACCCTAAAATAAACCTAACAAAAACCCTTACCCTAAATTTAACACTAACCCTAACCTTAACTGTAACCATAACATTAAGCCTAAATCTAACCCTAACCCTAACACTAAACCTAAACCTATACCTAAACCCAACACTATAACTAACACTAACCCTAACACTAACTCTAACTATAAACCTTACCTTAACACAAACCCTAACGCTAACACTAACTATAATTCTCTGTAACTAAACCTAACAAAAACCTAACACTAACCCTTAACCTAACGCTAAAACTTACCCAAAACCAAACACTAACCCTAACTCTAACCTTAAACATAACACTAACCCTAAGACAAAATCTAACACTAGACATAACCCTAAATGTAACACTAACCCTAACCCTATCACTAACCATAAAATTATCCCTAATCCTAACCCCAATGCTAACTCTAACACTAACTCTAAACCTAACCCCAATGGTAACCCTAAACCTAATGTAACACTTACCCTAAACCTAAACCTAACAAAACCCTATCACTAACCATAACCCTAACATGAATCCTAACATTAACCCTAACACTAAAACTAACCATAACACTAAACCTAACCTTAATCATAAAATTAATCCTAACTTTAACTCTACCCCTAACACTATGATGAACCTTAACCCTAACACTAACACTAACCATAACACTAACCGTAACCCTAAAACTGACCCTAACCATAACCCTATCCCTAACCCTGAAACAAACACTAATTCTAACCCAACCCTAAGGCGAACTGGAACCCTAACCCTAACACTAAACTTAAACGTAACCCTAATCCTAACTCTAACCCAATCAATAACACTAATTTTAACCCTAACACTAACCGAAACACTAAAACTAACCATACCACTAACCTTAACCCTAACACAAACTCTAATACAAAAATCTAACTCTAACACTAATCGTAACACTAACCCTAACCCTAACCATAATCTTAACACTAACACTAACACTAATCTAACACTAATCCTAATCCTAACTGTAATCCTAAGCCTATTACTAACCCTAACCCTAACACAAACCCTAACACTAACCCTATCACTATCCCTAAACCTAACTTTAACCCAAAGACTAACCCTAACAATAAGCCTAACCCTAAGGCTAAACCTAACTTTAATCCACAGCCTAAACCTAACACTAACCCTAACCCTAAACATAAACCTAAAAGTAAATCTAACCCAAACCTTACCTAACCCTAAACCTTACCCTAACTTTAAGAATAAGCCTAACCCTAAACCTAACAATAACCCTAACGCTAACACCAAACCTAACTTTAATCATAAACCTAACACTAACACTAACCCTAACGATAACACTAAACATAAATCTAACCCTAACCCTAAGCCTAACACTAACCCTAACCCGAAACCTAAACCTAATGCTAACCCTAACAATAAAACTATCGTTAATCCTAATCCTAAATATAACACTAACCCTAAACTTAACACTAATTTAAAACCTAAACATAACCCTAACACTAACCCTAACCCTAACCCAACCCTAACCGTAACCCTAACCCTAAATCTAACCCTAACACTAATCCTAATGCAAACCCTAACACTAACACTAACCCTAACCCTAAACTTAACTTAAATCCTAACTCTAACACTAAAAACCCTAACCCTAATACTAATACTACACCTAACATTAACCCTAAACCTGAATCCAACCCTAACTTTAAAACTAACCCTAATCCTATCCCTAACCTCAACACTAATCCTAACCCTAACCCTAACACTAACACTAACCTTAGGATAACACTAACCATAACCCTAAACCAAACACTAACACTAACCCTAAACCTAACCCTAACACTAACCATAACACTAACCATACTCCTAACCCTAAAACTAACTCTAAACCTATCACTAACCCTAACACTATCCTTAACCCCAATCTTAACCCTAACCCAAACACTAACACCAAACCTAAACCTAACCCTAACCCTAACACTCATGCTAAATCTAAGCCTAACACTAAAACTAACCCAAACCCTAATCCTATTACAAATCCTAAACCTAATGCTAAACCTAACCCAAACCCTAAACCTAACACAAACCTTAAACCTAACCCTAACCTTAATGCAAACCATAACACTAACCCTAACCCAAATTCTAAACCTAAACCTAACCCTAACACTAAATCTATCCATAACCATAACCATAACCCTTACATTTACCCTAACCCTAAGCCTAAGCCTAACCATAACCCTAACACGAACCCTAACCCTATCCTAACCCTAACACTAACCCTAACAATCAACTTAACCCTATGTGTAACACTAACACTATATCTAACACTAATCCTATCTGTAACCCTAACACTAACCCTAAACCCTACCCTTATCTTATCACTAACACTAACCCTAAACACATCCCTAAACCTATAACTAAACCTAACCCAAATCCTAAAACTAACCCTAACTCTAAAACTACCCTAATTCTAACCCTAAACTAACAGTAACACTAACCCTAACCCTAAACCTATCTGTAAGCTTAATAGTAACCCTAACCTTAACCCATTCTCTAACACTACTCCTAACCCTAAAACTATCCCTAACACTAAACTTAAACCAAACACTAACCCTAACTGTAACACTAACCCTCACCCTATGCCTAACACAAATCTTAAACCTATCCCTAACCCAAACATTATTCATAACCCTAACCCAACACTAACCAAATCACTAAAACTAAACCTAATCCTAACCCTAACCCTAAACCAAACACTCATCCTAACCATAACCCTGAAATGAATCCTAAACTTAACACTATCACTAACCCTAACCCTAACCCTAACCCTTACCCTAACCCTAACCCTAACCCTTACCCTAACCCTAAAACTAACCTTAAACCTAACACTAAACCTAACCCTAACTCTAACCCTAACCCTAATCTGAACTTTAAGCGTAACCTTTATACTAACCCTAAACCTAACACTAAGCCTAAAACTAACCCTAATCATAACCCTAACCCTAAACCTTACAGCAACAAAAACCCTAACACTAAACCTCACCATAACCCTAACCATAACTCTAAACATCCCTAATTATTACACTATTGCTAACCCTAAACATTCCTATCCCTAACACTATTGCTATCCATAATCCTAACCCTAACTTTAACACTAACATTAAACCCAACCCTAATCCTAACATGAACCTTAACCCTAAAACTAACCCTAACCCTAACAGTAAAACTACCCCTAGAAGGGATCACTAATCCTAAAACTAATGCTAACCCTAAAACAAACATTAAACCTAACACTAACCCTAAACCTAATACTATGCAAACCCTACCATTAACATTAACCCAAACCTTAACCCCAATCATACTTTAAATATAACCCAACACTTAACTTAGATCTAATCCTAACAAAACCCTAATTCTAACACAAACCCTAACCCTAACCCAAACACTAACCCTAACCCTAACACTAACACTAACATAAACCTAACACTAACCATAGAACTAATCCTAAACCTAACTAAAAATCTAACCCTAAAATTACCCTAACTCTAACTCTAACCCTACCCTAACACTAATTCTAAACCTAACCCTAACACTAAACATAACACTTACCCTAACCCTAACCCTACACCTAACAGTAACCCTAACCATAAACCTAACCATAACCCTAACCTTAATACAAACCCTAAACCTAAACCAAACCATAACCCAAACACTAAACCTTAACCTAAAACTAACCTTAACCCTAAACCTACACCTATCTCTAATCTTAATTTAAACACTAACACTAATCTTAACACTAACACAAGTCTTAACCCTAACACTAATCATAACACTAACCCTAAACCTACCCCTAACCCTAAAACTAACTCTAAAGCTATCCCTAACCTAACAGTATAAAAAACCCTAATCCTATCACTAAAACACACACTAACACTAAACCTAACCCTAACCGTATCCCTCAACCTAACCCTAACCCAAACCCTAACACTCACCATAACCCCAACCGTAACACAAACACTAATTCTAAACCAAACACTAACTCTAACCCTAAACACAACACTAAATAGAATCTAGAACCTAACCCTAATCCCAACCCTAAACCTAACCCTAACCCTAACCCTAATGCAAACCACAACCTCTGACTCTAACATGAACCCTAAGTCTAACCCTAACCCTAACACTAAATATAAAACTAACCCTAACCCAACCCTAATTCTAACACCGGCCGTAAAAATAAACCTAAACCTAAACCAAACCCTAACAATAAACCTAACCGCAATATTAATCCTATCACAAATTCTAACCCTAAATATAACCCTAAACCTAAACATAACCCTAACTCTAACAATAACACTAATACTAACTTTATCCCTAAACCTAACATTAACATTAACTGTAATTCTAAATCTAATCATAATCCTAACACTAAACATAACCCTAATTCTAACCATAATATAACCCTAATTTATCTGTAACCCTAAAATAACTCTAACCCTAACCCTTACCCAAACCCTAACCCTAACCCTAACCATATCCCTAACCCTAACTAACCCTAACATTAACACTAATGCTAACACTAAACCTAACACTAACCCTAAACCTAATACTAACACTGACACTAGCCCTAAAACTAACCCTAAACCTAACCCTCACTGTAACACTAAACCTAACCCTAACCCTAACCATATCCCTAACCATAACACTAACACTTACCATAACCCTAACCCTAACACTAACTCTAAACCTATACTTAACCCTAACACTAACTCTAAACCTATACTTAACCCTAACACTAACTCTAAACCTATACCTAACCCTAATACTAACTCTAACCTTCCCCCTAAACCTTAGACTATAATTAACCCTAACCCTAACCCTAACACAAACCTAACCCTAACCCTAACACTAACATTCACCCTAACCCAAACCCTAACAGAAACCCTAATTTGAACACTAACACTAACCCTAACCCTAACCCTAACCCTAACAGTAAGCCTAAACTTAACCATAACCCTAAAACTAACCCTAATTCTAACCCTAATTCTAACATTAATCCTAACCCTAAACCTAATCCTAACCCTAACCCTAATGCTAACCCTAACCCAAAATTTAACACTAACATTAACCCTAAACCTAACCTAATGGTAATTGTAAAACTAACGCTAACAATAACTCTAACCATAATCCTAACTCAAACCCTAAACCTAACCCTAACACTAACCCTAACTTTAACCCTAAGCCTTACCCTAACACTAACCTTAACCCTAAACCTAACCCTATCACTAACCTTAACCCTAACACTAACCCTAACCATAACACTAACCCTAAATCTAACTGAAACCATAACATTAACTCTAAACCTATCTCTAACCCTAACACTATAATTAACCCTATCCCTAATCCTAAAACAAACACTAACACTAAATCTAACCCTAAACCTAACACTCACCCTAACCCTAACCTTAACATGAACCCTAATTCTAAACCTAACACTAACCCTAATGCTAATCATAACCCTTATCTTAACCCTAACTCTAACCCTAAACTTAATCCTAACCCTAAACCTAAAACTAACCTTAATCCTAACTCTAACCCTAACAATAACCCTAACACAAAACCTAATGCTAAATATAACACTAACACTAACCCCAATCCTAACGTAATCCTAATCATTACTCTAACGCTAACACTAACCCTCACCCTAATACAAACTCAAATTCTGAACCTAACCCTAATACTAACCTACCCCTAAGCCTAACTCTAACCTTAACCCATACGCTAACATTAAGCTGAACCCTAACCCTAACACTAAACTTATCCCTAATCTTAACCCTAACCCTAACACAAACCCACACCTATTCCTAAACCTAACACTATCCCTAACCCTAATTTTTACCCTCACCCGAACACTAACACTAATTCTTATGTTAAACCTAACCCTAGCCATTACAATAACCTTAAGATGAACCTTAACCCTAAGCCTAACCCTAACCCCAACCCTAACAATAACACTAACCCTAATCCTAATACTAACACTAAACCTAAACATTACCCTAAACCTAGCACTAAACTTAACCCTAAATCTTACCCTAAACCTAAACCTTTCCCTAAACCAAGCACTAAACCTAACCCTAACCATAACAATGACTCTAACCCTAACATTAACCCTAATGATTCCATTAAGCCCTACCCTAAACCAAACTTTATCCTTAACCCTAACACTAACTCTAAACCTAATCCTAAACTTAACACTAACACTAATCCTAACCCTAACCCTAACACTAACATTAACTCTAACTCTAACCCTAACCCTAACACAAAATCTAACCCAAACATAATCCTGACCCTAATCTAACGCTAACTCTCACACTTACCTAACACTAACCCTAACACAAACACTAACCCTAAACCTAAACTTAACACTAACCCTAATCTTAACCATAACACTAACTCTAACAGTAATCCTAACCCTAACCATAACAATCACACTTACCCTAACCCTAACCCTAACCATAACATGAAGCTTAACCCTAAACCTAAACCTAACCCTAAAACTAACCCTAATGCTAACACTAACCCTAACCATGAACCTAAAAATAACCCTAACCCTAACCCTAACCCTAAACCTAACACTAACCCTAACCTTAACCCTAATACTAAACCTAAACCTAACTATAACTCTTACTCTAAAACTAAAAGTAAACTTAACCCTAAACCTAACCCTAACCCTAAACCAAATCTTAACACTAACCGTAACCCTAACCCTACCCTAACCCTAACATGAACCTTAACCCTATCACTAATCCTAACCTAACTCTATCCCTAACCCTAACCCTAAAATAATCCTATCCCTAACCCTAACACAAATGCTAACATTAACCTTAACCATAACACTTACCATAAAACTAACCGTAACCCTAACACAAAACCTAACCCTAACCCTAACCCTAACACAATCCCTAACCCTAATCCTAAACTTAACAACAAACCTAACCCAAACATTAACCATAACTTTTACCTAACCCTAACACTAATGCTTGCTGAGAGCCATAGCCAAGTAGGAATGACGCATGGCAATTTCCTTGTCAGCCTACCCAATGTTGCTTAGAGGAAGGACTCTCCATTGTGGAAATGGGCTTGCCTTGGACCCAGGTCATTTGCAGTGACATTGCATGAATGTTTGAGAGTTTTGGTTGAAAGGTGACCCTGCTCAAGGACCAGGGTGGATCTGGGATTAGGGTGGTTCCAGGTCTAGGGTGGATCCTGCTGAGAATACGGCGTATCCTGCTACCTCAGGCGCCCGCTCCTTGAGTTCCCATTGAGTTCTCGTGGGATTCAGAGAGTATTTGGTATGCAGAGCCCGGTGGAGTGTGTGTATTTTCCCCAGAACGTGCGTGTAGAGTGCTGGTGAGAGTTTGGGAATAAAGAATTGCTGTTTGAATCTACAAGGCTGTGAGTGGCTCATGATTTTGTGCCCAGACAGACTGCAGTATTTGGCGGCCCGTGTGGGGAATGTCTGAAGCTTAGAGAAAAGTGAAATTGCTCAGCCCTGAGGGAAGGCAAGAGAATGGGTGACCATTTCAAAAAAACAATGTGTTCTTGTTTTGATTTATTTTGTTTTTGTTTCAAGCTGCCTATCCCTAGCAATTTCTCAGGCAAACTGGGAAAAATGGTTGGCTCAAGGTTTGAAGTTTGTCGGCCCTGAGGAAGAGAAAATTGATACAATAATTTTTTATTCCATTTTTGTTTCATTCAGTTTTGGTTTTGTTTGGTGTTATCTTATTGGGTTGTCTTATTGGGTTGCGTTATCTTTATAGTAGATTAGAAATTAGTAAAAAGGAAACCGAAAGAGTGTTAAGTAAATTGTTAGAGGTTCAGACCATGGAGAAAGACATTTTAGATCAAGCAAAGAGAAGGTCTCTTGAGCTAATCAGACAGAGGAAGACCATTTAAAGGAAAAGAGGCTATTAGGAAAAAGGCTACAACAGGAGGCTGCTACTAAATCTGTTCTATCACCAGAGGGCGTAATTCAAACAACAGCTCCACCTATGGAGACAGCTGAGTGGCCCTCAACCCCCATATTGATAAATGGGATCCTGAGACAAGACCTCAAAGATTAGCATGCCTTGTACATGAGCAGACAGGAGGGCAGCGAATTCACCGTGCTTTAGATTTCAAAACAGTGAAGCAGTTAAAGGAGGCTGTAACAAACTATGGTCCCTAAGCACCCTTCATGGTAAGCATGGTCGAATCCATTACTAACTTGGACATGATGCCAGCAGATTGGGCTAGCATGTGTAAATCTGTGCTAAATGGAGGACAATATTTTTATGGAAGGTTGCCAATGAGGAATTTTGCACGGAGACAGCTAGGCGAAATGCAGCAGCTGGTTACCCTCAAAGAAATCTACATATGTTGTTAGGAAAAGGACCTTATGAGGGTCAATGGCAACAAATTGAATATGATCCTGCTATATATGCACAAATTGCTGCAGACACAGTTAGGGCATGGAAGACTTTACAAGGACATGGAGATTTACAAGGTCAGCTATCTAAGGTAATACAGTGAGCTAATGAACGTTACGCTGAATTTCTAGAAAGGCTTATTCAAAAAGCTTCCAGAATTTTTGGGGATACAGAACAAACAATGACATTAATAAAACAACTGGCTTATGACCAAGCAAATCGTTGCTGCAGAGAGGTTATTAGACCCTGGAAACATGAAGATTTAAACAAATATATTAAATTATGTAGAGACATTAATGAACAAGGGCAAGTCTTCTGCAGTACAACAGGCATTAGATGCCAGGCCAAAAACATGCTACAATTGTGAACAAACAGGACATTTTTAAAGGAATTGCCCCATAGAAAAAGGGTTTAACGGCGGAAGATGGCGGCAGGAAGTGAGTAAGCTGCTCCGTGCTCCACGCCGCCGCGCCCGCAGTGTATGTTGCCGCCCCTTAAAAGATAAAGCAAAGATCATTAAAGGAGATCTGTCGACAAAGACTCAGCACCGTGTCAAGAAAGGGGCCTAGGTGGAGTGAATCCACCACGACTCCAGCCAAGGTGGAGTGAGTCCATCACAACTTCAGCGCGAGCAGTAAGGCTGCAGCCCCCGAGCTGCCAGGCTCCCTCGGCCCCTTCTCCTTCTCCTCCCCACCTTTCCGCTTTGCTTCTCCCCCGCCATCTCTCCTCCCACGCTCAGTCCCTAAATCTAGATCTCAGTTTCTTTACCCCAAGCTCTCCTCTTGCCATGCACAAAAGTCAACTCAAAGTGGATCAAGGACCCGCGTGGCCCTGAGGTTCTGTCTCCCCTCCCCCAGCCCGCATCCCCTCCCCGGAGGTCCCGAAGGCCACAGCTGGGCCACCACCGTGCCGCCACCACTTCCCGCGGAGCACCATAGAGCAGACTCTTCACTGCGTGGGTGAGCTGCCGAGTTAAATGGAACAGCTGATAAGATGAGTGACAATTTAAAATCTAAGTGATCCAACATGGTGGCGGATGCGGAGAGATCAAGTCTCTAACCCCTTCAGCTGTGCGAGCATAGGGAGAAGTAAACTGTCAAAATACTGTTCGCTCAGGACCACTAGGCACTGTTGAGCTGAAGGGGATCCCGGGCGAACAGTCTGCCCCTCTCAGAACACACCGAGCCCGGATTGGGCTGCATTCTAGTTCTGGTTCGCCTGCTTCTCGTGACTCAGCACTAATGATCCCGCTGAAATAACTAGTCGGCCCACCTGAACTCACAGAGGTAAAAGCCAACTGAGCACGATAGTCAGACCCAGGGTATCCCTCTGCTGACAACAGAGGTCCCTTGCACCAGCTACCAGGGGAGTTGCTACCTGAGGGCAAACAAATTCGCTGGGGGTCCTCAGCCCCAAGCCCTACAAACTTAGGGTCTGAGGGAGGCAAACAGAAAGGGTGTGCCCAGGCATCCATGGAAACAGGGCTCCCAGGAGCAGCAGACCCGGCGTGTAGCCAGTATTGTGGCGAGCTTCACAGGTGAGCGGGGCCTGGCTTGAGGAACCACAAGAGAAGGCCCTAGGCACTCAGGATTGGAGACCCGCAGAGTCTGGGAAGAAGGGCTGAGGAACAGCGATTGGTTCCCAACCATCAAGAGGAGAAGCCTGGCCCAGTTCCCACCTACTGGAAGAGAAGTTAATTGAGCTCCATGACTGCATTTATTATTATTATTATTTTTTTAATGATTATTATTGGTATTTTTTTAAATATTTTTTCACTTTTTATTGTTGATGTTATTGTTGTTCTTTAACTTTCTTATTAATGGTTTCAATTTTTTAATTATTTTTATT